>OZ020546.1:4803357-5024376 GCA_963971435.1 Lasius platythorax
CCTCGAATTGTTCCCATATCATACAATGCTCCTCGGAGATTCTCAGATTTCTAACGGATTGTCTTCGTAGCAGCGCAAACGAAAGCGCAAAATCACGCACACGTATCGTTTTCTGTCATTCGATCCTTCGCACCGAAATACATATACATACATTTTATATCTCGATATCTCTCGCATATATGTCGTTATGCATATTTATATATTATATATAAAATTATATATATTATACAAATATATATTATATATATATATATATATATATATATATATATATATATATATATATGCAAGATATATCGAGATATAAAAAATATATACATATAGATGAAATTCTCGGAAGGTACAATATATCACGACGACGATGCTATTTTAAATAAACCGGTTTTATTCGCTAATTTATGAATTTACGTGAATACGAAAGAACGGACGATAATTATAGTTGTATGTGCGAGATCCGCGCGCGAACGTAATTTTCACGCCGCATAACGCCGTGTGCACACCATCAATTCCATTGCGTTCTCTGCGAAAAAAAGGAGAATACGGCGCGACACGGCGACGTACGTTTCACGTGGGTATATGAATTACGAGATACACTTTTTGTCTCTCGTCGCGATATCTCATCGATTGGCCGTTTTCTAAGCGCCTCGACTTGGCGAATTACGCCGATCTTGTCGACGCTGAGTAAGAAAAAAATATCGCTGGATAAGACGATTTTTATACCTCCAGCGATTTTATACATCAGCTCTTGCCATTCAATTCTTATATATACATAAAACAGGATATATATGCATACATATATATAAGATTTTTTCGTTTCCCGAAAAATATTTCCCCCGAAATTTCACGTCACACACGCGATTTTCCGCGTCTCTCTCTTCGTTTAACACAATTTACAATTTACAATACGTACCTGCAATGAGACACGAGTTAAGGATTAAGAGCGCGATACACGTTGGATGCATTCGCGGGTGGATCTCGAAGATCGGCGAGACAAGGGGTGAAAGGGGGTACTCGGGCATTCATTTGCGAGAGCAAACATCGGTCGCTATTTATCGAACGTCAGAGGAAATACCTGCGGCCCGTATTCCTATCGAACCGATTCAAGGGACCTCCCTCGCGCGGCGGACGTGGAACGTGGGGGTGGCAAAAAAACGAAACGGGCGCAACAAAAACATAACTTTCCGCGATGGCGCTCCGAAGAGTGCTCCAGAAACGAGTGGTCCTTTCCTAGTGTTCCATTGGCGTTATTCAGCTCGTCAGAGATCGAATGTTTGTTTTCAGAAAAATAGACAGAAACGAAATACGCCCGCTGTTAGCTCGAGAGTGTAGAGCACGCATTGACGAAGTCGAAACGTCGAATATGTATATATATATATATATATATACATATACAAATATATATATATATATATATACACATACATATATATTTTTTTTCCTTCGCTATTGTTACCGCGATATTTTTGACGGATGCTCGAATGCACTCTCTATCTATCTCCATCTCTATCACTCTCTTTCGCGGTATATTATTTTTACCTTATAAAACAATTCCCGTGCGTTCACATCCAAGACCATCGCGGCGGATTTGCGCAAATATCGCGGAAACGCGTGTGAAATCGACCTGCCCTGTCGTGCCGTCAAGAGAGAGAGAGTTCATAATCGAATCTGATAACGATCCAATTAAAAACATTTCGCGTTTCGGCATATTCATTACTCTATTTAATTTCGTTGTACGCTGCAGCGATATTAATTGCTTAAGTGGTAAAGTTATGAAATAGCGCGCGATGAGGCGCCAGACGTTGTGACTCGAGCTCGCTCTGTAATTTTTTTTTTTTTTTTTATATATTGAACCATTAATGCATAATTTATGAGATTGGAATAGTCGATGAAAATCATACACAATCATAATTGTCGTGTATCCACAACAGTATATGAATCGATTTCATATATTAGCTATATTTATCTACCTATTTATTTAATTCCGTTGATGCGACATTAATTATTCGAGTATTCTAAAATAACATATAGAGTATGCGACGCTGATATATTAGACATTGTGAAGTAAATTTGATTGCGTTTTTTTTTTTCATAGCTGGACCATTAATACATAATTTATAAAGTTGACATACAGTCGACAGAATATAAACACAATTATCATATATTCAATCGCACAGATTCAAAGTCAAGTATGAATCGATTTTTATCGGCTTATTATTATTTATAACTTAAATATAGAAAACGTGTTGTTTGAGCAATATGTGTGTGACCAGATATTTTAATTTAAATTCGTTTCGATCTTTTTCTCTCAATGCTGTGTGTCATTGATACATAATTTATAAAGGTAAAGAGAAAGAAAGAAAGAGAGCAGACGATAAAAAAAAGTATTTACACGCATACCATAATTATATTGCACATCTACGGCAGGTTGAACCGGGTCGATCGTGGATTTTCTATACGCGGTCTCTTGCTCGCTCTCTCGCTTACATTAATTCTTATATTACGAACGATACGGAGCAATGATCGCTCTTTTATCACCAGAAGTCAAATGATAAACTCGCCGAGGCGTTTATTTTCCGAATGCGCGCGCGACGTCTCTTCTCTTTCTCTCTTTCTCTCTCTTCAGTAAAAATGACTCATACCCATCACTGGCGCGATTCGCGCTATGTAACGTCTTCAGCGGACAATTACAATCTTTGTACAATGTATCTTCCTGTATCGTATCGCGCCACGTTAGGAATCCCGAGACATCTACAGATGTTGATGCGCGCTTTGCACAAAGCGCTTTCAACAATTGCAATCCTTGTAGAGCGCATTGTCTTTTCTTTCACATCGCTGTTCGATATTCCCAATCGCACGTTCGACGTATAATTATCTTGTAACGCGTTGCATATCTGGCAAGAAAAGAACTCTCGAAAAAAAAAAAAAAGAAACGGTTTCGAGATTGAGATATTTTATGCCCAATTTCCGTCCCTCGCGCGCATACAGCGAAGTCAACCGCTTTCGGGAATTTAAGTCAAGGTTGAATCCCGGCAGCCAACTCCCAACAGTTAAAACGTGACGTTGGCTCACGCAGACGCGCACAAATATTTACAGGCTTTACAACTTGCACTTTATGTAAAACCCGTTCGAGAGAAATCTTAGGAGAGGCATCACGCCGTCGTAACTCCGCGTAAATGCGAGGAGGACTTTGCGGGATTACACCTGACGAGTCGCAAGTGACAATTGTCCATTCAACGATACACGTTATCCCGAAAGGAGACACGCGCACGGTAAGACAAAAAAAAACGTAAATTCTGGAAAAAAAAAACAAACTGCTCGCAAAGTTTCAAGCTGCAAGCGCGATGTGTGATCGCTCTTGTGAAACACCACACACGTCTGTAATATGATTTGCATCTGCCGTGTTTACGTATATAATAATGAAAATAATTGCGGCAATAATTCGCCGCACTTCGTTAATTGTTTTACGATTCGTTTAATCGTGAAAGCACCGCCGATTTCCTCGACATAAAGCACGCTGCGTGAATATAACCGATGATTCGCGATTATGCTCGCGATTTTAACCGCGCGGATGTATCACGCGAGTAATATTCACATGATTATTAAGACAATACAACAATTATTAACCGGCGATGCGCGTCATGTATATCGCGATTTATACTCGCTAAAAGCTTTTTTCGCATTAATAGTGCGATTTATTGGCGTTTCACGTTTATTATCAATCTAACGCCTCAATCCTTCCGATAATTAAATACATAACGTCTCGCGCTAATTAACGAGGAAAAACTTGAAGTTGTTTCTAATGCGTGGCAAGCGGACAAAGATGGAGAATACTTGGAATCTCGTAAATTTTAATTATTACTATTATTGTTACTAAAAATTGATATGACAAATCAAACCACAGATGCGGAATGCTTATCTAGATATAAAGACTCGTAAATTCAGGGTCTCAACAATCATCAAAAATCTGAAAGCGTCTTGGAGTATCGAAGGACTCGCGAAATTTTTCTCTGCTGAGTCACGCAATAATTGAATATTATAAATCAAGAAGCTTCTGTTGCCCCATGAATGTTGAAAATGCATAAAGTTGATTTGATGCATGCAATCCGACACGTAGTAAATTTTCACCAGAAGCATTCTTATCGGGGCGGCATATCTAAATAGGCAATCCGTCTCCTTCCAGCAAAATGCGCGCGCGACTCTCAAACAGTCTATATATCTCTCCGTTGCACAAATATAACCGCGCGAGAGACCCTCGGCCGTGTGTCTTTGAAATCGCGTTATCCGATGCGATGTGCGGCGACTTCTCTTAGGCTTTAGTGTTTGCATTAGTCGAACGCATTTGTCGAACTTAAAATTCGTGGGAATTATAGGTTTACGTTCCCTTACGATCCGAATTAATTTGCAAGAGAGACTCGCGCCGTTTCTTTTTTTTTCTTCGACGATTAAATTTGTATTCCCTCCCTCCTGCCCCGCGGAACTAATAAGTAACAAATAATGAATACAAATTCGGGCGGCCGTAAACTCTGGAGTAGATTCGATCACCGGAGATAACCGGTATCGTTCGTCGCGCGAGAGCGACAATCGCGATTGTGTTCCCGTCATGTGGACTCTCCTATGTTGTCATTCGCCGCCGTAAGCGGCACGCACTCGCTGCTCACGATCGCCGGCGTGTTGTGTTTCTCGGTCACAAAGAGCACGATCGCGAGAGAGTCCTCGGCCGACGACGCTCACCTTGACCAGAGGCGGCGCAGCGCGGAACGGAGAGCTTGCGTCGCTCGGAGTCTGGCAAGTGTGCGCAGAGAAGGATATATCGGTTGCCTCGCGATTCGCCGAACAAATCCTACATTGATACTTATCATTGCTACATCTCGATAAGTTATGCATTCTTCTCTCGCGAACTATGAACCTTCCGAGAGAAAAAATTGATTCGAGCGCGCGACTCGGGAAAATTGCATTTCTCGCGAGAAATTCTTCTACAAGATGCTGCCTGTAATTTCGATTTCAGATTTTTAACAAGTCGCGACAAGCCGCGAAAAAAAATGGTTAATGAAACATGCTTTAAAATTAACTTGTATAGAAATTTCGAGGATTATAGTTTCGAAAATATCTACGGTTGTATATATATTAAAAAGTTAACTGGAGAGAGACTCGGCATCTCGAGTTCTATCGCCGAGGAAAAGTCGGCTCCAAACTGGTCGACGGATCAGTGAATAACGGAAAGTATGTACAGAGAATTTCGACACACACACACACACACAACATATACATACTTTGTACGTTACTTCGTCGAATCGGAGGACGAAATGACGATCGGATTATTTCCCCTCGGATTTTTTCCGCTCCGGATAACGCAAATCCGCGAGAGAGTCATAGAGAGACCGTCGGACGAGAGGATGGTTCCTTCGAATTGAAACTATCGTACATTTCGTCACTTTGCTCGTCGCGAGGACCGATTAGATGACCCAAACGCGCCGGCAGATTACGCGATCGTGCATATCATCACGCAACTTTCTCTCTCTCTCCTCTTTCCTCTTTCTCTCCCTGCGCGCCTTCTTGTCTCGTTCGAGAAGAGGAACACTTTCCGAAGTGCGATATACAAGTGCTCGCCATTTTACATAAATTCTTGACCGTAATTTGTACATTAACTCGAAACAAGCTAACATCGAATAAAACGGATGGCGTTAATAACAGTTGCCGGTTAATTACCGAAAATATAACTCGCAATTATGGCAAACGACAAATTAATTTGATTTAATATTTCGAGTAATTAGAAGATATGGATCAATTATGATGAGTGATGATCACCTACTATTACCGCGAACAATGTTGCAAATAATTAGTACATCCAAATTTTCTGACGCGATACTATTGCAGCTTCGTTACACGGTGGCTTTTAATACACTTGTGCTACATCACTGGTGTGTAGCACTGTCCAGTCAAATTTTAAAACCGAGATTATTTCCTAACGTTATATCTCTGAAATAATTTATATCGCTCGCATATGTCGTTCAAAATAACTGACGTAGTTGTCAAGAATTGATAACTGTTTACTATACAAACATATTCAATGTGTACCTATGTATGTAACTCACACATCTCGGCCATTCTGTTTAATTTTTTTTTTTTATTACACGCGTATTCATTCGACATGTTTAACGTCATCTAATTTATATTGCAAGTTTACACATGTGTGCGAGGAGAGGTCAATTGTAAAGCGTTCAATGTATATATGCAATTATTTTTCTCTCCCTTTACGATCTCTTTTCTGAATGAAATTTATCGTCGAAATATGATCCACTTAAACGTTAGAATAAGGTTTATAAAACGGGTTTCTATACACAGAGTCTCGGCACACTGCGTTATTTTCTTTACCCATTCCCTCTACTTATACAACAAATGTTTCAGTCTAGAACACTATTGTGGAATACTCTTTCTGTCGCATCTATCCACGCATCTGTCATGATAAAGAGATTTCATCACATTTCGAGATTCAATTTTATAACCAACACTTATTACTGTTATAGATAAGACTCTATTTAATTATGAATAAAAATAAAAGTAAAATTCTATTTAATTATTAATCTCGAGATGCTTATTTCAAGATTGGTTTCCGATTTTTGCCATTCGCGAATGTGACACCAGCTGGCTCGCTCATCCACGTTCTCGCTCTCGTTGTTTCGTTTCCTATTTTTGCTACATTATTTCGCCGGTACTCTCTCGGGGGAAATTTGCAGTAAATAGTCCTCCTTTCTCGCTCTCTCCCCCTCGCGAACATTGTATATTTCTCCGTCTCGTGCAGCAGCCGCGCGGATATACATACATGTATACTCTTCCCTCTCTGTGTGTCTCGCCCTAAACAAGGAATTTCGTGCAACACATTTACGGTGACCGACGGCAGCGGTACCCTTCCCGTCACCCCTCGGTACTTCACCCTACGCACCTCTCGCTCTTTCTTTTCTCTCTCTTCTTTTTTTCTCTCCCCTTTCGTTCCCCCAACGTTAAACACTGTTCTCGTTCGAGCGTGCTTCGCCGAGTTCGAACCGCAGACGCACACGAGTTTCGTACGGGACACGTGTCTGGCCAGCGAGCGGCGCGTTGTTAATCGCAAGTCGGAAGAGCACTTCTGCCAGTAGAGTATAGTCGCCGGCGCGTATAGTCCGCTCGTGTAACTGTCCCGATATGTGTATACGTGCACACGCGTGCATGGGACAGGAGGAGGGGACGAGAGATCAGAGAAAGAGAGAGAGAGAGAGAAAGAGAGAGAAAGAGAGAAGGAAGAGTACGCGATGAGACACGGCGAGATCGAAAACAATGTATATAATTTCGATGTTTTCGTAGCGTTCTGCAAGTTGTAGACGCAACGAAATTTATCTCGCTATCTATTGTGTCATGTGATTGAAATCATTTTTTCGCGTGCAGCGTCATCGGGAGGGGAAACGAAATCGTTGGAAATCGCGGCGGTTTGAATGAGTTTACTGAATGAGGGAGACCCGTGAGAGAAAGACAGACTGTGTCGTGTCGGGCGCGAGCGAGGGGGGAAAACGAGAAGGGGGGCCGGCGGGAAAACTCGAAACCGCGTGTATCACGGCGCGGCGCAACGTGATGACGTCGTGACGTTTTGGCAAAAACGTGGACGTGGACGCACAGGTGGGTCACCGGCGCCTGTCGCACCGACACCGGGGGGATGATAACGTTCGCGAGAGAGAGATACGCGGGAGAAGGGGGAGAAGAGCTACGGAGGAGAGGAGAGCGGCAGTTAGATGATACGAGACGAGAGACGCGCCGCTATCCGCCGCCTTATCGTGTCTCTCTGTGTGTCTATACGTATGTATGTATGTATGTGTGTGTGTGTGTGTGTGTGTGCCACGCGCGAATGTGCGTGCGTGGCATGTGTGTGTGTGGACACGTGCGTGTATACACGCGCGGGATGTCTCTGGTACTCACCGGAGTTGTAGTATTCCTTAAAGTAGCGCGTCGCTGCGCGCTGGACGATCGAGTAATACAAGTTCACGTACGACGTCGACTGGTTCTGCGCCGAGAGCGCCATTTACACTGTATTATCTCCGCGCGCGGGTCACCGTGTATTCATATAAATATGTATAGGTCGCGTATACGCGCGCGTTTCACGCGGTGCGTACGCGCGTATTACGCGGCGGAACACGACGCGCGTGCGGTGCGATATATCGAAGCGCGGCGCGGCAACGTGCGTCTCGTCGGCCGTCCTGTCTCTCTTCTTCCCTACGTCTACCGCACGACGACGATGCGTTCTCCTCTTCTTCCTCCCGTTGTTGCCGTTCCTGCCGTCTCTTCTTCTCTACCTCCACCGTTTCCTTTTGCGTCCTTCGCCTCGTCCTCGTCCTCGTCGTCGTCGTCGTCGTCGTCGTCGTGGTGGTTGTCGTCGTCGTCGTCGTTGTCGTCGTCGTCCTCGTCGTCGTCGTCGTCGGCCTCCTCCTCTAGATCCGCCGCGGCCGTGAAACTTTTCTTATCGTTGGCGCGCCGTCCCTCGTGCGTTCCTGTACGGCCTTCAGACAGCAGCGAGACGGTCCCGCATGCCGTAGAGCGGCCCGCGACTTTAATCCTCGCCACACTCGCTTTCGGGTTACCCGCGCCGGTAGACACAATCTCGGTAGACTCGGCCTGAGCCCCCCGAGTAACTCGCCAAGACCGAGACACTGGCGAGCGGCTCTGCGGCGTTGCCGCGCTTCCGTCGCGGTGCACACGCGACCAGAGTGGGGGATTTCTGGACTGGTTCGGGTTTGGGATGGTATAGAGAACATCGCGGGAAAGAGAGGACGCGAGAGCGGGGAGAAGGTGCCGGTGGCGGCGGTGGCGGTGGCGGCAGCGATGGTAGCGACAGTCGCAGGGGTGGATGCATCCGCGGGGGCAATCGCTTTCCTCCACCCCCGACCCCCCCCCCCCCCCCCGACCCCCATCCCCGCTCGCGACTTCGTTCGGGCCGTCAAAATACAGAGGGTGGAGGGAGTCGAAGTTGTCCAAGGACACTCAAGTCGCGGAGTCTGTCACAAAGTGACACGTGACACGTGACCGCGAGATCGGGCCTAATATCTAACAATAATGGAGCGATAAGAGAACACTCGTGTGAGCTTCTCTCGCGTTCTTTTTTTTTTTTCTTTTTTTTTTACTCACTTCCTGACGCGATCCGGTTGTCGTACAATTTCGTCGATGCGTCGTGCTTCCGCGCTCTTTTTAGTTCTTTCCGGAGAAAGTTGCGGCGCGATGATTGTGCCGAAGATAATCTTCAGATTAGATCGACTTTTCGACTTGCATCGTGGTTGCGACGCGAGAGATTAGGAGATAGCGTGACTGACGGACTCGAGGGAGAACGCATCGAGATTTCAAATTTAACCCACAATTGAAAGCTGCTCGATGATGATTGCTAATCATCCTCGCAAAGATGTTACGTCTCTCGGAACATTTATTTAACTCTCGCGATCCAGCGCATTCGATATCCCGGACATGATAGATACTCGACCGAGTCTCAATTATCGGGGAATCGTAATTGTTATCGACGATCCGATCTTCCGATTTAAAAAATCCAAAATTTCATCATCTCGATCGTCCGCGCGAAAATCGGCGAGAGAGAAGACCCGGGGCTGTCGGAATTGAACGCTCGTTCCTGGCGGAGAGGAGGCTGATGGTGGTGGCGATGGTGGAGAACGAGACGGCCGGCGAGGACCGACGACGGGAAGGGGAGAGGGGGTGAGTCGGGAGTAGGCGAAGCGAGGAAGCTATGTTCGTTGAACCGGGTGGAAGGGGTTTGATACCGCGTCGTCGGGGGATGACGGTCCACGCGGTGGGGCGACCATTCGGCGTAGGGGAACGACCGGTGTGCGCGGCGGGGAACCGTCCGATCCTCTCTCTCTCCCTCTCGCGCGCGCTCTCCCTTCTGTCCAGCCGTTCGTCTCGCGCCGTTCGTCCCTCTCCTCCCGTCTACCCTCTCCAACCTCCCCTCTCGACCCCCGTCATCCTCGCCACCGCGAGCCTCTCTCACTCTCGGCAGCGATGTTGTACCCCTCAATGCGCGCTGCGCCGTGATGCATCGCGCTGGCTGGCGGCGGCATCGCCTCCGCGAGTCACAAGGTACGCTCGTGCCGCGAATACGAACTGCCTCTCCCAAATCAATATCACTCGGCGAAAAAAAAAAAGAGAAAGAAAAAAAAACGGAGGAAGAAAGAAAGAGAGAGAGAGAGAGAGAAAGAGAGAGGAAAAAAAGGACGACTCGGCACCTATAATTGCCGAACTTCCGCGATAACCGTCTCCGCTCTCTGTCCCCGGTCTTCGCCGCCGATCGTCGCGGCGAGAGCGCACACCGTCACCGCCACCGTCGCGTCTTCTGTTTCCCTCCCCCCTCCCCGCCCCCGGACCCTTCGGCTTCCCCCTCGGGGAGATCTCTCTCTCTCCCCCACCCCGTTTCTCGCGTGGGGTTAGATTCACGCGCGCCAGGTTGATTAGGGCCTCCCTCCGCGGCTGCCGCGCGCGCTATCACGCACGTTTCCCGCCATCCAGTGTCCGCGCACCCGATGATTTTCACTGATTGTGCCCCCGCGGCCTTCGCCGCGGCCACGTGCTCGTTCTCGCGACGCGCGGCGCGCGCCCAAAGCGCCGCGAAAACAAAGCCGGCGCTCCGTGAGAGAGCGAGAGAGAGAGAGAGAGAGACTTTGTGCAAAGTCTCTCGCGTGCCGAGAGGCTGGAGAGAATACGATATATCAACAGAAATATTCACTATATATTAGGAGAGTCATCCTTTCTCTCTCTCTCTCTCGTTTACTCTCGTTAATCTCGAACTTGACAATTTCTCTGTCGGCATTCGAGCCGCGATGCCGAATGAAAGACTGGAAGGTGAACGCACACGAGTTCCGCTACCATTATTATTATTAAATGGCCAATTCGCGAGCGTCTCTCTCTGTTAATGAGCATGCGTGTAATACGCCTTGGCATGCGACTGGAACAGCATGCACAATCGACGGAGCGAGATAAGTTGTGAAGCGAACGAGAATGCGCTCGGCGATGTTCCGACGGCGTGATTTACAACAACGCTGGCCGCCTCTCTTGTCAAAATTTCTCTGGCAAAAGATTTTCCTCTTTTTTTCTCCCCGCTATCACACATAAATCTTTTATGAATGTAGGATGAATGCGTTTGACACTTGTGTTCGCAATTTTGTTTTACTCGGATCGGAAAAAAAATTTATTCAAGAAAGCGAATACTCTCTCGTGCGTACGGAGAACGCGTCGTCGATCGTTCGAATATCATCGATTATTGGCGGAAGAGGAGTGCAATATAACGCGATTCTCTTACGTAAGCTTCGTAAACGAGAGATTCGGGACGCATCGACGATATCCGGAGCTCCGTCGCGTTCCAGCTGCGACGGAGCCGGGAGAAGATTCATGAGCGAGTCACGACGATACACTTTACAATGCATCGTTGTACTGACCCGATTACAACTTATCGTCTGCTATAATGCGTCGCGAGATAACCGCACGAACCGAATGAACCATAAATACCGCAACCGGGGATCGCGAGGGATTCGAGATCGCGCCTCGAGATAAATTTCTATAAACGATCTCGTCGCGAACGCGACGAGATCAAATGTATTGTCGATTTAAATTTTATTCCAGCGCGAATCACGGAGGAATATCGCCTCCTAGAATCTCGCAAAAGATAAAGACGGACTGTGTGATTCATTTTGCGGAGAGGCAGCGAGATCTCGAGAACAGTTGCCCTGTCAATTTTCCTCGATAATATCGTCCGTCTCTTTTATAAAACAAAACGGAGAATGTAGCAGTATTATAATTCTATTCATCTTCGCAGTCCCTACGGAAGTGTGATATATCCTTGCTCGTAGAATGTAGAAACGGACCTCCTGCTCGAGGCCCGAGGGAGCAGTACCGATTTTCGATAAAAAAAAAAAAAAAAAAGGAGAGAAAAGAAAACGTCGCGTACCGCACGCAGACTTCGAGATCGTTATCGCCAAGTTCTCGGCCACGAACGAAGAACGGATTTAACGATCGTTTCGCGCGGCACAGCGCGGAAAGAGAGCCGCGGGAGAGGAATGCCGCGGCGCGTCGACGAGAGAGAAAGAGAGAGAGAGAGAGAGAGTCGCGTCTCTCTCTGTCTCTCTTTCCTTTTCTCTCGATGTGTACAGTAGTAGCCGGCCCGAAAGCGAACGACGCGAGCTGCGGAGAAAAGTACGCGTTAGGGCTGGTGCAGCCGCGCAGTGCGCGACTGCCTATATTTATCCGACGATGCAATATTTGGCCGCGTGTCTTCGAGAGAGAGAGAGAGAGAAAGAGAGAGAAAGAGACTCGGGCCGACCACATTCGTCCACAACTCGCAGCGCACGGATGGGCGCATGAACGAACTCGCAGCAGCAGCAGCAGCAGCTTGCGCGCCTCTCTTTCTTTCTCGCTACCTCTCTCTCCTTCTCGTATCCTCTTCTCGTTCTCTCTCGCCGTTTCCTTCTTTCTTTCTCCTTCTCTCCGTCTACCAGCGTTCCTTCTTTCGCTTTATCACAATGAGAGGCGGCTGCGTGTATGCGTGTCGGTGTCGTTAGGCAGTAGCTGCCGGTGCAGGCGTGGTTGGTTCCTTGCCCTCTGTCGCGTATTTATATCTAGCGAGTAGAGCGAATGCATTGCGGCTCGCTTCTTGTTTGCCGGGACCACTCCTCTCCTTCTCTCTCTCGCCCTCATCTTCCTCTTCCTTCGCTCTCTCTCTCTCTCGCTCTCCTCTCCCTATCTGCCTATCTATCTCTCCTCTCCTTTCGCGCCGCGGCTCCGCCAAACCTGCTCCGTGCAACGTTAACGCCTAGCGCCGGCTAATCACCGCGGACTTTTCTCACTCGCCGATCTTGCCGCCGATCTTGCCGCGGACCTGCTCTGATGATTTTTGGTTTCAGCGCGCGATGCGCGAAGTCTTCCGGAAAATGTCGGTTCACAACTCGTTGCGGCGAACGAGCGGCGGACGGGCTCCTTCCACAGAGAGGGCCGCTCTTAAGCGAGAGCACTCTCTAAGATGAAGAAGCCCCCCCGTAAAACGCGCCGGCCGCCGGAGATCATTTGCCTCCGCGAGAAATTAGATCGAACGGGTAAACGGAACGAGAACGCGCGCGCGCGCGCACGCATACACACACACACACACACACACGCACACATACAGGATGGGGCAAAAATAATGGCCGGTAGATTGCGGTTCGGTCCGGCGCAATATCCTTTTCTCCACACGCGCATCGCCGCGTCGTGTGTATGCGTTTCCTTTTTTTCTCTCTCTTTGCCCCACCCTGCCCCCTCTCCCCCCTCCACCCCCTTCTTCTCCGGCCGTCGCGCTCTCGGGCCCCTATCTCGCCCGGTCACACCGTTAAATCCGGTCTAGAAATATCGCGTTAACGTCGGCGTTAGCGGGGATCCAGGATAATAGTAATTTCCGATATCGCGGCTAAGATCCCGAGTTTTTGCACGCGAGCAAGAAACTACGCGACGACAATTGCGTGCGCTTGTTCCGGTCGTGTCATTATTGCCCGAATCGGTTACGTCGAATACGACACAAGTCTGCAAATTTGCCCGCGAGAGAATCGAGATAACTAACTCATGGCACGCAGTCGTAGAAACCGCGATGCGTGTATGCGTGTAAAATCAATGCAAACCTATGTCTAACGTCCGTGTAGCGCTGCGTTGTATGTATAATAATAACGTTAATGTCGCGTCGCATTTCGCGCATGTATATATAATGATAATGTAAATTTAATTTAATGTAATTTAATATAGATGTTTGTTTGTGTTATTGTCTCGAAACAATTCGCACTCTCGGATGTTGTTTTCGAAATGACTGATTCGCTCGCACCGCACGCGTTCAGCGACGCGTGAGCCTCGTTACGACGAGCAACGAATGACGATCTCTTCTCGAGTGAGCGACAAACGAACGAGCCAATCGACATTTCTCTTTCTTTCCCGAGAATACGCGAGATTCAATCACGAGTGAAAATTTAATGCGATTTTAATCGGTGAGACGATAATTTACGTCGATGGACGGATGGGTGGATGCGACCTGAAAGCTACGAGAACAAAATCGGACCAAAAGACCCCGGAGAGACTGCATTTTTAATAAAATTTATGAAACAATTTTTCTCCCCGCGCGTCGAGTTTAAAAGCCAAAAAAGAAACATTTACTATACCTGTTTTTCTCTAAAATATATAGTTTTATATATATATATATATATATAAAATATATATATATATAAAACTATTATATAAATATATATATTATTACATAATTTCCGATAAGAAAACTCTCTTCAATGAAACAACTCATAATAAATCAATACGCGTATTTTCTAAGTGTTTCTAACGATGTATTGTTACGTCCACAGAAATAGAATAAAAGCAATATTTGAGGCTGATTATGGCACTACGTTTGCAATTAAGCGAATTCTACAATTTTACCATCCCGCGCAATCGATGTTCATGATATTATGAACGCCGAGAAAACGGATTTCTCCGGGAATCGACGTGTTCGATTATGGGCAATTAAACGGCCGTGCTTATTACGCGAGATAAAAGACGGGGCAATGGCTCTCGCGCGCACCCGCCAGCCATAAACATCCGTTGCATTTCGATCGATCGCAATGAAGGAACTTTGTGTCGCCGATGCGTGAGCGGCATACTGTAATGATATGATTAATCGCCGGCATGCCACATAAATTTAAACGATGGATTTAGTGGCCGCCAATGCCTAATATAATGAATTACAGCTCCAGATAAGTAGAACAATATTTAGAAGAGTCTGCCTAATAATAAAATCTTGGAAATAAAATATTGACCCATACTATTATATATATACTATATATACTTATATTACTTTCTTAAATGGAACAAAAATTTTATTCTATTTATCATTTATTATTGTTTTATTTCCGATTTATTTTCATTTTTTATTCTCTTATTATTCAAAATAATTAAGAATCGTGCTTATATCATTATATGCAATTGCAAATTTTTAAGAAACCCCGAATGCGGAAATAGTTGTTTCCCGTAAAAGGCGTTCGCTAATCCGAATTCTCACTGAGTCATCGAACTCCGGTTTTCGACTCGAGTGTGCATTCATCGCGGTCCTTTGTCGAAAAAAAAAAAAAAAATTAAAAAAAAAATAAAAAGACAGAAGAAGAAGGAAATGACCATCCCGCTAAGTTTCTAGGTGAGGGAGCGACCGAAGGAATCGTGCCTCTTTAAAGTTATCGGGAGCAATCTCCCCCGGTTGCCACTGTTACAATTTCAAACAGTTCTGCGTTTCATTTATTTTTTATCGGGGAGAAGTTTGTTGACCTTGCAGTGCGAAACGCCAGGAATACATTGGTGGAGGCACGAAAGTGGGGTAGACGACGGGTGGTGCTGGCGGTGGCGGTGACGGCGGCGGAGGGCTCGACGACGAGGGAGGTTGGAGGGAGGGAGGGAGGGTGGGAGGGAGAACGGTGGCGGCGGCCGCAGCAGCGGAAGGAGGGCGAGAACGGCGGGGGGGAGGGGGAGGGGGACCGAGGGTTGCGGCAGCGAGGCGGTGGCGAGGGGGTTGCTCTCCGGGAGAGTGGGATGAATCGAGAGGCGAAGCGAGTTATTTCGCGCGAAGTGTGCATTGCCCGAATTTACCTTCGTGCTCTCCTTTTTTTTTTTTCCCCTCTTTTCCGCTTGATTTCCCGCCGCTACTCCATCATCCGCGACGGGCCTAAACATGGTCACGGGAGACCCTCGCGCGAATCGCCAAAGGTGTGTCGAAAAATTCTTGCTAGTATCGCCCTTCAGAGAGTATTTTCTTTTTTTTTTTTTGTCATTCCCGCCCGTTTTAATTGTTCCAACGGGGAATAAAATAATTCAATTCTTTTGATAAGGATTATTATATCTGTTACGGCGAATTCTTTTCCATTTCGCATCGAGAGAGAAAGAGAGAGAGAAGGAGAGAGAGAGAGAGAGAGAGAGAGAGAGCGCTTAATTATATCGTCGCGTTTCATTGTGCGCAAGAAATTGCGATAATTATTTCCCTAATCGCTCGTGAGACTATTAGTATTTTTAAAACTAAATTTCTGGTATGAAAGATAAGGAATTCAATCTGCAAGAGCGGAAGCTTTTTTTTTCCGGGGGAGACACATGTAGCCAATGCCTCTGCAGCCGTGGTCTCCGTTACCGATAAAGATGCCTCTCTTCGATAAAGGTCATTATATCCGCGCGCAATTGTTCGATAACGTTTACGGAATGCAGCGCGGAATTTCATTATTGGTCGCAACATAGATCTTGGAAGGACAGTAATAACAGCATCGCGGTGTGTAATGACTCCGGAGTTATTAACGAATAAATAGTATTAACGTTTCCACACGCCATTATAATTGTGCTGTGACTGGTAGTTCGACATAATCTCCGGGGGGTAGCACACGATATTGCAGCGAAGTACTAATCATTAAAATTGTCAATGCAATAATCTTGCTTGTCCCCATGCTTTGACACCGGCAATCACGGGCTCGGAATTATCCATCGAGAGAGGACGAAGAGAGCAAGAGATATTTCTTTTAATATTACAATGTCCGGTAACTGCTAATTAATCCCTTCCTCGAATTGAACAAAACACGGTTCAACGAAACAAATCAAGAGATTGAAAAATTGTTTCTTGTATAGTTTGTTTAATATATCAATAAGCTCTCTTGACTTAAATCGGAAATGTTTCATTACATCACAATTTTGGAAAAATTAGAATTAAAACTGTATAAAAACAAACTATTTTAACGCAATTTATTATGCCAAAAAGCTTATATTCAAAATTAAGTGTATTGTCGGAACTTTAAACTCTCAAAAGGAATTGGTTGTAAAGAAATTAAAGTCGAAGATTCTTCTTGTGATCAAATATTAGAAAGGGAGATATTAATTATAATTAATTATTTAATCTGTAACCATTGTTTGAATCTGCGAAATTGTATTCGCTCATTTGAACTTTGAATTCATATTCAGTATCCTGAAAAATTCAAATATATAAACTTTAGCGGACTTCCGAAATTTGTTTTAACATTCGGTACACCGCTATATTTTTGAATTTGTTTTGATATCAGATTCAGCAACTTCAAAACCTTTTAAATTTAATTAAACAATTGAAAAATGTTCGGTAGATGGATTCGTGACTCTCAACTTACAATTTACACCCGATATTTGATCACGAAAATCCCATTAACCTTAATCTTCACAAGAAAGACCTTTTGAGTGACTGAAAGTTCTCATACATAATTCTGAATGGAATGAAACTTTTCCAACACGTCGTAACTGTAACACGGGTAAGGTACATTAAAATAGCCTTTTTTACGACTTTAACTTTGAATCTGTCAAAAAAATTGACACAAAGGAGCATTCTGGAAGCTGGAATCGTGAAAAAAGAACTATAGAAAACGCGATTGTACTTTCTTGAATTTGAAAAAAGTTATTTCTTCTTGTTCAACCGTGTAATTCTCCGTCCCATTTATTACAGATCCAAAAGTGTACATGTATCCCTCTGTTTGCGAAGAACGCGATAAAGAAGAATTTATTATTTCGCAGTGAAACGTCGCGTCGCGCGACGTGACACGTTTTGGTCTCGTGACTCTTTAGGTCAGTCGACGAGACTAGGAGAGGTGGGCGCCTAAATTGAAAGTACGGTCGTATGGTATAGACTTAAAAGTGCGTCCAAAACGACCGGTCGGGTTTAGGGCTCTTCGGGCTTCACGTGTGTCTGCGTTTCGTCTGACCACGTGTGTCTTGCACCGACTCGCCGGCGTTCGCTTGGCACGGCTCTCTTTCGTGAGTTTTTTGACTTCACGGGCGAATCTCCCGGGAACTGTTTCGCCTTGGTCCGGCGCAGACCGAATTTAAAGCGCATGGTAGTGAAAAGGAACACCGTGTAAAAGAGGGAAGGCAAAACGACGACAACCCTTCTTCTGCTCCCTCCGCCGTCTCTCTCCCTTTTCCTTCCAGCTGCGCTGGAAAATCGCGAATGATGAAATAAAAATGTACGAGGAGGTTGCGAGAGCGTCGGGTCTGTATAATTGAAATGATTATTCGAGTCGTAATATCGCAAAGTAATGGTTATCATATTCGCGTTGCGACGATCGGGCTCTCTCTCTCTCTCTCTCTCTTTCGTTTTTTTTTCTTTTTATAAACGAGCAACGAAACGTAATTTTAATATCAATTGTCCGAACAGTCAGGGGAGCTCTCTCGCGATTTTATTAACCGTCATTTTATTTGAATATCAATTACTCGGCGTCACATTATGCGCTCGAGTTTTTGCGCGACGATTATTAATGTTCTACTAATAATCGTGCGCGAGCAGAAGTCAATTAGATTATTACGAACACGCGTGCGGAGATGAGCGCGTAATTGTTTTATCGCGCGAATGCGCGCCAACTGATTTCGAGTATGTTCGGTAACTACGACGTGATTAACGTGTAACGATACCGTTAATTTTCTCCCGCGATTGCACGCCCCGTAATATTCATGCATTTTTATTACGATCCACCGCTGATTGCATAATACCGCTTGTTAAGTCTGTAATCGGGTTTGAACTGCGTTGGACTATTCTTGGCAATTTAGCTCGCATTTCTTGCGCACTTATGTTACGCTTCCTCTTCATCAAATTTTTCATAATATAATATATAGACCGAGCATTAATTTTATTACGTTGAATATCTTGTCTTGGAAAAATTATAATATCGGATAACGGATACTATAATAGTCTCGAAGAAACTATTAAGATATATACTCGATTTCTCTCTCTCTCTCTCTCATTCGGAGAAAATTCGAATCAATCATTCATCTCGCAGCTTCTTTCGGATAACCAACGCTTCTCTGACATTTACTGTATGTAAAAAAAAAATGAATTACGTAATCTTTATTCCGCAAACACAAATTCCTTCGTGGATTGAAAGTTGTTAATCTCGCAGATAAAATTCGCGCGCTTGAGCCACGTTTCGCGGACACGCCAGGCATATGATTAGAGCGCGGATCCAGGAGTTGAATCTCGGTCGCTCTCGACGCTCCTGCGAAGGATGCGAAAGAGATCCCGAGCCAAGCTATAATAATTAAAACGCGCGGAAGTAAACGATCGGGGCGGTCATTCACGGGCGGGGTGAAAGGAGAAGGGGGAGAAGCGGCAACGAGAGGGCCGCTGTCTCTCGTGTACGTAATTGCCGTGATTACGGATACGTCAGTTCGGTGCGTTTAGGTGCGCACACGTACACACACACACACACACACACCTACTGTATATACACGTGTGCACGTGTGCGCGTGTGCGTCGCGGATTCGGTTTGATCCGGGTGCGTGTAACGGGCGCGCCGCAGCGGAAGCGCTGGCAACCGCGCAGCGTGCGGACCGACGCGCAGCATCATTATCTGGAGCGTTGCTTAGCGTGGAGCGCATCATCCGAGGAGGAGCTCGTTAATTTGCGCGCGGAGCGAATGGGCGAATGCGCGCGAGGGATACATTAGACTTCCCGTATCTCTCTCGGCGATCGCGCGATAACGCGAGACGCGCGTTTCTTCGGTGGCATTTTCCGCTCTCCGCGCGAGTGCGACGTAAAGATCCGGAATAAATTTTGCCGGATTGATATTTATACGATTTAATAACGGATCGTTTCGAGAAAATCTAGGCTCGATTCTCTCTTCTCGTATCATCGAGCACGTTGAGCGAAATCATCCCTTGTCGCGACGAATGAGGATTCCGCGCGGCGGACACGTTTCCGGAAACGTCGTTTTGCGAACACGGAAAATGCGGCACTTGGCGGCGTAAAAGTGTCGCAAAAAGCAGAGCGGAGCCCAGAGGCGTAATATAACGCCGCGCGCATTTTTCCGGCGCGTTAATGCGCTGAAATCAATAGCGGTAATTACGTAGAAAGCCCGGCGCGTCGTCGAAATGACTTACTGCCGGCTACCGGCGTCGACGTGATTTCGCGGGAAAACGTACTGCCGGGCGGAATAGGGAAAGACAGTAGTAGTGTGTTTTGCGCGGCTGCGATGGATACTTTTTTCTCCCCTTTCTCCCCCCCGTCTCTATAATAATGCATGGCCTCGCATGCGATGTCGACCGCGGCGGCGTCGAGCGACTCGCGGAACTTACATAATTGGGGTAATCACCAAGAGTGTCTTATACCAATCTATCTCTATCGGTGGCGTTCCGTTAATTCTGGCATAGCTAACCGCGCCGCGTCCGGTGTTTTCCATCCACATAGTAAGTTACATCTCGTAACGAACCTATAATCTTCCGCGGGATAAATAATACGTGTGCAACACACACACACTCACGCACGCACATGTCTGATAAGCGGGAAAAAAATTAAGAAGAGATATATTTACCGAAGTAATGGCGAAATATCTCAAGCCAGCAGAAATTACTGCTCGTAAGAACTGAAATTAAATATGAAAATAAGATGTCGATCGAAGAAAGTATTAGGTTTTCTTTTTCTTTTTTTTTTTTTTTTTTTTGCGAAGTTTGGAGTCTGCTTCTTTCTATGGATTATATTTAGATCGAAAGGTGGAAAACTGACATTTGTAAAGGGTACGTCATGTGGCCATTTGTCGACGGACTTTTTACCGAGTCGTTCGACTCAGGATGCTGCGCCTTCGGTGCAATTGAGATCGGGATGACGGCGCGCGATCGCTTTTCTAATTAATTTGCATTTTATCGGCGCTCTCCTCTCCGTCACGGGATGTTTTGCGCAGCGCGCGATGTACGCGCACGTCAATATACCGTTTGATCGAACTTTCCAATCAGATAATTTCCCCTTCCTCCCTCCCTCCCTCCCGCCCCGTATGCGAAGTTTCGCGAGAAAACGATCCATTTCGCGATAACGTCATTATCGAGTTCGCATCTAATCAGGATCGGCTTTATCAAACGCGGGATCTAAATTCTTCGAAATATCATATAGTATCGTTCAAAATTATGTTACTACGTGCTATTAAAACCAAACAATGACAATTTTTACACATATAAAAATAAAAGTAAAATGTAGGGAGCTTTTTCATCTCGCTTTATCCATCTCGCAGATGGAAGCGGCAATCAATGGTAATGATTCCCGAGCCGATTCGATGGGCCTAAAGGCCCCGATCCTGCGTCTAACGGGTCCGCGCTTCGTCTCGCGGTTTAATCTCGCGGGAAGGGCGGGAAAGCCCCCTTGTCTCTCTCTCAAAAAGCCTGTCACTCACTTTACACGAGTGTGTTCGAAACCGGTTCGAACTAGCACTCGGTTTCGTCGTCGATGGTAGCAGCAACAGTATCTACTCGATGTAACGGAAGCCGCAATAGCCGCACAGATTCTTGTTTTCGAGTCGCTCTGCGCTGCTCCTCCCTTTTTTCTCTCTCTCTCCCTCTCTCTCCCTCCCTCTCTTTTATCTTGTCCTTTTTTTCTTTTCCTTCTTGTTCGCCTCTTTTTCCGCGTGTAAGCTCCCGCGTGTACGCATCGGCGGGCGTACAACCGCTCCCTGATAAAATCCCACAAAAATCGGGAAGCCGTTAGCTCCGGTCGGCTATGGTAACCGCGAGGGAGAGAAAGAGAAAGAGAAAGAAAGAGAGAGAAAGAGAGAGAGAAGGGGAGAGAGGTGGGACTAGCGCTCAATATAGATTCAGAAGAGCAGTCTCTCTCTCTATACGGGGTACATAGTCGCTAGCCGGGGCGTCTTATTAACACTGCGGCGGACGCGTCTCGATGTGAAACGTCCGATGCACTCTCCGACGTGCGCGAGCCGCATTAATTAGTAATCTTTCAGGCCGACTGTTACGACAAAACTGGACTAGCTCGTTTATACATCTAGAATCTAGATGGATAAGCGTCTTTGTTGGCACCGCAAAATGATTTCATCCTGTGGATTTTACATAAGAGCTCGCTCTCTCTTTCTCTCTCTCTCTCTTTTGAATAGCGACCATCGGTCTTCGAATTTATCCTTTTGTAGTGTACACAACTTGGCCGCGTAGACACCCAACAGGTGTCGCGAAGATATTTATATAGGCCTAATCCTCCGACGTTGTTCAGGATTTAATTTCGTTGCTCGAGATGCATCATTCCGTTGATATCACGACGCGCGTATATAGTTATTCAGCCGTAATTCCCGCGGCATTAATCCCCCAATTAATTCGCGCTACAGATTTGTTCAGATTTGTATTGCAAAATCTTGAAATATCGCGCGCAAAGGTGTCGCGATTCTTGACGCGATTCTAAGATGCATATAAATATGTAATTATGCGCGCGCGGTTATGGGATGCGTTAACGAACTGCTCCGCCGGAGCAAGCGACAGCAGGATACGGTGAGCAACACGAAACGAAAAGGCGTTGGTTGGTGTAGCCGAGAGGGTAAAAGGGGGAGGAAAGCGCGCGGGAAACGAGGTACGAAGGAGGGAATAGTGACGTTTCGAGATAAAGACGGGAGGGAGAGAAGGGAGAGGAAAAGGGGGGAAAGGGTGGCCGTCGGAGAGATATTCTTGGCAGCGACGACGATGCAACAACTGTCCCCATCCGTCATCTACGAGAGACCGACTGGAGCAACGAGAGGAGGCCCACTTCGAGGGAGCCGCGACGCTTCTCCTCTCGTATAGTTTCTATCTCTGTCTTTCCTTCTTTCTTTTTTTTTTCTTCGAGCGGTAAAGGATGGAGAAAACAATCGTAATCGTCGAAGATCTCGTCTAACGGCGATGCTATCTATCCGACCCATTACACGCAGCATTGTGTCGTCCGACAAATTTCCGACGGAAAATACCGTCGCGATTGAAGATCGAGGACTCGTTAAAGAAGGCCCACGAATTACTGTGAGGCTGTTTCTATTAGAGAAAATACAAAATTTTTCAGATATTTCTTTCATTAGCAGAATTGTACGGTGCAATTGAAAATTGCAAAATAAAAATATAAATTTTGATGTGATTAGGTTTTAGGTTTGATACTTAACACTCTGAAATAATGGTTTATCCGTGCTTCAAACATGGACATAATTCTCTAGAAAGAAAATAATTGCGGAAAGCGACGATATAAGCGCGTATATATCCTTTCGCTAGAAATGTTCGCGATGTAATGGTGACATTTTCTCCCGCGATAGGAGTAGAATATTATTTGCAATTAAATTAATTGCTGTTACGACGAAAGTTTCTTGCGTTCCCTTCTGCAGAAATCTAGGTTTGACACGAATAGCAGTTTATCCCGTTTCTTGTATGCCTGAGAAAATGTTGCCAGGACTCTCGGAGTGTTCGATCATTCGCGATGGATGCGTGCGGAACTGGCATAGCATTAGATATAATTGGGCTTGCCCTCACGGATGTATTTAACCTTTAATCCGGAGAAGGATGTTAATGTATACTTCATACTTTTCAGCGACACACCCACCAATACTTGTTAAGTCAATTGAGCCATAATAAATCATAACGAATCTTATATGTAAGATATCTACCGACTGAGTTGTTTAAAAAGTGGACTTTAATAAATATTGTAATCTGAAAAATTTCGGGAAAAAAATTGCATTCTTTTGCTAAAGAAAAGTCGAGCTCAGATTTTACAAGAAATAATTTGCCTGCTGCTATCTATCTATCAATTCCATATCTTTCTGTAGGACACTAAATAAAGAGGCTGAAATATTTATTTCATTAAAACAATTAAGATCGCGAATAGATTATCTTAATCAAACATTATATCTCCTTCAATATTAATGGTTTTACAAGGTTTTATTTCCCTGCTGTATCTCAGTACATAAAAGAATTTAATATAATCAAATATATACATGAGCGCCGACAAGTCTTAGTTAAAGCCATTCAATTAAAGTAAAAAAATAAACACTAAAACTTCATATAATGATTCCAATACTTTGAAAAAGGAGCATTCTTTAGATAGATAAAACAAGATATATATACAACTCTTTTGCCACTGAAAAAATTCTGATTAAAAAATTAGAAAGAACAATATCGTTTATCGGGACTTAAATGTATTGATAGTTGATTGCCGATTTAAATTTCAAATCGGCTAGACCAGCTCCACACACTGAAAGTACTTACACACGCGATCTCGTATCTGTCCGTTCCAATTTTCCGCGCCTGCAAGCGAACACACATCTCGGCCTCGCTCGGCGATTTTTTTCGATCATTCCGCGCTCGATGCGTGCGGACTTGGCCTAGGTCTGGTAATAGCCGGGTGTGTCGGTGCACAGAGGAGTAGAGCGAGCCGGTTAAGTGAGCGCGGGGGAAAAGAAACGCCGACGATCGGTCATCCTGATGCGTGGATACGCCGCGTCCGTGACACGGACGAGCGAGCGAGCGAGCGAGATGTCTGTGCACGCACGCACACACGTGCACACGGATCGTATACCAGTTTCTTTTTATATTCAATCGCCGGGGTGGTACACGCTCCGCTAGGCCCCAGAATTGAGATAGCGCTATCCGTCCGACATGACGAGAAAGAGAAAGAGAAAGAGAGAGAGAGAGAGAGAGAACCGTATCGCGGAATATTACTATGGAAAATTATTAACCATCTCTCGGCCGGACCGTGATTGAACAGTGATTGAGCTTCTGTACTCGGGGAATCGAGGTAAGTTCCTATCGATAGGAATGGAGTTACGCGCCCCGCCTCTTCCCCCCTTTTTTTCCTCCTCGATTAACAAAAAGGCACTCGCGCGAGCGAAACGAACAAGATTAGGGCACGACGCGCGACGTGATGCAATTTAAACGAGAATGATCCCGGAGGATGATGCGCAAAGTATCGGGGCGAGAGCGTTTCCGATAAATCCCCTTTCGAGAAATTTACACAATAAACATTTACATTTATCGCGAGCACGCAATAAGGCTCCATACAGCTGTTTGATAAGTAATAAGCGATGAGCGTCAAGCTTGGGCAAATCGACCTTGCTATTCAGTTTTATAGGCCAGACATATATACATATAACGGGTGTGCCTCATATTTCTATTCTCTCGTCGACCGATTTGAAAATCTCGTCGAGACACCGGAAAGGCGCGCGCGAAAAGAGACGTCGTCGAGATGTCATCGCGCGCAATGACATTCCCGATGACGTTCGCGCCGATTCGCGTCAATGCAACATTAAATTCTGGCACGCTATCACGTGTTGTGCGCCTTAACACTCCGGCACGCCTACCGAGTTTAATGAACTTGTGCAATCGAGTGTCGATGCTCTTCTTCGCGCGCCGCGAGTAAGACTGCAAGAATAAGCCGTTATCTCTCTCTCTATCTTTCGGAAGCTGCCTCCTCGTCTTCGAGTAATGATTTCGTGCGGCGAATCTCTCTCTCGTCGCGTTATGACCTGAGCACAGGCGGCTACCGAGTGTGTTTGGGACGATTAAACTGCTTCGTGCCTCTCTCTCGCGCCTAATCAGAAAGTCGTTAAGCGGCGAACGTCACGAGCGAAGAGTACTTGACGCTTTACAGTATACTGCGCTTCGCGTCTCAACCTTCTTGCAACGCGATAATCGCCCGTTATCGGAGCAGCGACCTGTGAATTACGTACCGTAACTCATTTTTCTGCATGCTTATTAATGTCTTCGAGGCGAGGCTGAATTCGCGCACCGTGAAACGATGCGAGAATAAACGAGACGCTGCTCCGTGCATCGCTGTTCTTCAAATAGTCGACAAATTTACAGGACGTGGCAGATTAACGATAATTTAGCCGCGTTATTCCTACGTTAATCATCCGATTGTATAAGACGCTTATATTATATATATATATATATATATATATATATCTGTCTCTTATCACGGCTAATGCCGCTCATAGCTTCCTTGGCGGAGACACGTTAGTTTAGCGCGCGCGCGCGCGCGCAGAGAAGTCAAATCTTCATTCTATCTCTTACTTTACCGCTCCGCGTGCAATACTTAACAAGAGCAGACCGTTATTCCGCGAGTCGCTCTTATCTATTCAAAACCATCGAGCAAGTATATCGCATCGTCGCTCGGATGACTATAACCTGCATAGAGAGAGAGCGGCCCTCAACTTTACTTCCTGCCTCTCCCCCTCCCTCACCCGTCGGGTCCTTGTTCCACAAATGCACACGCGTGTGCGTCCTCGACAACGTTTTAACGCCTGTTGAGCCTTCGACAGGACTCCCAACAGCGATTCCTTCTCCCCCTTCCACCCCGTTCCTCCCCCTGCCTTTTCTTCGCCCCTAATCACTCTTCTCGGCCTCTCTCCCGCTGTCTGTCCTCCGTCTTCCCTTCGCGAGCCCCTTCGTCGTCGATCTCTCGCGTGCCCTCGTATTTGATCTCGTAGCACAGGAGCGCGAAGAACCGGGGGGGGGGGAGGGGAGGGAAAGAAGACACGAAGGGTGGGAGAAAGGCGCACACGTGTATCGGCTCGTGGTGAAAATAGTGCAATAAGCGCGTACTTATGCACCAACGGCGGCGTGTGGTTTACCCACCACCGCCACCCCGTCCATCCTACACCGTCCTCCTCCCTTTCGCTCCCCCTCCACCCCGCTTCCCTCCGGTCGCGTTATCCCCCGTATCGTAAGTCGGTGTGCTCCTCTCGCATCGCGCATCTCGCCTCCCCCCGCCCTCCCCCCCCGCCGCCCCCTTCCTCTCCTTCCCGCGGCTTTTCCCTACGATAACATGAGCGACTGCGCGACTACACTATAACATGCGCGCACACGCGCGGGGCTCCACGAACGTTTAAACCGGGGGGATAGCTACTAATTACAACGGTTACAGCGTGGCAGTTGGCGAAGAAAAAAGGCTGATCTCCCGCGAGCCGGCGGAAAAGGGACCGGGGGGGGGTGCGGGAAGAGGGAAGAGATGGATGGGGAGGAAGGGGGCGGAGTTGGGGGAAAGGGAGCGGGAAAAATTCACCGGAGAATGGGTGGATGCGACACGACCGAGTAATCGCCGCTTGGATTATAGCGCACTATAGAAAGACGTGTAAACGTGTGTATGTAAATGTATTATGTATGCGTGTGTGTGTGTGTGTGTCTTCGTTTTTCCCGCTCGTGTATCCTTCTCGGCCCGGAACATTGCCTATCTCTATTTCTCCTTCTCTCGCCCTCCCTTCTCGCTCCATCGGTCCCTCCTTTTTTTTTTCTTCCTTTTTCCCGTTCGGGAAACCTGTACGAGGAACAGATCGCGGTCCCCGCTTCTCGCGTGGATCGCGTGCGTAAACGCGCAGCCGATGGTTAATGAACTCGCGCCGTAATTTCCATCCTCGAGCGTTTCGCGTCGCCGCATCGCCGCCCTGCATCGCAGAATCCCCGTGAGGGATGTCCTTGCAAGGATGCGGAGCGCGATTACCTTACCTCCCCTAGTCCACGGAATAATTAATGAGTAAATCATAGGTTTCGGGGGGGATCCGTCCGACTCGATGCGCAGCGAGTCGCGACGTTCGCGGAATGCGCGCCCATGCGTGATACGCACGGTTGTTACGCACCGTGATGCGTCTTAGCGATCGGACCGATTCGGTTCGTGCAGCTATTTATCCTCGAAATTATGTCCCGATAATAAATAAATAAATAAATATATATATATATCTTGAGAGGAAAATTTTTTCTCTCTTTTAGTAAATGTACATCTTTAAAAAATACTTCTCCAAAAAGAGGTAAAAAAAAAAAGATTCGCGCAGTTGTCAGAGAAAATTCCTATACGAATTGTTATACGCGAACATTGCTTTAATATTAAATGTAATTTATATTTCGTTCTTCAAATCTCTTTTCCTACAGACGCGATGAAAATTGCGCCAATCGAGAATAAAAATGAATGCACGCTATAAGATTATTTATAGGCAAGAGCAATTGTTCTCCCTTGTTCCCCGATAAATATATACATGAAGAAATGTTATTCTCTTCCCGTTCGAATGTTCAATCTCGTGTTCGATGATCGCGATTAATTTCAACCGTGGAATTCGTCAAATCTAACGTATAATAGTCGCGTTCGAAAGAAGATTCCTCGTAAAAGAAGACACGAATGATTAATGCGATTTCTATTAAAGGCTCTCTTCCCTCGAGAACTTTCTTTTCGACGCGACGAACGGAAGGAGCGCGCTAGCGTGTCCGAGAGGATCGATTTGTCGGAATGCAATTCGAGAACGCGGAATATCTCGCGCCGCGATCTTTAAACCGCCGGTCGAGACCTATCGATGCGAAGCACGGAGACGTCGTCGCCGGACTAATCTCAGTCACGGCGGAGAATTAGCTCCACCCGCGGCTTTACAGCATAAACCGAATGTTCCAAATACCGGAGAGGCGGCGCGGTATCGCGCGAGCTATCACGAAAGATGCGATGTCATCGGATGCGCGTCACCGGACGATTAACCCTCCTGAGACCCCCGCGGTAAAGTGTGACGCATTTTTCTCCGTTAGAGAGTTATTAATTTCATGGAGAAAGATATTTCAGGGGGGGAGCCTTTTCGAAAGGAATATTTAAGAGCCGCGCGGTAATAGTTATCTCGAATCAGAAAATTTTGTTTTCTATTTTTATATATAATCTCAATTTTCTCAATCCAACATCTGCTTTGATACCGATTAAATAATTAGATTATCCTCTTTCGAAATGATTTAATCTATAATTTTGCGCCGAAAATAAAGCTTTAAATGGGAAACTATTCGTTCGCCTACTTGAGGTCTAAAGTATAGGAGAGCTTAATTTCTATATAAATCAAATATATCGAAATGCTCTGCAATCAATAAACGTGAGAGAGAATTGAGATTGAACGTAGCAGTAAAACTTCGACTCGAGATACTATACACACATAAACACACAATATATGTATATATAGACGCATTTAAGATATTTGAGAAATAAAACAAACTATGTAATCTTCATCTGACATATATAATCCGGTAACAGAGAGATTAAAATAATAATAATATAAGTTATTGCAATTTCTCATACCGAACGATATCGACTATCGGCGATTCTGAATAACTTGGAGGTACGATTCAAAGGACTACTAATGTTAACCGATCGAATACCGGTTCGAGGAGACGAAAAAAAAAGTGATTTTTCTATCCGCTCTCTCGGCGGGGCGGATTCTCTCTCTCTCCCCCTTTCTCTCTCTCTCACTCTCTCTCTCTCTCTCTCTCTCTCTACTCGGTAGCGGCGCGAATAGAGAGCCGGTGCTTCCGTGTGCGGGAATCGCCCGCGGCGACGTGACTTCGCCGGCGCGGCGGTTCCTTCACCCGGAGCCGGGGACGTTCGCGCTATACGTAGGGAAATGTAATGGCGAGGGGCGCTTCAGGTGTGGACCGCGATCGCGAGCGGAGCCTGGTTGCGGTAGGTAGGTAGGTTGGTTGGTTGCGCAAAAAGCAAAGAACGGCCGCGAAGTGAGCGAGCGAGCTTGGGAGGAAGGGCGTCGGCCGGCCTCGCGAAGCGCCACTCGGTCAAGCTCACTGCCATCATATACAGATTCTAGATTGCCGCGAACGGAGCGTACGGATACGAGCGGACACGCATATACACGCTCAAAGAAATACCTGCTCTAGGACCGCCGGCCGCTCCTCCTCTCTCGCCGAGTCTTCTCTCTCTCTCTCTCTCCTCTCTCCTTTCTCCTCTCTTCCTTCTTCCTTTCCTCTTTTCCGCGCTATATCGCTCGCCTCCGACGAGCCGCGCGCGCGAATCGAGAGCGCGATGTGGCGCGATGCGTGCAACACGCCCGTCTGATGCAGATGCGTCGTGTCCGTCGCCGGCTGATTACGGTGATCGACGACCGAGATCGTTGGACGAAAAAGCGCATCCTGCACAAAGAGAAAGATCTTCAGTCGGCGGGGATATTTTGAATGGAAATCTAAAATATGCCTGGAAATATAATTGATTAGAGAAAAAAGTGCGTAGAGATATAGATAGATAGGTATTTCGTAATAAATCGACTATAATTTATTTTTCTCAAGAGAACGAGAGAGAAAGAGAGTGTGTGTCGCTTCTCGATCTTCAAATCCCTATGCGATGAAATACTTGAAATATTTAAATGCCATCGCCAATAACAACTTTACTTTGCGCGTCGATGCAATTTGTAAAAAAATCTGTATGTATCTCTCTTTCTCTCCAACTTCCTCTCCTCGCATCCCTTTCCCCTTTCTCCTCTCTTCCGCTTTCCGATATTTTTCAACGTAGTACGACCGAGTAAATGAGTTCCACTGCGGCGGGAGGCGTGGTCCAGCGGCATGTTTCCAACGTATTTCGACGGAAGCTTAGCCGATCGCCGCTTTCTCATTTTCCTCTTGCGAGCTAGTTATGAACTCTCTCTCCGGATCGCGGCGAGAGGAGACGCGCGCGCGCTAATCGTAAGCGGTCGGTTATTCCGCTCCGGGGGCCGCAATTATGCGCGAGCTTTGCGCACGTAATTAAAGTGAGATCGGCCGCGAGAGAAACTTTGGCCAAGTTTTCGGCGCTCGCGCCGTCGTCTCTTTACGCGAGAAACATACACAACACACACACACACACACACACATTTACGCGATGATGTGAAATTCGCTCGATCTCGTAGGAGAAAAATATTTTATCGACATCGCGAAAACACGGTCCATCGTGACTCGTCGCCGAACGCAGCATCCAATAATTTAGCGTGATTTCGCGCGCGCGATCGAAATATTAATCGGTCCAACGAGTGAGTACTCGGGGGAGGTTTGTCGGACGTCGGCATTCTCTTCACGTTTGGTTCGAGCTAATCCGCTTATAAGTCCGTATCGATCGGCAGATAACGTGGCCGCATATTTCCTATGCACACGCTGTACGCATCGAACTCGCCCGACTCGTTCAGAGAGATGTGTCTAGCGGCAAATCGGAAAACAAGGCGTGCGCGCGTGCACGCGCGCGCACGCGTTAATTAATGACAATTTGAATTTTAATGCCCGCGCGCGCGAAGAGACGCTTTGCGAAAATGAGCCTCATTAATAACGCATGAGAGGTGGATAATTTAAAGTTATGTTTAAAGCGCGTTCAACTCCATCCTCCTCCTCCGCCCGCTCCGTGCGCGAGCCATCGCCATCGCTTTGTTTGCGTTCAAAGCGCAATTATGCGGTATTAGGTTTCCGCAAGAGGCGAACCGTGATTTGGGGCAACAGGTGTACACAATACGCATGCATAATGCACACAGCCGGCACATGTAAACTGTCCCCGGCGCCCGCGCGCGCGCGCGCACCCGCACCAAATTGGCGTTATTAAATTTACATATCCCGGCGGAGCGCGTGAATTAAGCGATTCTTCCTTCCCGTTTTCCCCGCCCGCTTACTTTACGATGCGTTCACGATGACGTCTCTCGATCGGATGAGATACGCTGATGAAAATGTTCTCAGGCCGCGATTCTCATTCTCGCACGTGACTTGTACATCGATCTATCCAGAAGACAATGGACATGTCGCACGATCTTTCTCGCGCAAGATGTTTTATTTTTCCCTGTGGATTTTATAACGAGATAAACCTGTGTGTATGCGTGTGTGTGTAGAATTAATGGAAAAAAGGCCGCGAAAATAACTCTGGCAATCCGCCACTCGTTGCGCTTTCTTTCTCAGATTGCTCGTATGTCTCTGTGTGACCATGAGCCATTGCCAAATCTTCTAATACTCGGCATAGTCTTCCCTCTCGTCATGGGATGTACGGTTCAAGATGCCAAATTCCTCCTGGGATATTTGGAAAATTTGCAGCAACGTTCACGCTCTCACGTGCCACACTTGTTTAATTTTCTCATCTTTATACATTCCGATACTGTATAATGTAAATTCTTCCGCTCCTTTAAAAAAAGCGGCTTTACTCTTCCCTTTTGAGCTCTCTCATTTTTATTCCCCAAGAAGAGAGGTGGTGTGTGCGCTATTAAAATAACGAAAATACACCGACACGATCGAGACGCGATACTCTTTCTCTCAAATAGATTAAAGGGTTAAATTCCGCTTTATTCCGCGCGATTGTTTCGGACAATCAATTGCTGTAAAATGCTTTTCCTGCCGATCAAAGATGATTAAAGGCGCATCGTTGATTCTCGTTGATTTCTGTTGATATCTGTCAACTTTATCGACAGTACGCGGGCTGATTGCCGGTTTAACAGACATTGACCGAATCAGTACTGAAATGAATGACGCGCAACAGGTCCGCGGTGTACTTGTGTGCCTCAATTGCATCGCGCTTGTTGCTCGCATTTGTGTGCACTCGTCCTCTTTCTCGCGTAGGATCAAAAGCGAAGTGTTTTGTAAAATATTTTTCCGCTTTTGATCACGGGGTACACGCGAGACGCGATCTATGTGAACGCTATATCATATTGTTGTAGTCGCATGTCTATATGTATGTGTGTGCGCGCGCGCGCGCGCGCAATAATAGCGCGATGATGATAACGCGATTCAGGAAAGATGGGAATTATCGTAGAAAAGTAAAGCTTCAAATGGCTATTTTAAATAATGAACGAAAGTATTTGAAAAAATTACACCTCGAGCTTAAAAATAAGATGTTATTAATTAGCGCATTAAATACAGTACAACTAGTACCGCGTTAAAATAAAATGCTCTAGTCGATAGAATCCTTAAGTCTCTTCGAAAATGTCCATGAATAAAGATTACATCTTTTATCTGACATTTTTATAGCGCATATAAATGAGCGTTTGAATTTCTCAAGAGAGTCTGTATTAATATTTTTCCTTCTTACATCTACGATTCGAATGATTTTCTTTGTTAATAAGCGCGATACAAGTTAAAGTTTTCCGCCTAAGAGACGCTAAAGTAAAATTTTTAACCGCTTCTAAGAGCGAGCGTCTATGAGTGACACTGCTCTCGCACGAATCTCCTCTCTCTCCAAAGTGTCACCTGAAAATAACTTACCACTGCTATTCTAGTAGCACGCATACAAGTGCATGTATGCGCAGCGCTACCAAAGTCCTCGCGTACGCATTTAAATCAAGACGGGGGACTCTCCTGGAGGGTACTTCGCTTCAAAGGGAACAGACATTCTATTGTCGCCGACGAAACGTTGCGCCGCGAATATTTCGCCAAATCTATCTGTAATTTATGCGATTGAAACGAGGGGATTTTTCTCTCCCCCTTTCCGGTGGGATCCGCGTCCATGATGCCAGAGATGACAGGACGAATCTGCGAAATATCGTAACGATATTTCTCTCGTGCGATTATTCTTCGAATCGTAAAAAAAAAAAAAAGAGCGCTGTGATACACATTATAAGACACGACGAGTCGCGCACGCGATCGCCAAAGATATTCCGCTAGGAGAAAGAGAATGGGATGCATTACGTGTGAATCGCCGTCGCGTTGACTCACGCGCTATAAATCTAAAAATATCCGTCGCTCTCTCGACTTGTTCGCGACGCGCTGTAAAAAAGTCGCGCGGAACGCTCGTGCACGCGCCGCGTATCTTCGAATGACGTAGAGCTCTAACCGTAATCGTTCTTGTAATCGCGCTCTAAGTGGCTTTACTTGCGTAAGGATATCGAGCCTTGAACTTCCTTGGACTTTCCCGCGCGAAAAAAAAGGCACCGAAATCTTTCGTAGGCCAGTACGCGCGATATTTCGTAACTATGTATGTAAGACGAATAGTCTGGAAAGAACAGCTGCAGCATTTTTTTTTCAAATTACCGTCCAGTGTGGAATTTTGTAATAATATTTACGAATTCAGTAACATTAAATATTGGAATACATTTATAATAAATATAATTATAATAATTTATATATATATAATTTATATAGAATAATAAATATATTTATAATAATATTTAAATATAATAATAAATATATTTATAATATTTAAATATATATATAATATATAACAATCCTATCTTTCAGAGATATCTGGTAGAGCAACGTAAAACGTGACAAGTGCATGATTGCATTTGTGATTTAATTTATTTCCATGAAAGAAACGCCGATACATTTGTTCTCACGTGTCACTTTCCGTTTTCATTTCAATGCTTACACACGGCGTATAATGATTACTGTTAATATCTACATACCTTGACCTACGCCAAGCGCGGTGTAACATATGCGCGTACCTCTGTACATGCACGCGGTCATTTGAGTCATTCACGAGAGAGAGAGAGAGAGAGAAAAAAAAGAAGGAAAAAGACACGTCGATCGCGGTTGCACATATCTCGCGTAAAAACCAGCCAGTCTGTCTGCTACCTCAATGGTATTTCGCGCTTACGTCGCCTCGTTTACCCACTTCCGGTGCGGGATAAAAAATTTTGGCGACGATTCTGGAAACTCATAGATACGAAATTCCGCGGTTCGTCCGCGAACGAATCGGCACGTGACCGCCGATGTCTTCTCGGATATCTTCAAATTAATTGCACCACGTTCGTTTTGCACGGAAGATATCACGTCAAGTAACGCGTTATTAGAAGCGCAAAAAATAGCACGAAAGATTGTTACCTGGACATATGCGAATCCAAGCTTCTGGAACGCGATGTATCCCTCGGAAAGTGACGGAGAATCCTTGACGCGCGATTTCGATAGTTTCCGGCCTTAAGCGGACGAATCGATTCCAAACTGATCAGGAGGAGAGATCTGCAAATTAAAAATTTTAATAATTTAATAAAAATTATTTTTTCACGTTATCCCTCCTTCTATACGACAGCTTGTCTTTTGACAGAACGTCATTTTCTGTCGGGAAATTATCTCGGCACGAAATCGTTCCGGCAAACGCCAATTTGATTCTGACAAACTCAAGTATAATACATCGTAATATGTGGGAGAAAGAGTGGTCCAATTGAGTCGAAAGATCGATCGAACTCGATCGAATCGATTGTAAAGACAGAATTTTCTTCCTCTTTCTCTCTGTGTTCCACCGCGGAATTTCTCTCCTCTGTCTTTTCGCCGAAATTGTCAAATTACCTCCCGTCACGACACGTACAATTAGCTGCTGATAAATAAATCGTCCACATCTCTGTCAAAGTCGATTCACGGAATTATCTACGTTTTAGCTGGGACAGTTTGTTCTTCCCTTTATACTTTTCTGAATACACATTTACGATATATGTATGTGCCCGACTCTTCGACGCTCCTTTTAAAACGTAACGGCGCGCCATGAATGGCAATCTCGCGTATAAAGGGAGCAACGTTAATCGACGTGTAATATGGAATTAGACGAAACCGCGGCGTGGAATAACCGACGGAAGCAGCGCCGGATTACCTGGAAGCTGGCAGCTAATTGCGAGGCTGTAACTCCGCATTGTAATGATACGTTCGCGGTTACCCAGCAATGCGTATACCGAAGGCGAATCGCATCGTCCGAGTTAGGCCAATCAAATTCGTCACGTACATGTAAATTATATAAAATTATAATCACGATATATCTCTCTCTTCGCGCGTTTTTGTATATATATATATATATGTATAAATATCTCTCGCTCTCCTTCTATTCTCTCTTACGGAATTCATTTTATCCCGAACCCGGAAATATGTAGGGAATAATGTCAGAGGAACGTTCCGATATACAGTTTTCCGGCCTTTTTTGTCCCCCCCCCCCCGCCCTCCCCCCCGAAAGGTTAATCATAATCGCCGTATTTTCCGATCGGTGAAACTGCAACGGCAGCAGCTTTGCGCTCGAGTGCATTCGTTTGCAACGGTCGTGTTTGTCGTCTCGTCGCGTATTTGCGCCATTTCGTGGAAAACGATTATACAATTACCGTCGGTTGTCGGCGAAGCAGAAACACAACAGCAGTGTCGAATGGCCGATTATGATTGCCCATTTAATTCACGCGATCGGTTCTCGACGCTCTCTCCGTCGTCCGGAGTCGCACAATTTGCGCGACTTTGCTCACAACCGAATGGCTTAAGCAAACAGGAAACCGGTCGTCCGAACACAGTCGTCGACAAGTCCTTCCACGAGAACAAGAACTGGCGGGCTAATCGGGCCCCGATTTCCGGTGTGCGTTCGAGGCTTCCGCACCAAGCTCCACGATTATGAAGGAATTAAGCAAGGACGAAGCGAGGAGAGAGGGTTGCGAGACGCGACGTCCCGCGAAAATTCTCAGGGAGCAGTACGAGATATTAGAACGGGGGATGAAGTGGGAACTGAAGGTGGACGAGGAGAGAGACTCGGGAGATATCGGGACGCCCGGTAAAACGCAATCAGAATAGTAATTAAGGATTCGGTTAACGCTCCAAGCGCGAGTGTAGAACGCAACCCAATTTAAACATACAAAAGTGTACGATAGGTTAGCGAGGGAGTGCTCGCCGCGCCGAGTTGAGGGGGCGAGAAGGGGGTAGAGGAGGAAAAGGGAACGAGAGAAGAAGAAGGAGGGAGAAGGAGGACAAGGAGGCAGAGAGACGACGCTGATCCGATGGTCCAGACGGAAGGGGAGAGACGGGAGAGAGGAAAGGAGGAGAGACGCGATGGAACCGATGGGGAACAAGTAGAGATGTATGTGCGCGTTTTGTATATGTGTGTGTGTTGTATCCCGTCCGCACGTGTATGTATGTGTGTGCATCAAGCCAGGCCACGTGTGTTCGATTCACGTGTGTGCTTGTGCATGGGCATGCTGCATGGTCACGAGGATACGCGAGGGGTGTGGTGCGCGTACGTGTGTGAACACGTGTGTGTGTGTGTGTGTGTGTGTGTGTGTGTGTGTGTGTGTGTGAACTGCGCTTCTCGATCTTGGAGCGCGTATGAGTGCGCACCACTCGTGTGCTACGAGTGTATGGGTGTGTGTGTGTGTGAGCGTGCGTGTCGGAGACGATGCGCTGCAAACCCGGGTGAAAAGTAGGGGAGGGAGAGAATTCCTGTGCGCCTCCCGTCCTGTCCTTCCCCTCGCCTCGCCTCTTCCGTTCCGTAGCGCGGCAACCCTTCTCGCCCCGCTACGTTACCCCCTTCCCGCCCCTCCCGCGTCGCTCTTCTCCCCCTCGCGCCCGGCTTACAACCGTGGCCGTTTCGAGAGTGGTAGCAGGTGGATGAGGGGGACAAGTAGAGAGAGCGGTGCAACGGGAGGAGGAGGAGGAGGAGGATGAGGAGGAGGAGGAAGGGGCACGAAGGGGACAGGAGGGTGAGGCTGAGCGCGCGAGAAGCGAAAGAGAGGGACAAAAATCCGGCGGTGGCCAATGAGAGGAAGTCCCCGAACCCCGCGAGCGGCAAGAACCGACAACGTCGCTGGAGTTGGAGTTTTTGTTTACCGCGCGCGCACCCCGAGGAGGAGAGCCGCGTACATATCTGCTGCTGAGGGGCAGCATCGGCATCGGCACCAACAGCGGCAGCGTCATCGGGGCACCAACAGTAACATCAGCGGCGACAGCAGCCAACGAGTAGCGCCAACCGTCTCCGTTGTCTCTCTACTCCTGCGACACTCGAGCTCCTCTCGCCGGACAGCGTGACCAGGGATGGTTATGGAGAGGGAGAGAATTTGTATATGAGGGATAGAGAAGGATAAAGAAGAAAGGAATGAGCGTGAGAGAGAAGGGGGGTTGGTGGAGGGAAAGAGGGTGGCGCGAAGAGGAGGTAGAGATTGTCGGCGATGCCGTGATTTTCACGTTACTTGATAAAATCACCCGCATTTCTTTCACGATCGTCGCGCTTCCTTCTCCTTTTCTCTGTATTTAGAGCATCGGAGAACTATCGAATGTCTCTCTCGGCTACATTCGCATAAAGACGTTTCGCGGAAGCTATCTCGTTATGTCTTGTTTGGATCGTAAATCGAATCGGATGAGCATGCTCATCCTTGTCAAGACGCTGAAGTATCGTTCGACCCTCGGAACGGAAATGCTTTTTTTTCACGAAACATGCAATTAAAATTCGTGTCTTGCGAGGAAACTTAATAGTGTCCGAAAAGCGCGATATAATTCAATTTCTGAATAAATTTTGTCAATTGAATCGTAGAAAGATGAGCGCCAAGATAACCGAGTCTTAGTTTTTATATTAGTTGACACGTAATTAAAAGAGTCGTATGATAATAGAGAATATTCGGATAAATGTAACGCACAGGATGTATCCGAGAATAAAAGATGCAGAAGGGAGAGTCTCTCTCTCTCTTTCTCTTTCTCTCTGACGATAAAAGTCACGGAGCTATCGGGAATAAATTTTTTGCAAAGTTAATGCGACCCGGAATTTCGTTTGAAACGAGAAACTGGCAAGATGCAGATCGATGGTTTTCAAAGACACGGAACATCGACCGCAAATCACGTTTCAACGAGTGTCCTCCCGCGAATCGAAAGACGGAAAGTAGTCTGCGAAGTAGTCGCGGGGTACTTCTTGCCTTTCCTTTCTCTCTCTCTCTATCTCTATCTCTCTTCTCTCTCTCGCTCGTACGCCTTCCTTTTATCCCCTAACGGCATCCTTCCTGCTCTCTTTTTGCGAGCCCTCCTCTATCCTTCTCTCTGTGTCAGGGTCGATTGACCGAGCTGGAGATGGGAGAAAGCACATGGCGAGAGAGGATTTCGTCCTCGCAACCGTGTTTTGTCGAAGCCACACCTGCATATCTCATTCGCGTAATCATGATAATCGTTAACCGATGATATACGCGGAGACGACAACGCGAATCATCGTGCTGTCTTGGTCATCTAATCGCGCTTAGAATCGCTTATCCTAGCTACGATCTTGCAATGGGCATCTTCTTGCCGGTTTTTGCGATCTTCCAAAGTGTCGGCTAATGTGACACGTAATCTGTTCTCGCCATCCATCGTTTTATACGCGATGAATTTCATAAATTTGTCAAACCGAGTAGAAGTAAAGAGATTGTCGAGATTTTAGATAAACGCCAATAAACGGAATCTTCGGAAACTTCAGAAATTTTAGCGCTTCAGAAATTTCTATCGTGTACTTTGATACAATTACAATTTTCAATATTTACATGAGAAATATATATCCCCCCCCCCCAAGAAAAAAAATAATATTGTTTTACAATAATTCTAACATTAAAACTCCTAATTCTGCGTAAACAATAGTCTAACCATTAGTCCAAACTAATTACGTGTAGTATAACTCTCCGGCAAAAGGCCGGAGATTCATGCGACTTGAAAACTATCGCTCGGAGAGTCGCGGTCCAATACTCTTAAAGCAAATTTAAACTAGACTAGCGCGAAACGACGGGACCGATTCGCTTCGCACACACACACATACACACACACACACACGCATACACACGAGAGACGGCTCTCGGAATCACGGGGAAAGGAAAGGAAAGCGGGTAGGTAGATACACGAAGAGAGGAGGAAGAGAGAGACAGAGAAAGGAGAGGAAAGATGTCATCAACCTCCGAAGTCTCGACGGTGGACGGTGACTAACTGTACAAACTTTAAACCCCGGGCTCCCCTTGGAACCTCCCTTTTTGGCATGGAAATGTCACGCATGCAAATGCGCCTCGCAGGCGCGAATGGTCATCCACCGTCATCGCGTGCAAAGGCGATTGAAGAGGCGAACCTTGATGGTTTAATGTGGACGGAGACCGCCTCTCATTGTGGAACGCGAGCAACGGGCCGCTGAAATTTCTACCGCTAATCCTATAATATATTTTTTTTAAATTGCAAATTATAATTAAGTTAATTACTACTTTCGCACGCCGGTAATATATACATTATGAAATTAATGGGTTTAATGGCATTCTTTTTTCATTCGCGAGTTCTTCAAGTAATTTTTTCTTAAAATTGAAAAGTTTCGCGGGCGAGACGCGCGCGATTGAAAGAAAGAACAAAAAAAAATTGACGCAATTATTGAGCCAATGACGCTTTGATCACGTCGTTATCGTATTTAATGAAAAGAAGCTGTAAAATGAGTTGTAATTAGAAACGCAGCAAGCATACTTGCGCCAGGAGCATCGAATAGTGGCGGCCGAGGCCGATGGTATAACATAACGGCCTTAATTAATTTGCAGAGGGTCGACGGGCACTCTTTTTGCCGACACACCCGATGCTCTTTCGCTATTTTGCGTAGCTTAGTAGGGAAAGTTGCCCGGAGAATGTTAGCCGGAAGTAAACGATCGTTCCGGAACTGCCCCCTCCCTTATTATTATTGCGATATCGTTGTCTCATTTTCGACATTAGACATTTTTTGCGACGGTATATATACATATATCTTGTGTATACGATGAAGCAATATCGTTTCGCGTTATTACACGCGAGAAAGCCGGAAGCCGGTTTCGTCAACAAGAAACTTATTCATAAGCTTCCGTGAAGAATCGTCGATACGCGCGCGATCGAGAAAGGGTTGAAAGGGGGATTCGAACGGGTCAAAAAGATCAAACCGTCGGCAGATAGATGGGGAGAGAGACGAACTCGCGCCAAAGTTGGTCAGCAGGATGAACGGAAGAAGTACAGACTGGATGAGAGTCTTAGTCCCCCTCCCCCCTCCCCCTCCTCTCCTCACTCCCCCGTTCCTTTTCTTGTCTCTCTTTTTTTCCCCCGCCGAACAATGCGCGGAAAAGTGTGCGATAGGAGAAAAAAATGGACCGCTGCCATTATGGAGTTCAGGGCCACTCGAGTTGTTTTGCTTCCACCTCCGCAAAGGAGCCTCGTACAGAGGCAACTGTGCTGAATGAATCGGTGCGAGAGAGGGAGAGAGAAGGAGCGAAAAAGCGAGATAGCAAGAGATGGAAAGGGAAGAGAGGGAGCTTTCACCACTAGTGGCCTAGACTTCTTCTTCTTCTTCTTCTTCTTCTTCTTCTTCTTCTTCTTCTTCCTATCCTCTCTTTCTCTCTCTCTCTCTCTTATCTCTTTCTCTCTCTTACTGTCCCGCTGCCTGCCATTACATCTCTTCCCGTCTGTCGACGGTTTCTCCCCGATGCATTTGCAAAGCGCCACACGTTGCTCGTCTCCTTGACTGTTCTAGCGCGTATCCTTCCCCTTTCCTCGTCATATGACGCGTAGGCGCGAGGGATTTAGGAACGGAACGTATAGAGCGCGAGGTCGTTGACTCTGTGCTGTCATTCTTGGACGATAATCTTTTCGGATGCCAGGAGCTTTTCGATTTCTTTTTTCTTTTCAAAATCCTCTTTGTGTACGATTTGTACACCATCTCGTTCCTTCATTCTTTCGAATCTTATCGAGTCTTTGCGTCTCTTTGGATTCATAAATTCATTGAACTAGAACTTTGCGGATTATTCATCGGCAAATGAGCTTTAATTTGCTCAAAAAAAAAATTTTTTTTGATTAATTTATATGTAAAAAAAAAAAAAATTCATAATACTATTACATTTTCACAAAGTTTGAGAAAAGTTTACTCCTACTTTCACACGATTCACACCGCGTGTAAGCTTACATTCCTAACTCTGGGACATCCTGTATATACCTTGAAGACGCCTTGTTGTAGGCAACAGCAATTGCATGGAAACTGATCGAGTTGCGGGCATTCAAGAGTCGTGTGTGCGCGTGTGTGTGCATGTGTGTAAGTGTGTGTGCGCGCACAAATTATGCATGCTAAGCGCTGAGAATTAACATCGATGAGAAAAGACACTATTCTGATATTATTCCGAGACTATTATTAGAGGCTTCTCTTTCAATTAATTGAATTTTTCCACAACCGTATTTTCCTCAATGCGCACGTAGAATAGGCATCATCGTCTAGTCGGATTTCTAGTATGACTATATGTAATCGTACTACATTGCGCATACTGAACAGGCAGTTATCGAAAGACAATTATATTGAAATGCAGCGTTGTATATTAATCGATTGCAGGACAAGTTGCAAGCTCTTGCGACAAATATTTCTTCTCCTCCGCGCTTATCAACGTACCCGGTATTCCCGAAAGTTATTCCGTGACGTTTGCATTCACATTCGCGACTTCTCGTCTCTTCGAATCTCTTCGTCGCGCAATTTCCTATATCGTACATAAGCAATAAATTGATAAGATTTTTTAAAAATTTCTGGATACGATCAACGGCTAATTTTTATCAAAATTATCGCGCAATTTTCGGGATTTTTTCTTAAATATATATTTCGGATAAATATTGTCCGCGTAATGTACAAAAACTGAGGAGAATTATCCCCGATACTTCTTATATATTTTTATTGGGCGAAATGAAAAGATAAATTGGGAATCGATAAAATATATGATAATAACGTATAAACTGTCATGTGAGGTACGAATATGATTAATTACATACGTAATGACGTAGTGTCTCTCTTTTTTTCCCCCCTTCCACGCCACGCTTAGGCGTTGCGATATTTCACAGATCGATACGAGACGCCCGCCGCCGTCTACTAATGCCTCGCCTATCTGAAACAATCCGCCGAACAGGATCGCGCGAGAGAGGACTTAGCGCAAGCTAAGAGAATTATCGCAATCTCGGGACGTATGCGCTTCATGAAAAAAAAAGCTCTGCTCGCGTTTATTGGGAAGAGCGGCGCGTTGGCGCTGGCTGGGCACTGGGTTCAGAATCGCCGCCGACGTTGCATCGTGTCCGTTATGGACAAAAGGGCTTTGTCGAGTAGACAGTGACAGTGATGAGACCGTGATGAGTGGCAATGTCGTCGGTCGACTGTGCAGAGCAGCCCATTATTCCACCTGGCAGAAAGCTTTCCAGTTTGGCACACATCGAGTATCCAAGCGATCACTTATTATAATCATGCCGACCGCGTTGTTGTTGTTGTTGTTGTTGCTAGTGTGCTGCTGTGCTGGCCATAGTGCTAAAAGGGGTTGGGCGGGCACTCGTTGGCCGTCTCGCTCTCTACCTCTCTCTTTCTCTCTCTCTCTTTCTTTCTCTCGACAACAAGCCTGCTCTGATTAGTGATTAGCGCAAAATCGCCGGCGCTCGTTCGTACGTCGTCCGGATGGGTTGCCAGTCTCGGCTCACTGGCTCCATTCTTTTCTCCCGAGCCATTTAATTTATGCTGAAATCTATAAATATACGGCGATATACCCTTTCTATCCGCAACGGGAAAAACTGGCGGCCGGCGGAGCTTAACGGCTCGGCGCGGAAAAAAACTGCGGCTGAGGCGAGATTTTAATGTGATGCGCGAATGCGTCCGTGTCGCGTTAATATTAGAGAGACGCGGAAACGATAAGGCACATCTGCCGCATCCATAAATATACTATGTTACTACTACTTTGACGCGTGGCACCCACGTGTGAACACATCACCGGTATGTTTCAGCCGATAATTGATTATTTTTACTTTTTTTTTTAGTAACGCGTTAATTAACCGTTTATAGATAAGAATATTCATATGCATTTAAATGCACAATTTGATTTACTTTTTGTGTGCGATACCTTTAACGATTCTACAAATTTTTATAGTATTAGAATTAATTCTCCCACATTTGGCGAGAGAGAGAGAGAGAGAGAGAGATTATTTCGTCGACCCTATATTATAATCGATCTTCATAGAAGGTTTCTTTGTTCCTCATCATTTAATTCACATTGCGAAACTTTATAAATTACTTCCAAATAGTTTGCTCGTGAGTTTCGAATACACCGCGACTCTTCGTTGTTTGCGCAAAAGAATCACATTAAATGTCGAGGGGGAAAAAAAAACTTTATTTTATCGCTCATCTTTAAATTATCGTCGTAAAATTCGATCGTTTCATAAAACTCGATAAAAGTCCCACCCAAACATTCCTTCATTTATAACACTTTAAACTATATTATCACTATTTAGACCGCAATCCGTTTCTTACGTAAACACGACATTAATACAATTACTCGATGAGCGGGGATTCCTCTCGTCGACCTTCGTACAAGGCAACCCCTCAAAATTCTCGCGACGACGGCCTTGAGGTCGTCGACTTCCCCGGTATATACTCGGTGTACAGGGGATGAAGGGGAACGAAGAAAGAGCGGGACAAAGAAAGAAAGAGGGAGAGAGAGAGAGAGAGAGAGAGAGAGACAGAAAGAGAGAGTAGCGGGAAGTCCCGCAGGACGCGCGAGCCCCTGAAGGAGACTCGAGGGAACTCGGATTTATTGCATAACAACCCTCTCAGTCAGCTCAGTAACCCTTGGAAGTTGCGTAGGTCCGACGGTAGAGGGTGCCGCATAGGCTCGATGATCTACTTGTTGAATGGCGAGGAGAGAGAGAGAAAGAGAGAGAGAGGGTGAGGGGGAGGGGAGGAGAAGAGGCAGGATATTTCTGAATGAACGAACGACTGAATGGGCCGCCGCACATGGCATAGGGTACCTACTTGACACCGATCCGCAACCTCAACAATCGCCCTCGGCTGTCTTCGATGCCAGCACACTGACCTTGTCATTCTGGAGAGGCGTCGTCGTTAGCGGAAAGAGAAACACGAGGGTCGGGAATCGGTCGGGATGATTGTCGGGAACACGACTGAAACAGAATATAATTCGAATTAATGTGATTCTCCGGTGATAAAAATTAAGCATTTTATTAAGCTGAAGCGCAACGCATTACAAGATGTAATCTTATATGTGCCGGATAAAACTTTTTTTCTGCCAAATGCAATAACTTCGCTATAATGTAAAATGTAAAATTGATATGAGATCGGCTGCCTAGAAGTCAAATATTTACAAATTGAAAGTTGTCTGAGAATATCAACGAGATTTTCTCGAAAATAGATATTTATCAGCGTTTATCTCGCTAACTCAACGTCATTCAATCTACATCGTATAATCCTTTAGAGAAGCGTATTTTATCCTTCTTTGATAAGTTTAGAGATTAATATTACTTGCTTTCATTAACGTTGGATTATAATCGATATATGTGTCACATTAAATTTATACAAGTATACGAATTAATACAATCGTTGCGTTAACACGTTTACAGCAAATAAAGTATATAGCGTTTTTGAAACACGTGCAATTATTTACAATAGAGTTGAGAGATAGCAATAATTTATTTCAACTACATTGTATTTATTATCTTTGCATTCTTTTTGAAATTTACATTTTATCATATTTAGCAGTGACAAATATCGCGTTTAGTGACGTGATAACGCATAGATCTAGTTTTAGCTCATATATATAATATCAAGTTTCGGTTGAATAAAAAATTGAATCAAAAAGGCATATTGAATACACATCTTAACTTTAGATAAAATTAAAAGCGTGAAACAAAGTCATTACGCAATATGAACAAGTAGATTAACGGCGATTATCGATAAAAGCTCGTAAAAGAAGTATACAAATTTATATACAAATTTGCATCTTAATGTCAAATTAATGTTATTTGCGGACACAGTCATTATAGAAAGGTTAACAAAGTTACTGGAGCTTAAGTTTCAAAACCGTCGACCTTTATCGTGCTCTCTCCAAGATTAAACGCGGAACGCACAATCCCCTCGACGTGCGAGGCGTTCTCGTGAAATCTCGCGATTCCTCACTTCCGGGGCTTTGTTTCCTCTCGCTTAGCCACCGAGGGTATCGAATTCTCCGATGCCGCCGCCGTCGGTTCGCGAGCCACGGCGGTGAAAACCGCTCAAAGCTATTTTCTAATTTTTTTCCACCCTCTCCCCCCCCCCCCCCCCGCCTCAATCCCCCCATGCTTCTACCGGTCTGACCGCCGCCGTGGCGTTTAACGTCCCGACGGAAGTCGGGAGGCAGGCATCGAGGTAAAAGATCGTCATGCACCATCATCCGAAACTCTCTTGAATATTTTCGCAGAATAAAAAGAGGAAAAATGTTGCGGGGGACCGAGGTGGTGCGCGCGGAGGACGACGAGGACGGATGAACGGACGTTGAAGGGAAGAGGAACGAGGGAGGATGATGAGAAGGGAAGAGCAGGAGGGGGGGAGGGAGGGGGGGTTGGTTAACGGCGAGGGAAGAGGGGTGTTAGCCGGGGCGGAGACGGTGCATTACGACCGGGACAGGGCATGGCATGGCTAGCTCAGGAAAGTGCAGGATGTGAGGGTAGAGAAGGGAGTGTGGGGGGGGAGGGGGAGGGAGGGTGGCGTGGTGATGCAGGAGGGTGCATGCGGGAGGAGGGCGGTTGCCCCAGTAAAAATCGATCCTCCCCACTCTTTTCCTACTTTTTCCCCTAGAGAGGTTTGCTACCGCGAGAGAGAGGATGAGGTGAGGAGCAGGAGGGAGAGACGGGGGTGACTGTGCACGGGGGTCTCGTGGGGGTTATACCTACTACCGTCGCGTCTGTCTCTGTGTATCCACATCTCCGGATCTTCGCGAACGTGCATACATGTGCGCATGCATCTGTGTGCACGCGCGCTCGCCGATGGGAAAGGGACGGGCGGGGGAGGAGGAGGGAGAGAGAGAGAGAGAAAGAAGGGAGAGAGCAGGCGGGCGCATGTGGGTGCACGTGGACAGATACGCGGTGCGGTCGTGTGAGGGTGTGATTGAGCGGATTTTTCGCGGGTGTTCGTGGGGCACTGCCCGTGTAAAGCGCGAGCGCATCGCACGTATGTATGTGTTCGTGTTGTATGTGTGCGCGCGCGCCTTGGACAGTTTTTTTTCGCGAGGTCTCCGCTTGTGTGGGTCCACGTGGCTGCGGCGGTTTCCGTGCGCGTACAGTGCGCCTCATTGACAGCAGGAAACGCCCTGCTATCACGAAGCCGCGGCTGAAATCGGTATAATTTCGGCACGAAATTCCAATTTTCCGTAACTGTATATAGACGGTAAAATACGTTTTGCCTCGACTGTCTCGCATGAATCCACATTATAATAAATAAAAGATAAGAAATATATTTTCTCCGCGTGTCTTATTGGAATCTAAACTTAGTGAATTTACGCTCACACTGTGCACTAATTATTGCATAAACTTCAATCTTTGAAAAACAAGCAGGCCATTCACCAAATATATTCTCATATATAATTACATAATAAAACATTAGAAAAAAAATTATTCTAATAAAAACAATAAGTAAATGATAAAGTTTGTATATCATAAAGGTATACTCATTACATTATCATCAAAAAGCTTTCAGATAGATACGTGATAACTTAAATAAACATATTAACACTTATAAAAAAAATTCTGAAAGTTCACGTATTATTGTATAGTAATGTATTGCTATTTCGTTCAAGAAAGGAGAGAATGCTGAGATTTTAGGCGACACGGTTCGTTATCGAACGAATGCGAGCGGCGAAAATTCCGCTAAACGTTACTCCAATGCGCGCTAAGGCTACTATTTAATCCCGTGAAGTCCTTTTTCTCGAGCTTTTGTTCCGCTACCGAAAAGCGGTCAAATCTAATTCCGCCCTGTAAAGTCGGCTTAGCGGATAATAACAATCTTAGAAAATATCAATTAGGAAGAAATGCAAATGCATATAATAAACAATATCACGAAACGACCGAAACAAAAATGAAACATACTTATGATGTATAACCGGAAGAATTTTTTTGCGTTATAATATACTAAAAATTAATCCTTTTATTATCCTAGCAAAAGAAGGGATAGGATAATAAAGCGAATAACGAAGCGAACTTCTTGACAAGTCGGATCAGATTTGTCAATACATACAGCGCTCTATTAATATATACCCGTATATAATTATTTGCCCGTGTAACGTTAAATTTTAAACAGATATTACATTCGCGTCGGGTTGTTCTGCAAAAAGGTGCGAAAAACTTTGGGCGGCAGAACGAGATAAGGGAGGAACGGCCGCTCTCGTTTCGGTCGCGCGTTCCTCCTAGATTCTAAATTTTTCAGAGCGTCACAGGGCGATATATCCGACAATCGTGCGCACTGTACGCCCGCGGAATCGCATGTATCGGTGCACCCCCATCATCCCCGTGCGGTCTCGCGTGCGCGCGCGCGCGCGCGCACTCTCTCGCGTCTTGGTATACGTATCCGAGGCAACGCCGCCTCCGCCGTCGCGGCGCTTCTGTCGTCCGCTGCAACGATGAAAAATTACCCAGAAGCAGCGAAAAAGAGAGAAATAGCAAGGGATGAAGGGAGAAGAAAGAAAGAAAAAGAGAAAGAGAGAGAGAGAGAGACAGAAGGAGAAAGGCCAAGTGAGAGAAGGGTTGAGGATGAGGACGCAGGACAAAGAGAGAGAGAGAGAGAGAGAAAGAGAGATAGAACGAGAGAGAGATAGGGGGTCGAAAGAGAGAGAAAAAGAGGGAAGGAACGAGCCGGTCGCTTTTTTCTCTAGACCCCGAGCCCGTCGTCTAGCGCCGAGTTCGCGAGCCTGACAGACAGCTGCAGCGGAGCCCTGATATATCGACCGGGCCACCTAACCAACTACCCGCACTCACTATTATACACCTGCCCCACATGCACGCGCAGACACACGTACATGTGCACGCGCACTCACGCCGGCAGACATGGGGCTGGCGTGTACGAAAAAAAGGCGGCGCACCGACACCCGCCACCTCTCTTTTTCTCTCTCTCTCCCTCTTTCTCTCTCGCTCTTTGCGCTCTTGCACTCTCTCTCGGTTCCTCTTTTTTCCCTCCCGTCCCTCCCCCCCCCCCATCCAACCCCTCGCTTCCTCCTTCGCCGCCGTTCTGTCTTCGTCCGCCTTGCTCTCCTGTGGAAAAGGGTGGTTGCTAGAGCGAAAAAGAGGGGCCTCCCGTAAGGGATGAAGGGATCGGGGACGGGCATTCGGACGGGCGGAGGGGGAGGGGGTGAAGGCGCCACCACCAACGGGGGTGGACAAGACGAGCGGTGGGTGCAGCGAACGGAGCCCAGTCAGCTCCAGGATAATTAGATCCTTTACAGGTTACCAATGATTGATAGTCTTCGAAATACGTACCTCATCCTCTCTCTCTCTCTCTCTCGCTCTCTTTTTCTCTCCGGGTTTCCGCGCCGGGTTTCCTTCCACAGGCACACTCACACACACGCACGTGGATGCTCCACGTACATGCACACCTCCCATGTATCTATGGAGCTTCGTGCATGGAACGAAATACGCGCGCTCGTCAGGGAGGGTTTGGATGTACACGATAAATACGAAATCCCTTCAGCCGATTACGTCCTACTGAGCTTTGCCTGGGTCGCGACCCTCTGTAGCCGTATCGTTGCTTGGGAAAAAAAGAACTTCGTGTCCGTCGCATCGTCCGCCCGATTCTGGCTCGATTCTTTTGCTGTCGATTTGTCGATGATCCGCGATGATGCTCAGCCCCTACAAACGAGTTTAAAGATCAGATTTCGGAAGCGAAATGCGTATTCGGGTCGTTCAACTCTCGAAACGCGTAGGATGGATACTTTAGAAAAGTGACATTCACTTTCTTCTCTGTGGCACTTACTTCTTTTTTTTTTTTTTTCAGATATATATACAAGATTGTAATCAAATTTTCTGAAAAATATATAAGATTTGGATTTTATTGTAATAATTGTTTTTTCCGTATTTTACAAAAATCGGCAATAATATCGAACTGATCGATAAAGTTCGCCTTTACAGTGAGCGATCCACTCATATGTTGTAGAGCGTTATGTCAGTTAAAAATTTTTCCGACCGACTCTCTCTCTCTCTCTCTTTTTCTCTCTTTGTAACAGTTTACCCGGCAACAATCGCAATATTTTGCGACATCTTATGACACAGGCACCATCCCACGCACGTATTATCCCGATCTTAAAACTAGCCGACTTTTTATTGGATTTTTAAATTTCAATTTCTTGACGTCAGCCCGATACTTTTAGCTTGCTATCTAACTGGGTCCGTGCAATTTCTTTGCCGTTGACGTCAACTGTATATTCTTGCATTGTGCCATTTTCGCTTTCATAATATCAATAAATATCGAAAAAAATTGTCGTGATTTCGGCCGTTTGACGTCAAGCGATATTTGTGATATTTTATTCCGTATTAGCGAGCGTGAGGAGCCGCGATGTTAATTGGATCAAGAAACGGTCAAAACAACGGAGGAAACAACGAGACTGGAGAAAAAGCATGTTACTTCTGCTGTGCGAGCAATAACAAAAAATGCGAAATTAAATCCTACTGCCGTACGTGCCGCTGTAAGCCCGGGCGTGACACATGTAACGTCGGCTAAAGAATTAATATCAAAAACACCGTTCTCCGTCCAAACGCGAAGGAATGCATGTATTTGTAAGGAAATTAAAAACGACATGATAGTATGCGCGGCGTTACTTCTTGTCCTTCTTGTTTCCGCGCTACGAAATTAAGCAAGTGTTCCGACAAATTAATTCTGGCTTCTAAATGAAATTAAATTCGGATTTTTTTACAAGATTCTTTTTGAAAAAGCGGAGCTTGTTTATTAGCGCGTAAGATATAGTGCGATCTAGGCATTTTATATATTCGAATAAAATCATTTTTAAACAATTTAATAAAACAAAACAATTTAACAAAACGATACCAGATGTAAAAGACTATTATAATTGTGCAACTGTAACTTTTCAAAGCACTTACAGTTACACAAATAAATTTAGACGATAAGATAGAAATGTAAAGTTTGACTCTAACACATAACGCGGTAAATTATCATTTCAATTACGTTTGGTAATCTTAAAATTATGTCAAAAATATAATTTCGTTATATTCGCGTAGCTTGACCAACTTTATTTTTAAAAAATAGAATCGTGTGAAGTTTTCAAAACAATACACTTTTTATATGTGTAATTTTCAGTCTGTTACGAGCGACAGATTGTCGCAAAATACTTTCGTCCAAGAATGCAATTGTAATACTTCTTATCAAAATGCTGTCAAATTATTCCGATATCTCCTATATTTAATTACGCGTTAATTCCATTCAACAAGCAGCTAATTCCTCGTCAAGTTTCGTTATATAATAACTTTATCGTTCGTTTTCCATATCTGTACATCAGTGAAAAAAAGATTTCTCGTTTGTGTTACTTTCAATAATAAATCCCCTAATATATATATATTATACCCGGCGCTTGTGGCGCTTATCGATATGTCGTAAGCCAAGTCAACAACTTTCGTTATCGCGTGTAAAAACTGTTATTACCCGCGTATTGCGTAGAGACCTATTTGCGATGTGTAATACTTTTCTACGAGCTCGCGCGGTGGCCTTCGCACTGACTTTAGCATGCAAATCAGAGGAGACTGTGGGACATCCCTCGGAATACCTTATCACCTGTTAACATCTCGCTAACTCGGCTCCACGCAACTGCCGTCCCACGCAAATGTCAGTGGACGACAGTATAGTGACTTTGACGACTGCTGATGCAGAGAGACGTGCCGTGCGGTGGCTAGATCTCAAAGGATCGTCTTTCGTATAATGCGACTCGCTCGTTAAACCGGCTGTACCGGCGACTTTTTCGATTCCGAGATTCCGAACGCATAAGGAGAAAAATATTATAATTACATTATATACCAATTTTAGACGCATCACGCCCGAGATCAGGCGGACGCACAAAAAGTCTATATAATGTCTTTTTATTGGCTGTGCCAATCCGGCGCGCGTGTAATGCGCGCGTGACGTGTTTAATATTAAAATTGGCACTTTTAAAAGCGTCTGGGGCAAAAATAGAATGGCCAAAATTATCTCGGGACGAGTGTGAACCTGGTCGACCTCTCCAAGAATTTTATCATAAATAATGTCACTTTCGATGTATTTTCTTCTTCTTATGCGAATCGTAAATCGTATGCGGAGCGTCTTACGAATCCGTCCGTCTGGGGACACGACGAGTGTCCTCGTTCCACGTAAGTCCGATCGTAGATTTATTATTAAAATCGCAGTGCGTTCTCTCGACAAAAATTTGATATTTCCCATGCTCATTAATTTGCGCGGCGAAAGGAAAAAGAGATCGGCCATTGTTAACTGCCGCTTACACCGTGGAAAAGTTCGCTCGCGCAAAAAGCTCGCAAAAAACCGTTCCTATTCTTGCGAAGAAAATATAGGATTACACTTCATTATCTTGCTAAAGTGTAAAATGTACCGTCGGCGTCGCCGTAAGCCGATCGTTATACTACAAGTATACGTAAATATATTCCTGTAAATATATCCTTGTCGATATAAAACTGCGTTCACCATCGCGCGCGAGACTATAAAATTCTTATTTTATAGGTTTACGCAAATTTTTTTACAATTTAAAGATCGCGCTAAACTAATGATATAATTTACAAGAGAATTCGTATATATATAAAATAAGAGAATAAAATTCTATTAAAATTCTTTACAATTCAGCTATTTTTACAAAGTTGTTTTTGCATAAAAATCGAAATCCGAGTTATGTAACGCCGTCGCACGAGCTCAAATTATAACGCTGATAATGGTGATTAATTTCGGTACTTACGTTTAACACGCGAGACGATACTAGACACGAAATAACAGGTTACTAAAGGTTAACGGCACCTTAGACAAACTCGCAAACTCTGCACCGCGCGCGCATTTTCTCCTGCACGTTTAAACAAAGTTAACATTAAATTGCAACTTGGACCGCTACGGATTGGAGATATAAGTTTACCGATACGATATAATATTTGGACATTCCCTTAAAATAACAAAACAAAACAAAAATAGAACATTATTTTTACCTGTAAATCTATTTGCCGTGCGCTTGCTCGGGTTAAGCTCTCTTATATTCATTTGTCTTTCTCGTCGGCCGCAATATTTCGTCTCGTTGCGGTTTTATTTTTTTTTCTCCCACCGTCTCGTCGTCGTCGTCGTCTTCACGAGATCCTCGCGCAAAATATCAGCCGGTTGCCGAAGGGAGAGACGCGGGAAGATCTCTGTTAAAATTCAGCATTTCCGCACGATGACACATCGGAAATTTTTGCAATATCTCAAATCGTGCGTCTTCCGTTAGCGAGCTGCCTCTCCCCCCCCCCCTCTTTTACAAGCTGGAAAACAGGTCCTTCCTCTCCCTTGATCCTCCGCGTACCCTTTATCACCTTCGTCTGTACCGCTGATGATGTTCAATAGGCCGCAGGGGCCCCCAATCTTGCGCGGTCCACTCAGGGAAGTCCCCCGTCGAAAGACGCGTGTATATGAGGAATTTATCATGAATCACCGCGTGCAACGACACCACCGACGTACGTCAGAGCTGCCGGGTGTGGAGCAACATTGAGGATTCCACCTGCATAAGGAGGAGTAGGAGGTACGTATTCATCGCAGACCGATTGCTTCTGTCTGGCTTCGTGACGCCGCGAGAAAGGCGATTCTGCCTGCAGAGACGTCTTCGTGGAAGATGCGGCGAATCCGATCGTTTACGAGGAGAGATCGAATCGATCATCCCGGAGAGGCATTTGAAGAGACAATTGCGATCGACTAGCTTGAAACTTACGATCACAAAACTACGTGACTCCTTTTCTGTATACGATATTGTATACATGTTGTATCTGTTTCATAATGTTGATGTTTCATAACAAATGTCTGAAAAGGATAATAAAGTATAAAATTAGAAAAGGATTGCAAAATTAGACGTATATATATATGAAAAATATTACGAAACATCTTTCTTTTTCCTCGCGCTTTCACAAGTCATTATAGAACTTTTCAATTATTTAGACAATTATTTATTTTTAAGACAAATATTACTTTTTAAATCTCGTGGCCAAACGTTCAATTTCGGAAATTGCATAGATTAATATATTTTCAAAACTTCAGACAACTTGGCATAAACAAAAATAAGGTCGTAAGCAATTCTTACGTTGCACTGGATTTCGAGATTAAAGGATTATGGTTTTAGATATTTCTCTCTCTTTTAGAATTTGGATGTATGATAGGAAGAGTATCTATGAGAAGCACGAGGGAAATACAATATTAAGGAAATATTGTTTTATTTTAATACTGTTTGTCCTCCTCTATCGATCCCTTATAGTCGTAGAAAAGTACGCGCTTAAAATTATAACTGCATGTTTATAGTTAATACCGAATCTGGGTATTTGAGATTAATACTGTTCATATTTCTTATTAATATGTATACATATATATATGTATATATAAACGTATATATATATATATGTATATATAAACGTATACACATATCAAAAGATTGTATAAATATTATCTAACATTGCGTAGAAAAATTACAAAGTTCCATAGATATTTTGGTCGATGAGTACCATAAAAATATCGGTCGCATTATCTAATTATTATGTAAGCCAATTATATCGAATATGTAAATTCCAATTACACACTTTCTATCGCTGAGAATTATCTCGCTATGTTTCCTCCTTACTTCCGGCGCGAAAATAGATCACATTACTTTCGATAGATCGCGAATAATAAGTCCTCGTACACAATGCACGTCGTATTCGCGAGAAGAAATAAATACACACATACACATAGATAAATATGTAAATAAATAAATAAATAGATAAATAAATAAATAGATGCCGGCGAGAATAAATAGATGATATGGTGTATACGATATATAATGCGATAAACAGATAATTTGCGTCAATCGCGATGGGCAATTCGTGATTCACAACGCAATCATTATCCATCTAAACGACGCACGTGATGAATGCGCGATGATAATTGCATTCGGATACGTGATACGTACACGTGCGACCGGATTTAACACTACCTGAGCGATTACGTTGTGAATCGAGTACGTGTTTTATCACATTGTTTGGCAACAACACCACGAGAGAGCCGAGATCTATAAATACCAAATGCATGCGATAGCGATTTCTTATTCCTACCCTAGCTGAGGCTATACACGGCTGTTACGTCAACGTTTCTTCTATCGTTCAAACGTCAAACATTGAATAAATCTGTTAAATTCCCGGTACTCGCGCGTCACTAGAAGTAACGTTCAAATGAGTTTCTATGCGAAAAGAGAAAAAAAAAAGAGAACAAAAAGATACCCGTTTATTTGCGGATTGTGCAACGACGACGACGACGACGACGACGACAACGGAATGTCCCTTCTATTCGAGAACGCGTGCCATTTGATTCGGCTCGAGGAGAGATAGCCGCGCGTTATCACATCGTCACCGTAGCGAGTCGTCATCCTCCCTCGGCGGTCCTCGTCGACATCAATCGTCGAGGCGTGGATCTTCTGATTGCCGCAGATGGTTGTTGAGGTGGGAAGCGCACACGCAGCCCACGTAGATCTTCGTCGGGATTTTCTTCTCGGGATTTTTACTGTCGCTGTACGACACATTGACGTATCTGTACGTCTGTATGCAGCAGTAGTCCTGGTCGCCGGTGTTATGGCACTTGCGACCGGCGTGATTGCACTTGATGTGCTGGAGGTCCTTCGGCATCCGGGTGCCCCGGGTGTCGGGTATCGATTCCACGTTGTAGTTGCAGATCGAGCTGTTCTGCGCCTCTTTCACCTCCACCTCGTAAGACGCGAGTAGACCGCGCTCGGTGACCTCGTACTGCTGCTTGAGCCACCTGCTTTTTGCTTGGGAGCTGGAAATCTGATTGCTGCTGCGTTTGTTATGACGTTTTCTGCGAACGACAGACTTCATCGAGGCGTCCTCCATGAGGTCCTTCTGCCTGCGCGTTTCACTCTTTCGCCGTAAGGACTCGGCGTAATTCCTCAGATCGTACGTGTGCTTGTATCGAAGAGGCGGTGAGATTCGCTCCTCGTATTCCGCAGGACGATCGACGACTCCTGACGATTCGCGCCTCTCCATCTGCCTCCTGTAGGGATACTGCCGGAACTCCAGATCGTCCTCGAGGCGTCTCGACAAGTCACGCGGCACAGATTCCTCGAAATCCTGATAATAATCCGAATAAAAGTGACGGCCGTGTCGCCGTCTCAGATTCCGGCCTTGGACGACCGACGTGCTGACGATAACACAGGCGAAAAGAACAGGCAGGCACAATCTGACGCCGAGTGCCATTATGTCGTTTTGAAATTCGCCCGAAAATTAGAGCCCTGCAGAAGTCGGCAATCTTTATCGCTGATGCAGTCGCTTTATTAGCGGCTTCTTCTCAAGTTAACAGCGTCGCCGGCGCCTCCGGTTCAAGCACTTTCGAGCGGTCGCCGCGGAATCGGTTTACGCAATCGCGAAATGAAATTATTGAAATTGAGGGATTACAATTCAAAGTCAATGACTGCGATTCGATCGAGGTTTCCTCGAGATGTTTGATTTCAGGAGGACGATTTCTCTTCGAAGAGTTCGATCTCTATCGAGTTTTCCTTTGATATTCGACGAGATTCGAGACGGCGCGTGTCTCAGCGCGAGACGCTAGAAGACGCGAATACGCGGCGTGCCAGTGTCTGATTGCGAATGTCCGGTTTCGACCGATCGTTCCGCGAATCTTGTGACGTAAGTCCAAGATATTTCGACGAACTAGCTGTTTTACGGCCCGACTGTTTGCCGGTACTGGTTCGCCAGTCGAAGCTCGATAAGTGCGAGATGCTGACCAGCGCAAGAGAGCCCCCGACGGTTTTCTGGATCTCCCCAGCGGACTTGGCGAGGTCACCACACGATGCGATCGGGTCGGGTTGGGACTTGTAAGCCGAGGGACACCGGGCGTCCGTCTCTCGTTTCGTCGTCGGCTTCGTCTCGCTTAATGGTTTGCTCAAAACTGAGTATTCCCTGATCCCTGAAGGATTTTTTATCCTGCCCGCGAACGCACACGTGGGTGTTGTTGCCCCACTTTAACGGGAGGGGGGCAACTTGCGCGTGCCGGTACACGCGAAGACGTGTGACTAATCGCCCCCTCTCCTTTGTTCGCTTCTTGTCCGCAGCCCCTCGATACCGGGACCGGGGCCCCGGAGAGGAGTATCTTTATCTGCGCGATACGGCGGCTGCTTCTTCTTCCTCTTCTTCTTCATCGAGGATACACGCCTTCTTTCTTTTTGATGTCACGAGCTCTCCGTTTCCTTTCAGCGGATCACCGCCGCCACCACCACCGATTTCTTTAAGACGCTATTCGCATCGCTATTCGCCTCGGATGTCGACGTCATCAGTTCGGCGTCTAGCGGAAAGATGAGAAACTGGCTGGTGCTTCGCGGAATCTCATCACCGGGCGGAATGCCCGACAATTATCCTCTACGTCTGTCCGCCGACGATGATGACGATGATGATGACGACGATGATGACGATTACGCTGCAGGCCCCGAGGAAGGGGGAGTTTTTACTTCGAAAGTAACGCAACACCTTTCCCTTTTGACGTTTACGCGCGACACAATTTTCCCGCATTGACGTTCGCACCTCACCGACCTCAGGTTGAGTCGCGTGATTACTTTTCGATGAGAAAGGACTCCCAGTTAATCGATCACTGTCGTCGTTTTCCGAAACTCGGTGCACTTCGCCGGATTACATGGTGAGACACGTTCGCGGAAGTACCTGAAGATCCCGATTTGCCGATCATGCCGCGGATGTCCTGAATCCGGATGGAATTTCTCCGTTTATGGGGCCCCGTCGTTGGGCCCCATTATTCGCGCGTCGATAAAAGTTTCGAGCCGGCCGACCGGCATTTTAAATACTTCGGAAAGTACCGAACATGCATCCACCGTCATCGCCGCCAAAAACATAAAAAGTTGCCACCTCCGCGCGAAAGTATTTAAAATGACATTTACGCAAACATGCTTGCCCCTACCATTACTCTCCCTCTCTTAAATAATGCCGTACGGGGCCATTCTGCTTGCACGTTCGTGTGGAAGTTGAGGTGGAATCAGGCACTCACATGTCTTCCCAGACGTGCCTCCTTTTTTCTTTTCTTATTTATTTATTTATTTTTTTTTTAGAAGGTCGGAGGACGCGTGCATAGTGTGAAAGCGCTCCTGAAAACGCTCTCCTTATTTTAACTTCTATTATCTATCTATTATCTATCGTTATTTTTTTCGTCAAGTGCGTATGTTTGTGCGCGCGTGCAGACATATCTATTAGATAAACAGAAAAATGCTTAAAACTCTAAGTGTCATTATCTAATACCTTATTCATTCGAGTAAATTATGAGTAAAAGCGTTACGTTAAAAGCAACATTAAGATTAGATTTCATAATCGTGTACACATAGATGATTTTCTAAATGCATTCTACACTTCCTGAATTTCCGGAAATTTAGAAATGTTCCATAAACTGTCGAATTTATATCTATTTCTTTACTAACTTATGAGTTTTTTTTTTATCATTTATTTTTCTACCTTTATTTCCCTTAATTCATTTTTATATTTTTTCGAATTGTGTTTTGTTATTTTATTACATTTTTTACGGAAAGCTCTCTCTTGGTCGTTTATAAAAATAAATAAATAAATAAATAAATAAACACTCTTCATCAAAAAAAAATTAAAAGATACCTGTTAAAGTTATTAAAACAAGATGCATTAATTTTTTTTTATTTTCTGTATTCGGCATTTAATTATAACGCCAGATGGTACCGGTATGGAAATACAAAGAGCAAGAAAAGTATATATATAATAAAACTGACCCTCGACTTAGCAGATTAGAAATTTAATTTCTCGAAACAGATATAAGCTTCTTCTAAATTTGTGCTCACTTTTTGCAAGATTGTAAAATTTTGCCCTGTAACATGTTTACATTATGCTAATGTTGTTGTTGTTTGTTTAATCATATCTCCGAATTCTTGTGCGTGAATCCTCCATTCGCGCGACGATTGCAAAAAATTTATATATTCGCCGACGATATTGCAAAAAATTACGCAGAGAAGTTCAACGATGGACCGGTTTTTCAAACGAATTGAAAGAGATTTATTTCCTGTATGTATCGTATATTATTGAACAAATAAGACATGTATATAGGGTAATTCGGCTTTCGATTCTAGGAAAGACATTCTCTTAATTTTAATGCCATCGATTTAATTCGCTTCATTAATTCTGCATTATGATGTAATTGACGCTATTTTAAGTATTCCGGATTTTGGGATCTGGAATATATGTGTGTATACTTTTTATACTCATAATATTTTCTATCAATTATTTTATTCCGAAAACATCTTATATTTAAGAAGAGTTTTCAAGGAGATAAAACATAAAGTTTCTACGTTAAAACACACACACTTTAGTCTATATTCCTCACTTTCATTCACGTGAATAAATCTACCGGCAGATCACTTCTCGTTGGGAAACTTGCGTGCGTGCCGAATTTAAGGACGGATTGCGTGGCGACTACGCAAGCTCTTCTGATACATTCGTCCATTAGTAGCTGCGGATGGTAAGCCTTGAAATATGCGAGCGCGCCCAAAAATGCATCTCCGGCACCCTATCGCATACGATTACACTTAACTAGCTGGACGCAATTCCAGGATCTTAGATGCCTGTACACCATTTAAGTGATTCACTATAAAGTGAATCAGCGCTTAGATTAATTCCGGAAATTGACCGGTTATTGGCTCAGTTACGAACGGAAGCGTGTCGTCAAACACTTTCACCTTTCAACTGTATATGATCTCATAATATTAAAAGCAATCAAGAACGTCAATTCATATAAATTGTATAAACAGGAAGTACAGATTGTACAAATACAAAAATAAAAAGATACGCGAGACGTACTTAAAACTTAACAAGTGTACCAGAACCATCGTACGCTTTTAACGCTAGCAAATTATTATATTTCTGTAAAGAAAATCTCTAATAATTTCGTGGAATCTAATCGATTCCAGATTCGCGCGTCGTAAAATCTCCGCGACTACGATAGTTCTATGACACAGTGTATATGCGATACGTACGGTAGTATCTACCGGGTGGACCTCGGTGACAGGAATCCGCGTGATGTTTCTGTTCGTTTTCGACGCATACACAGCCCCCAGCGGCCCGAGAGTAAGGATAATCGCATTGCATCCCTTAGCCAGAAGCTTATCCGCGACTTGCTGTACGTTTGACAAGTCTACGGATTGAATGCCCGTCATAACTTCCGCCTGCAAAAGCGTAACGTTGCCCCTATTTTTACGCGTCAAACATTTCAATGTTCAATTAATTCTTGCGCGTCTTTAAAAGATCGTCTTCTGGTCGAGACTAATACCAATCGTTTTCGTCCTCAACGTACCTCAGTCTCATTGACGCAGAAAATATCGCACAGTTTCAGGATTTCCGGATCAGAATTTTCCAGCGCGGGCGCCCCGTTGACAATCGAAAGTCCTATCACGTTACGCTCATGTAAAAACATTTATCTGTAGCTCAGAGCCGCGATATCGCAAGTTGAAACAATACGTTTAATTTTTTACAAGAAGCAGAAGTTGCTTACGCTTGAAAGATAATGCATTTCACATGTATTAATACAATAAAGTTCACGTGTATTAATACAAGTAAGTTTTAATACAATAATTATGTAATTGTATATACAGTTTTACAAGCTCGTTTTTTTTTTATGGACTTACGATAGTTTGGCTCAGAGATATAGACACATTACCATTTATAAGAAAAGAATAAAAAAAAGACACGAACCATGACCCCGATGCAATTTTAAAGCATGCAGCGTGGTTTCCAGTGGAATCTCGAATTGGCATAATAAAACGCTAGCGCTCTTAATCACATCAACAGCAGAATCCACGTGTTCCGGAGTTAAGGATTCATTTGCGCCTAACACGATAACGATACTGTTTTCCCCTGTGAACATTATTCGAATGGCATCGACATTATTTCGGCAACGAAAGTACCGGAATTATTTTAACGAGAAGTTTAATTAATGCCATTACTCGTTCAGATTCTCCAAAATTAAATCTCGAAATTACCAAACATCTATCTTAATAAGGATAATCGATATCTAATCTTAATATACTCTTTTTCAAGACCCTAAAAAAATCTAACATATTTAATGATATTACAAAAACGTACCATCTTCAGCGACAGTAATGTGAGCAATACCACTATGCTTATCTTTTTGTATCTTGACGTGAGATATGTCTACATTTTCCTTTCTTAAAATGTCTAAGTACTCCTGAGCAAACGTATCAGAACCCAACTGTGTGATAAAAGATAAGAAACTAGATACAATATTGAATATTTTGTGAAATATGTAATATTGTGAAAAGAATTATGACTAATTGTAGAGAAATTATATTATTAAATATTACTGAATAAGAGAAATAAATATGATATTAAATATTCAAAAGATCATGTTAGATACAAAAATAATAAATTGTAGTTTTGCCTAAAACATAAATGCATATGTACTGAAGCAATAAGTGCTGTAGATCCACCGAGTTTAGCAGCTGCCACGCATTGATTGGCACCTTTACCGCCATATTTCTTTTCAAATCTAGTTCCAATTATTGTTTCACCAGGTTTAGGTAACCGTGAGGAGAAACTAAAAAGTAACAATGCTAACGTTAAAAAAACCCGATACAATCTATAATCATATATGTAAATTATCTTATAGATGATGAACAACACATACAATTATTACACTTATAACTTCATTACAATTCATTATAATTATAAATATATACAATATATTTTATATATGTATCACCCTTTTTATAATTATAACAAAATATGTGTTCAATCAACTTAATGATTAATTCAAACGATGATATCAAAAACATTTTTTTGCATAATTTGTAATTATATAATTGTGCAGCTATAATACTGTGCAACTATAATACGATGTTAACTATACTAAATTATAATGAAATTGTAACTAATTGTAGATGTGCTGTCAATTATCTGTAAGACAATATCAGTTTTTGTCAAGAAGCTTTATCCTTACTCACCAAGTGAAATCAATCATACAGGAACCGACAACAACTATTTTTGGTGCCATATCAGTTATTTTACAGTTTCTTGTTATAATTTATATTTAATATGCTAATAATAAACTCTTAAACTGTATATTAGAACAAATGTTCTCAAACAAAGTACTTCCAACAGTGATTAATTTTTTTATACAAAATTGTGGCAGCTAACTGTACAGGTTTCAGAAACGGATGACTCGAGTTATCGCAGTTTATCATTTGACGAGCCAATAAATTCAAGAACCGTTATCAGTTAAAGGAATATTTTTTTTCTGTATCTACACTGCATGTAACCTAACATTATAAACGCGTCAATAAAAACGTTATAATGGTTATAATGGTGACGCAAATCAGAGAAGTCGAAACAAGAGGAATGCTACAGACACGTGAATTAATTTGAACCGCTGCTATTATAGCGAAAAAAAAAATGCATTATTTACTGCAACGTTTACCTTGACGGGAACAGGTTATTTTTTACGTTTATTATATTAAGATGAAGTTATATATGTAAAGGAGGAGGGCGGAGGAGGAGACTATAAGACGCTTATAGTTTATCGAGACGTCGCATCTTGCACTAATAAACAAGGATTGTCAAATCACTATATAAATTTATGCTAAAACACCTGCATGCGTACATGCACCGAAAATATATGTTTAAACCATATTGTCATACGTTACGAAAAACAATAGATGCGAAAGTGTAATTGTAGGAAGTATCTCTCGTCCGTATCGCAATCGCATTCGCCATATTGTGTACGTACGTACATTAAAATCCGATATATTACGTAGGTATTCCAAAAAAAAAACTATCATGTCCTTTTGAGACATCCCGTCTAGTTGTTTATATACGTATAGCAATTATAAGCAACTATATAATTTAATTTGCGTTTAGACAATTCGTTTTCTAAGTATAATTTGTGAGCGAGTGTCACCTGATTTGAATCTTCCGCTCTTGTGACGTATATGCTTGTGAAACAATCGGTCTCATTGGTTGTTGCGTTTTCTAGCGTACGGTTTAACATCTATTTACACGAATTTGCATAGCGACATAACATTTTAAAAAAGATAAGGAATTCTATGTAATAATGTATATAGAGGATGCAGCGATATATGATATCTTTACGTTAGATCGACGATTTCATTCAAATCGAAATTTTCAATCTCGATTATGGACTGCTTTCAAATCGTCAGATACAGAGATAATTTCGCAGAAAGACCAATATAATAAATTAATATTGATCATTTTTTAGTACCAAATTGTTAGTGAATCATTCTCGATTGCCAGGAAGATAAGAATTTTTACGAAATTCATTGGGAATCGATAAATCGCCGCAACACGTCGTTAAAATATATAACTATGGGCAATTCGCTATTTAGAGGTTCGTATCTCAAGAAAAGCGTGCGAGGCTAATTCTTAATTCTAATTTATGTTAAAAGAAAAATCGAGAGATTATTCACGCGCATTTCTAACTATGACTATGCGCATTTCTAACTGTGACTACGTTTAATACGTCACCCTTAATCGGGTTTAATTAAATCGGTAGTTATATAAAACTGGAGTGTGTGCAGTAATAGAGTCATTGAAATCTGATTTCAATTGATGATATAAATGATTCTCGAACTTACATCAAAGATGAGTCGTCAAAGATTATCAAGGTTAATAAAATTCAACGGAAAACTGTAAGTATTCGCGCACTTATAATGTATGTATGCACTTGTTACATATATCTTGTACGAATGCGCGTATGACGCCAACTGCCAACTCTCTCCCCCTCCACTTTCCCCTGGCAGCAATTCACTCCTATTAGGGTGCGTTCGGAAATCCTATTCGTGGACTCAAGTAGCGTTTGATTGACCAATCGGAAGAAAAGGAGCGAAGGATTTCTTTGTCCCGATTGGTCAATTAAATGCCACTCTCTCCCCGCGGCTAGAATTTTCGAACGCAACCCAATAGAGAACTCTATATAGAGCGAAGAGGAATCGTATCTCTCTTCCGTTATCCTATATTTACGATTTTTACGGAATTGTTACACGATTACTCGGACTTGTGTTCCAGGCCGTCCAAAAGAAAAGCAACAGAAAATGACGAGCCCGGTCGTAATTTCAGCCACGGCTAAGCACACAGCGACGGTAGATATCAGCTTGGATAACGGCTGTTTTTTTTGGTTATACGGTGGTGATTCTAATTGATCATAAGTGAATTATTCTCGTACGATACGTATATGATACTCTCGGTTGTGACTTTTTTTTTTCCGTAGGATTGTCTCGCTTACGAAACGCTATCTCGATATTCCTCGACGAACGAAACGATTATTTGATTTTTTTTCTTTTTTTTTTGTAACGATCATCTAAAATATGACAATTATTAGCGGAAATAATCTCTAATTTTTTTCCAACGAAATCTTATCACCAGACTTCTGCATTACATCGTTCTCGAGATTATCTTAAGTGATATGTCTATGATAATGACTTGTTTTAGAGAGAGAATGTTCAAAATCTCAAATTAAGTAGTTTTTAAAATATTTCTTTGAGTGAAAATGTATACATTATCTCGCTCTGTACTAAAAAATATCTGTATGTTTCAGTTAATATTTTTCCATGGATTGGGTGATACGGGGTAAGTTCTCGGTTGTAATATACAAGAGCATATTGCTACAACAATTGTAATTTTGTTAATGTTTAACATATATTATTATTTTTAGACATGGCTGGGCTAGTTCAATGGGTGCTGTACGGTCCCCTCATATTAAAGTTATTTGTCCTACTGCGTATGTGTGATTGCTAATATTTTTTATCAAGCTATGATTATATAAGCTACAAATTAATATAATTATAATAGTATTTTAATAAAATTACTCTAATTGTTTCAGGCCTACAATGCCAGTGACACTTAATACAGGGTTTAGAATGCCTTCTTGGTAATTTTATAATTAACAACTTATGCTAAGAATTCTATATTTTCAACAAAAATAAGTTGCTATATTTATCACACAATTACTGAAATATATGCTGTGAATTTAGGTTTGATCTACGATCTCTGGACTCAAGTGGCCCAGAGGATGAAGAAGGTATACGTAAAGCTGCTGAAACGGTTCACTCGTTGATAGCAGAAGAAGTTGCCGCTGGAATACCTACCACACGCATCGTTCTTGGAGGATTTAGTCAAGGTGGAGCACTAGCCGTGTACAGTGCCCTTACATTCCCAGAGCCTTTAGCTGGTATCGTAGCTTTGTCCGCATGGCTTCCTTTACATCAAAAATTCCCAGCGGTAAATATAAATTGTTGCATCATATACATAATGTTTTTACACATAGTATGCACAGAATTGTAATGAATTATAATGAATTATTTTCAGGAAGCGATAGGCAATAAAAACACTCCACTGTTACAATGTCACGGCGACTGCGATCCAATAGTGCCATATAGATGGGGTCAAATGACAGCATCTCTTCTGAAACAATTCATGACACAGACAGAATTCAAAACTTACAGGGGAATGATGCATGCATCTTCTGAAGAGGTAAGGAAATTTTTATCACAGAAGATATTTATCAAATTTCAACTATAATTTTTGTTTTCTTTTCATAATTTTTATTACTTTCACAGGAAATGCGTGATATAAAGAAATTCATTGAGAAGGTACTGAAGCCGTAATGGATCGAATAAAATGCATTGATATTTTAATGGCTACCTTCAGCATCTAATTGTACATTATACTGAAATTATTCCAATTTTGCAATTATTTAAATTTACATAAGTTACATAAAATTTAAAGACATTAAGTAGAAAATGATTAAAAATCTTTCGAGATATGAGAGAGATGCAGTACTACATAGGAAAAAAAAATACACTTTCTAGAGGAATATACTTATTTACGATCTCTATAATTTATATCTATTTAAACTTCAATAGTCTAGTGTACCAAAGCATTCATGTAGCAATATTACAAATTAATCCATGTGGTTCTTAATCCTTTATAGTATGCATCTATAATATATTGGCAAGAAAATTTATTTTAATTTGATTTATAACATCTATATATATATATATATATATATATATATATATATATATATATATATATATATATATATATATATACACATATACATGCTATATATATAAATATATGATATATACATACATATGTATGTATGTATCGATACAAATATAAATATTATATTTATTTATATGATCCACATTTTGATGTGGCAATACATTACTGAAAAATAATACGAAAGTGTTTGATGTTTTATTCATTTTTATGATTTTAGTCTGCGACAATAGTAATAAATTTACATGTGACTTTGTGTTAGATTTAAGATAACGTTAAGTTAGACTAGAGAGGCAAAGAGCTTTTTGCGTCAGCTCTTTTCTCGACGAAACTTCCATCCTTTCGCGCCTATATTATGTTCGGATAAATCTTGTTTGAATACAAATGAAACACGTCCAAGAAGCACTTAAATAATTCGCGTATTTGAGGCAGCTGTGAACCTTCTGCATTTAAATTTCTATTTCGCGTGCGATTTAGAGGTGAAGTACTGCTAATGAATAATTTTTGTAGTTTGTATTATCTAGAAGATAGCGACACAAACGTGTAATCTGTGATTACATATTGTATTGTCAAATTCCCCCTCCTCTATTAATTACCATTTATACCCAACACATATAGATCAGGATTTTCTAAACTATGGTGCGACTTGGGATAAGTCCTTTTAAAAAAAGTATGCAAATTATAATGGAATAATTGAGTAAAATTTGCAGTTTCAGAAATATATGCTTTCAATACATATATTATTAATTATGATGAAGGAACTATCATAATAAGTGGCTTTAAAAAAATGGAAAGATCGGTTTTTAACTAATTTAGATTTAGGAAATCCTGTGATATGTACTCCTAGTAGACATGAAGTATTAATACATTACACAAAAATTACACGCTAATGTATATAAAATTATATAATTCTTTCGGCTGACTATTATTGGTACTAACACACACTATCCAGTAGACAAATAATAAATAAATAAACAAAGAACAATAAGCTCCAAATATTTTTCATGGGCTTTCTTTAGGAATATACTTTATAGCTAGTAACAAATAGGGCATTAGTTTGTAAGTTGTGTAACGTTTCATCAATATAAATAAAGTATGTAAACAGTTTTTTTCTCGATTACATAATTACGAAGATACTAAAGTTGAACCGATCTAGACATGTATATGAACATGCAATATCTTTCACGCACACAAATGAGATACAAATATCCTATTCACAGCTGATAATGCAATGATGTCGGCAGTTTTTCAGTCCATTCAAAGCAGTCCTTGGAGTGACATCTTTTTATAGCGACCAATAATCTATAAAATATATCAAACGGCGTATTGTTTTCTATTTTTATTTTTATTTTATTTTATTTCTACATTTATTTTACATTTTTAACGAAAAGAAAGAAAACTGGCAGTGAATAAAAACAAGAGGTTATAAGCTTTTGACAAACTGCAAATTTTTAATTATTCCAAACAAGTTCTTTTCTTAGTTATGGCGCATACAGATTCCTTTATTTTGACCACTCTAAATAATGGAATTCAAAAAGTGGTGCTCAATAAACCTGCCAGGAAGAACGCACTTTCGGGCCCGGTACATATAAACATAAATATACATAATCCCTAAACTTCATACTATAAAATATGATAAAGTACAAATAATCGCATATTGATTTCTTATCCACAGATGTATAAGGAATTAACGATACTTTTAAACGAATCCGCCAAAGACAATAAAGTATTGATATTTGCATTGACAGCAAACGGGGATTTCTTTAGCAGTGGAAATGATTTAGGAGCTAGTATGGCAACGGAAATGACTCCTACTACTATTGAAAATGCAAGTTCGACAGTAAAGTAAGAATAAATAAGACTATTATGTACAAATTTATATATATATATATATATATATAATTCATCTCCCTATAAATATATAGAAAATAAATTTACATAAATATATCTTGCAGGGACTTTATTGATGCAATAATCATGTATCCGAAACTTTTGATAGCTGTTGTAAATGGACCAGCAATAGGAATAGCATCCACAATTTTAGGGATCTTTGATATAGTATATGCTTCAGACAAGGTATCTAAATAACTCACATTTTACGTAATGTATTGAAACATTCTTTTAGATAAATTAATATGTGATATAAGACTTGAATATATATTATGTAAATTGCAGGCATATTTTCATACGCCGTTTAGTTCTTTGGGTCTTGTTGCTGAAGGATGTTCTTCATATACATTTCCTAGATTATTAGGACATTCCAAAGTATAGTATTTCATTGCAAATTATTATTAAGATTGTGTACAATTTTTCTTTTTATAAAAATACTTTGGAGGAGAGAGGATTAAGATTTCAATATTATATGTATAAAAATATTTAGGCTGGAGATATGTTATATCTGGGCTATAAAATGAATGCTCAAGAAGCTAAGAAATATGGATTAGTTAGCAAAGTATACAATCATGATTCTCTTGAAGAAGTATGGGACTATTTGAACAACGTATCTAAACTTTCTTCAGAGGTATTATTTTTACTTATAATACTTTTTGCGAAACTATTTATGCTGCAAAGACATAATAATGAAACTAATTGAGTATATATTTACTAATTTCAGTCAATATTGGCAACAAAGCGATTGATGAGTAAGTGGGATAGAGAGATTTTATTAAAAGTTAATGCAGAAGAAATGAAAGAATTAAAAAAACGGCTTGAATCTCCTGAACTAATCGAAAGATTTTTAAATTTCTTATCGCGAAAAAATAAGCTTTAAAATAGCAATTAAAAATTATAATTTTTTATTAAAAAATTTCTTATTCAATATGATTTAATAATAAAAATATAATTTCTTAATCCTTAATTGGTTTGTGTATGTTGCATTTTAGAATTTTTGAATATAAATGTTATGTAATCGCCTGCTTCTGTTAACATAATGTCCTGCAAATTTATATATATAAACACCAACTTTTAAACTTAATTTTTAGTTATTTCTGATAATTTAAACAGTTCATTACCTGCATAATGTCAAATGGAATTGGCTGTTTATAATGTTGCCAATCTCGAAGCTGATTTATAGTTAAATTTTGTTGAGATGGTTTATCATCCAATATAAGTTGACAATCTCCTATCTCATTATCGTTCGTTTTCGATTCTTCGGAAGATATACTTCCATTGTCTTGGCCAGAACAAGAACAATTCAATAAATCGTGTGTTAATGAAACTGTATCAGTTGCCAGTGTAAATAGATCCTAAAAAAAGGGGGAAAATATTTCGAGTAATGATTTTTGTATAATTTTGTCATCAAATTTCTTTTTTCTAATAAAAAGCACCTTTAGTTCTGCAGTTGATAATTTTAGAGACCCAAGATGATTCAAATCCACCACAGATTCACTCAGACTAGCTTTGCTAATTTGCCTTTGATATATCTTTTCTTCTATTGTACCTGTTGTCAATAATCTACAAATTTTTTATTGCATATAAGATTACATAATTTATTGAATATATTGTTATATATTAGCAATTATTGGCATTTATTTATACAAACCTATAAATGTAAACATTCTTCTTTTGTCCATCTCTCCAAATCCTTGCCATAGCTTGCACATCAGATGCGGGATTCCAATCAGAATCGAATAACACAAGTCTGGATGCTCCAGGTAAATTCAATCCAACACCACCCGCCTTGGCACTTAGCAAGAGGACTTCTGCAAACATTATCCTGGTGTAATACCTGCTCAATTATTATTCAGAAGATACATTAAAATTGTTGTAGAACTTACTGCTATTATCGGATCGCGTATTAAATTGCTCGATTACTTTCGATCGTGCAGAGCTTGAAATAGTGCCATCCAGTCTTAAGAATTTTAATCCCTCTATATTGCATATAGTTTCAAAAAGATCAAGTGTCTGCGTATAGTACGAAACTAATACTAATTTTTCGTCAGTCTTTTTCAAATTTCTCATCAATACTTGTAGAATTGTGACCTTTCCGCAATATTTTGTAAAGTTATTGTCCTGTTTTACTTGGATCGTACATATTGCCTTTGACAAAGTTTCGCGTAACGCGTTCTCTTTGTCATTTATGAACAAGTTTAGATGATTGCAAATTTTTTTAAGAGCAATAATAATAGATAAATGTGTATGACTTTTGTCTTGTAGAGAAACTTTGTTGAACCAAGCATCGGTAACAAGAGAATACAAATCCTTCTGCTCGTTCGTTAAAGGGCAAAACAGAACCATTTCGTATTTATGTGGCAGATATTTGTTTATTGTGTTTTGTGTACGTCTCAAAATGAAAGATTTGGTGCGCTCGTGTAATTCCGTGGCTCTTTCAGATCCCAGGCTGAGGATATTCTCATCAGCATTAGGGCATTGAGATGCGACAATAGGATCTTCATAATAATTTTTATATTCGAGAGAAGAGCCAAGAATGCCAGGATTAACAAAGTCGACCAATGTATAAAATTCTTTCAAATCATTCTGTATAGGAGTACCAGTTAACATAATCCGTTTTTTACAATTGATCTCGCGTAACAGCTAGAAAACATGCACATAATTAACACAAAAAACTACATGTATTTATATTTATATGAAAATATGTAAATCAAATGACAATTACTTTTGCTGCTTTTATGCTGCTATTTTTCAGTCTATGGCCTTCATCGCACACAAGTAAATCAAAGGTAATGTTACTAATTTCCATATGACATTTGATGAGCATTTCATAGCTAATAATCAACACTGAATTTCTCGGATGCTTGATAAAATCCTTAGGTCTATTTTTTCCGTCTATAACATACGGAGATATTCTGTGACTGCCTAACCATTTCGTGAATTCTTTGTTCCAATTGTTGCACAAACTGTGAGGTGTTATTACCAACACGCGTCTCACGATCGGTTTGCCATATGGACCCTTCTTCAACATTGTCCAAATTAATGTAATACATTGCAAGGTTTTGCCAAGGCCCATCTCATCTGCTAAAATTGCACCAAAATAATCTGGCACTCTTAGCCCCATTAAGCATTCATAAAGAAATACAATTCCGTAACGTTGATGTTCTCTAAGCTTTGCTACTAAACAAAAATCTACCGAGACTTTTTGTTCCTCAGGGCTTATACATGCAGAATTAGTGCGTGGCATTACTAAAGGCTCGCAATTCATCACTAGTCCTTTAATATAAATATACTAATAAATATTAATAATCTGAGTTTATAAATTAAACTTAATTTTTTTCACTCTTTTATAAATATGTAGAACCTTTTGTGAATACATCTGTTGAGGCTTCAACTTTTTCTTGTACCATCTTTTCTACGGTATCTCCAAGATGCTTCTCTTGTGACACCTGATCTATAATCTAAAATTAATTTTGCTTAACAGATTTTTGCATATAATATTGCATAAATGAACTTTGATACTGACTCTTACCTCAATTTGCTTATTTCCAATCATTAATCTGGCACCTTCTACTGCATTACTTGGATTGATTGTTTTTCTTCCAATAACTTTCCCATTCAAATCCTATTATAGCAAAAATATATTAAAAACAATCTCTAAGTTAAAAATTTACTATTAATGCACTAGTTACCTTAAGAATTGCGCTTTCTCCAGTTATTTCCAGCAAACCGTCGCCATCCCATGTTTTATGTTTCTTTGAAGTTATTTGGCCATACATCACGTTGAAGCTGCTATATTAATATTTATTTAGTAATACGCAATAATTAAAAATTATTTTAATATTTACTTTTCAAAAATTTACATTTTTGATATCTCTGCTGGGGATGAATTTACAGTTGAAGAAGAAGAAGCTTCTTTTTTGCAAACCAAGGCATCAGCATCTTCTTTTTTTGGCAAAACAAATACATATCCAGTAGTTGTTTTAAACTTTTTTGGTAGTGGTTCCTCTATTCTTTCCTCAGAATGCCCTTCTGGTACAGGTAGCTCTTGTGACACCTGATCTTTAATCTAAAAAATTTTATCAGATTTTCAATATATTAAATTTTTTAATATATAGTACTTTATAAGTATTTAATACACAAACTTTTACCTCAATTTGTTTGTTTCCAATAATTAATCTGGAACCTTCTACTGCATTACTTGGATTGATTGTTTTCCTTCCCATAACTTTGCCATCCAAATCCTATTATAAAATATATCATATTATCAAAAGTTTTAAAACAATCTCTGAGTACAAAATTTACAACTGATATACTAGTTACCTTGAGAATTGCACTTTTTCCAGTTACTTCTAGAAAACCATCGCCGTCCCATGTTTGATGTTTTTTCGAAGTTGTTCTGCCATACAACACGTTAAAGATGCTACAAGGGATATTAATTAATTATATTATTATATTTATTTATTATATTTATTTATTATAGTTAGTTATTTATTTATTATAGATTATATTTATTTATACACAACAGACAGATAACACACACACAATTAATGGTTTAATATATATTTTTAATACACTTACATTTTCGATTCTGTTTGCGGCAAATCAATAATTGAAGTATTCTTCTCGTAAACCGATGAACTGGCATCTCGTTTCTTCGGTGAATTATTTTCCACGTCAATGTTATCGGGAATGACCTCGTTCTCTGGATTCGCCTTTTTGAAAATGTTTACAAGTTGTGCATTACTTCTAAGAGGTTTTTTTACCGAATCGCTCGGTGTTTCTTGCCAGCTCGCGTATACCTTACTTTCTTCGACGTTCGTGCGCGATTGAATAATTAAAGGGGATATAAATCCCTTCACCGATTTGTTCCGATACATTATAATAAATCGAGATCAATGATTCGACACGAGACACGATGATTTGACAACCGTACCATCGTTTGAAGGCGGGAAACAGAGTCAACCTAAATCGAATTTGCGTAACAGCGGTATATCGAGGATGAGTTCGGAAATCCTACTCGTAAGACAGAATAGCATTGAATTGACCAATCAAGACGAAGAAATCTTTGTCTCTTTCGAAGTTCCATTTCCATAGTACGAACCATTCAATCACCGTGGACCTGCGCGAACGCAATTGCGCACGCGAAGCTGTCAGCTGTCATCCGCGCGTGCTGTCACGTGGCTGCGCCTCTCGAGCTGTCAGACGCGCGATTGGTCGATTCCTCCGTACGACGCGCCAATCGCGTTCGCCGCAGTCGCGTGGGCAACTGTGACGTGTATCTCGCTCACGGCGCAGCAGCCGCGATCCGTCGTGGGATTCAAATGCGTGTCAGTAATATTAATCGCGTGAAACGTAATGCGCGAGTGGGTGTGTGTGCCCGATTAAGTTCGCTGTCACGTATGCGGTCCCGCAAACGACGAAAGTCGCACGGCGTTATGTGAGTAAAACCTTCGAGCGGCCCGCGCGAAGTCCGTCGTGTCGGAGAGATGTTTATCCGCGGATTCCTACCATGTTTCCGATCATTATTAGGGCATCGTTTTCCATCGGATATTTTCGAGTCCGCGATTCGTGTCTCGAGTCAATCCTTTTTTGGGAAAGACATACATTTAGACGCGATTGAATTGGGCGACGTTCGGAAACGTTCTTCTGTAATGAATGATGTAACTCGTGACGATTTGGAAAATTCCGTAGATGTTGACTTTATTTCAGCAAGAGATAGTTTTAAAACTTTGTACTTTTCTTTTTTTTCTTAATGCTTCATCTTCCTTCACAGATGCTGCTGTACTGATGAAGATATTTGAAAGTTAATGAATTTTACTGTAGATGAGATGTGATTTGACAGTATCTTTATCTCTCGCTGAACTCTTATTTCAAGATGCATTTTTCTATACCTGATACTCAGGAATTTAGCGATGGAGCTGGAAATGCATACGTTGTAATTATTTATAAAATATTTTCTTTATTGTATATTGTACTTTAGTATTTGTACGATATTTAGTATCTTTTGAATTATAGGGATACAATATTCATATCAATGGATTATTTCACTGTACTGTGAGATATAAACAGCTGTACAATTTGCATGTACAACTCTCCAAGGATCTTGACATATCATTGCCTATATTTCCTCCAAAGAAGTTCTTTCCTTTAACTCCTAATCAGCAAGAGGAGAGGCGACTAGCTTTGGAAAAATATATTCAGTCAATTGGTCAAAACATAGACATAAACAATTCTGAGATATTAAATGGATTTTTATTAAGTGCTCAACAAGAAACTGTAGGTGGCTTGTCTCAGACTGAGACTTTAGATATATTTCTCATGAATGGATCAAAAATTTCATTAAATGTTTCCACAGGAGATTATTCTGGTGAAATTTTAAAGGTAGATTTTATTCCTAATAATTTATAAATAAATAAATATATATATATATATATATAAAACAAGATATTTTCTACACATACATGATATAATTATTAAAATATTTCCATGTATTCTTTTTTTTTCTCTATAGAAAGTATGCGAACATATAAAGTTAATAGAAAAATATCATTCTCATTTTGCCTTATTTATTATTATACAAGATGAATTGTCTGGTAGTATTAAAAGTGAGTATATATGTTTTTATAATATTCTATTGATACATATACACGTTTCTTTTTTTTTTTATTAAAATATGTATTGTGTCCTCAGTATTACGGAGATTACAAGATTTTGAGTCACCTTTTATAACATACAAATATATGAGTTCTATGGGTACAAAAATTGTTCTCAGAAAATGTTATTGGGATACAGTGTACGATCTTGAGTTATTGAATGATCCAGTGACTCTGAACTTATTATATGTCCAAACAGCTGCGGAAATTCGCAGCGGGTGGATATTAATCAACAAGGACGTGCAGTATCATTTGGAGAATTTGCAAAAATCCGAGAACAGGAAAGAAGTAAGTTTATTATTTTTAAAAACTGATAACATTTTTGAGTGATTTATTGTATGTTTTTATTATTTCAGTACTTGAATGTAGCTCGTTATTTAAAATATTATGGCTACATACAATTTGCACCATGCTATTGTGATTATCCTCAACATGGTTCAAGAGTATTACTTGCAATAGGTGGAAATGAATTGAATTTACGCGTTTTATCATCCAAAGAGCAGGAAATTATATTTAAAGTTTCGCGAATGCGACGTTGGCGTATTACTACTATACAAAATGTAAGTGTATTATGAATACTTTAATGAGAAAACTCAAATGGTTCATTAAATTATGAAATTGATTAATTAAATTATGAATTGTCAATGAATGCATTTAGGGAACGGACAATCCTGAGGATAATAACGAGTGCAGTCTGGAATTATCTTTTGAATATCTAATTGCTAGGAACGAATTGCAGTGGATTACGATTGTTTCGGACCAAGCGATTTTAATGTCTGTTTGTCTCCAAGCCATGATTGACGAGTTGTTACAAAAATGTGTAGTGAGCAGCAAAATTCAGGTTGTTATATAAATCATTTCAACTTATACAAATGCTTAATCGAATCTTTTAATCTGTAAATACGTGATATTTACAGGTAGAATCTGGAAAATCTTGGACATATATTACGAGGGACGGCCAGAATCGTATAATTATGGGATCGCCGTTGCGAGAATGTGCCAATAATAATCATTCGCCTAAATCGGGACCAATAAAAAAACTCGCTACTAAATGGTCGGCTGTGACGTCAAAAAAATCGGATGAGTCAACAGCTGTTGTTGATAAGATCCATGCAACACATACAACAGCTAATGACTTTGATATTGTGGAAAATAATGTTTTTCGTATGATAGGAGATGATGATTTATAAGCCAAATAATATTCAATGAAGATCGAGATATAAGCGCAGTGATAAAAAAAATAACACAGTATGCCTTATCTAAACAAACCTTTTCAGAGATATATTTTGAAATACCTACAAAACAGTGAAACAGTTTCCAATTTAAAGATAAGTAACTATCAAGGCTAATTAATTGTTGAACTATGCATATTTGGTGTTTTCTATATCAATATGTGATTAAAATGCATTTATATTTATTGATAACTTTACATAAAATATTTATTATATTTCTATATACCGTCCAATTACAATAATAATCAATCTGATGCAAGTTGAAAATTAACTTGAGCCAAAATTGTGCTTGAATTACAAGCGTAATATTGTGTACAAAGTACTTAATGATAGAATTAGTATTACGGCAAAAACTAAATCAAACTCTGAGAGATCACAAACGTGCATATATATATATATATATAGTTTGTATATTGTTTTATTATTATCAAACAAAATTATTCAAAAGGCAGCACATTAATAGTTGCTTTCATAATTATCTTAAACAAAACTATTAATAATATATCTTGCTTTAATGTGTTAAAGCCATCATTCTATATGTGGTGTGTTATCTTCTATTATCTATCTGATTATATAGTTTTTTTGCTAAATTATTCATTCGAAAAACATACTTCTGTCTTCAGTCTCTATATTTCAGCCAAACACACTGTAAATAGATTGTACAATACACAATATATGTAAAATTATAGTGTCATAAAACTGTCATGAGTAAATATGAAATACAAAGCCATGCTTTAAAGTGGAAAAATAAAAATGGATTATTATATATATATATATTTTGTCCTATTAAATATGTAACTATAAACCCCCATATGAAAAGTGATTGCTTACTAAGACTAAATGTCTGAGAATCGTATAGAAAATGCATTAGTGTGCTCCTTGTAACATTTTTACTTTGACCTATTTGTTTCTCTTGTCCGATTCCAGAATATATAATGCATAACATTAGCAGATAAGATATAAGTTAAAATAGTGTACAAACTTTAAAGAGGATTTTACAGTAGAGCATAAATTGTAAAAATACAAAATTTATAAATTGACATGTATTTGTAAACTTTTACAAATTCATAATTTTATATAAGTATGTAATTTTTGTTTTATTTGTATTGCATTTATTGTATTTATTTTATTTTATTATATATTTGAATCACGAAATTAATATAATAATAGACTATGTGATTTTAACATATATATTAAAAAGGTTGAACATACACAAGGATTCAAATTACTTAAAAGAGAATTCAAAAAGATTTTTATGTGTATACATTTCATATAAAATGATTTGGAGTATAATGTTGTTTGTGGAGCAATTTAATTATTTTTCGCTTGAAACCTCGTTAGTATTACAATGTATTCTTTGCAATGATCAAGATTATGGATAATATATGCCTCAAACTCGGACCTTATTTTGCTGAGAATGTGCATACTTTCTATATCAAAAATATGTTGTTATTCTGTCTTATTATTTTCTAAAAAAAGAAAATTAGCGTCAGTTCTGGCTATAGCATTTAAGTATAATTCTATTTCCGCGCTACTTGCAAAATAGCCCAACGTCAGCAAGGAATTACTCCACTACAGTTACTCGCTATATGTATGTATTAATGGCACATACAAATATATCTGTTTTGCAACTAATCATAAAAAAAATATGCAGTGAATAATTTTAATGTTTTATACATAAAATGATTATTGTAAGGCGTTATACTATACGATTCTAAAAATACAATTATTATTAGATTGGAATCTGATAAATTTCAGTTTCAACAATTTCCATATTACAATAAAGTAAATTAGAGCATATTGAGAATACTTTCTAATACGGAAGACTAATACTAGTAAGTTCCTTTATGAAATATCTCATTATAATACAGCATTATTTTCATCACGGCACTGCATATCGAAGAACACTATTCGTTATTTTAGAATTATGTGATCATGTTATGGTGCTTGCAACTCGAAAAATAAATCTGATCATTCTTAGTAGATTGATATAAATTAGAGTTAGTATACAAATGTGAGAAGAGAGAGAGCCTATCTATGGCAGTAGAATAAAAAGTAAATTAAATCTTACAGCCTTGTTTACTTATTTCAAATTATGTCATGATTAGATAAAGGACATTCACATTCAAAATCGTTCAAATGCTTGGGCGTTTAAGGGCATTTTGTGAATGCATTTCACACGAATGATCTTTTTAACGCAATATTCTGGGTAAAATGGCATTACAGATGACTAGCGTAGCATGTGACGATACCGATTTTCACATATATAATATAAAATTTCTTGAAAATCTTAAAAATGATTGTGTAATCATGATGCGTTTGTCTTATCTTGTCCTATTGCATTCCTTTTTATTTTCTAACGACCCTATAAGGGTCTTATAATATTTCTATAAGAATAGGATATATTTAACAGTATAGATATAAACATAATACAAAAATTAAGTATAGTGATTGTTTCTTCACCTAAATCACGTAAAATAATTTACATTGATGACGTGAGGCTATTAGCTATTACTAGCTATAATATCCCAGGTTCATAAAGAAAAGCAACATTGTGATTTGTGAGTAACCATTCAACGTGTTACTGTCCGTTTATGAGGTAAAATGGAGTGTGAGAACAATGTTCTTCTCTTTAATGAAACCAGGGATGACGCGAATAAAATCTATCCATTTTATACAATTGTACACCCTTTGTCTATTCCTTTGTCATCACTTATTCGCGTGGAGAAGAAAACGAACCCTGTTAGAAGTTCTGTTGACGTTTCCGTTTAGTGTCCATGGCATCGAGAATAGGCTGTCTCTTCGTCTGATACCTTTTTCTTAGCTCGTCGATTTCCCGCTCCATTTCCGCATCCAAACTAGCCATACGTTGCTGCAGTTCCTCGTAGGAGAGAAACTTCAGCTGCAGGAGATGGTTGTTTCTCTATATATATTCAAGTTTTTTTTTTATATGCCTAGTGGCATTACTCTAAATAAATTGATGGAAAGGATGCGAATTCAATGTATCTTATTACAAAATGGTAGAGAATAACTCGTTCTCTTAGGGTTGATTATGTTATCAGTGACATATATCGCATAAATATTAATTGTATAAATCTGAAGGAAATCTTAGGAAACAAGTTCTACTTACAAACTCGAAATCACGTTCTGAAAAGACATTTTGGAACTTTGATATGTTGTTATGAGGCTGTTCTAGCACAGGATGAGATATCTGATTCTGTAACTGTAGTTGTAGATGACTTTGAAACCTTTGAGATTCGGTTGGACTTTGAAGCTCCAATCTGTTTGCATTCTCTGAATTTTGTGCTCCCAACATTTGTCCATTACCCTGTGTAATAGTATCATTTGTTATTTTTGACTAAATTATACCTGGATGGTTTTGAATAAATATAAAGTATAAAGATTACCTTTACAATTTCAGGTGCTTCTTTCTTATCAAAATGATCTAAGAATAACGGTCGATATTTCTTGCCGGATTCCACAGAACCAGTATTATGTCCTGAAAGAAACATTAAAATCAGTCATATATTATTATTCCACTGGAATCTCGATATCATCATGATTGATAATCAAGAACTACTAACTCTTCATGGTAGCTTCGGTATCTGTATCGCTATTGATAACCATTGTACCCAAGTCCAACATTGCCGAAACTAAAGTACCCGTGTCTGGAAGATCATGGCTCGGCACTAAAGTCCTACTATCCTCTGGTAATGGTTTCATAGTTCCACTGCAGTCATCCTCATCCTTACAACAGGGATATACGGCATTACATATGTGTACGTGTGTGTACATATATTATTTTTGTAAAACCTAATCTTTGTGATAATTACCGAATCTTCCGTCTGGTTCTGACTTTTAATCGCCACGTTGTTTATGACATGAGCTCTATGCGCGCTTTGCTTCTCTCGTATTTCATGGGCCTCGGCAATCATTTGACTCAAAATACTTGGTTGTTTAGCATTACCTGCAATTACGCGTTAATTAGTAAAAAGTCATAATGTAAACTCTCTCTCTCTCTCTCTTTGATCTATTATTCACCTATAAATTCGTGCTGCAGAAGCTCGCTCGCGATGGCTCTTTCTTCGGGATTTTTTACAAGGCACCCACTGACAAAGTCAATAAATTCTGGACTCCATTGATCAGGTTCTCTAAAACTAGGTGGTGGCTTAGTTGGAATCATAAATATCGCTCTCATTGGATGTATATCGCCGTATGGCGGCTTGCCCTCGGCCATCTCCAAGGCTGTTATTCCCAGAGACCATATATCAGCCACGCAATCGTAACCAATCTCCTGTATCACTTCTGGTGCCATCCAAAATGGTGTTCCAATGACTGTGTTACGTTTAGCCATAGTATCCTGTAAGCGCATTTGGATTGATTTAGTTTTTTTATAAGTTGATGAAAAATTTCTTTTTATAACTTACCGTTAATTGACCTGCTACACCAAAATCAGCCAATTTTGCATGGCCTTCATTATTAAGAAGGATATTTCCAGCCTTAATGTCCCTGTGAATTTTCCTTCTCAAGTGAAGATATTCCAATCCTTTCAGAGTATCGCTCAGGATTGTTGCAATTTCGTCCTCCTGAAGGGTTTTTTTCCTTAACCTCATAATATCACTAACTGAACCGGCTCCGCAATATTCCATCACAATCTAAAAGTTAAAATTATATTAGCACATTATCCAATCTGTTTGGAATAGAGTACAATGCATCAATTTACCCATAAATCTGTATTCTTAAAATAACTTCCATAATATTTAACAACATATGGAGAGTCACATTGTTGCATAATTGATATTTCCTTAATAATCTCCTGCAAGTCGGTATCGACAGGTACTTGTTTAATTGCAAGCACCTGCCCGCTCTCCTTGTGCAACGCTTTGTAAACTGATCCATAAGACCTGTACAGAGATACGTATTTAGAAATAATAGAAAGATTTATCTTATTATCCATCATAGATATTATTATAGATTTACCCTTCTCCTAGCTTGCATATAATATCAAACACTTCTTCCGGCTGTCTCGTCAGACTTTCCTCAGATAACTTTTTTAATTCACTAAAAATAAGAATAATAATATAATAACACAGAAATACATTTCTTAGACTTAAATATCACATCTAGATTCTGCTGTAAGTCGCGAAAGAATTTTCGTTCATTTTGCGCGAGATTTATTTTTGGCACAAGATTTAGCTGAATTACTTGGAGATCTCAGGAATTTAATCCGTCCATTAAGCGGACGATGTTTTTTTTTTTATTCCGGTTTAGTATTGAAAAATCTCGGTCGTAATTTAAGCAAAATTATTTCAGCGTACGAGAGATCTTAAGGAAGGGGTTATTCAACGCGATAAATAATTTTGAACGATCTTCGGTTGCAGGTTAACAAAGAGACAAAGAGTCAGGTCGAGTGTCACGGATTCATCGACCGATCGTTCGCCGTTAAAAATCCATCGCTGTCGCCGCTATAAATAATCTCTAAGGAGACAATTCCGGCACGGATCGCCGGACCGTGAGTCGCCGAAAAAAAACGCAGAGTAAAAACAATTCGGATACCTTTTAGAAGACATCTTCGCGTCGATGTCAGATCGCGTGGAGATCTTGAATAAAAGCACGCGCGGGTTATTTATAGAAGACGGTAGCAACATAAACGCGAACGTCAAGTGATAATCATGCCGTGCGCGGAGGTAACATGGCCAATTAAAAATAGAGGCGTTACATTTTTGTCAATAAATTAAAGTATAACCGCACAACTGAAATATCGAAAACCTTCGGCCATCGTAGATGGTGCGGTCGACGAAGGGTTCGCGAACGCATTAAAAATAGCACACACACGGCGGTCCTCAGGTCCGTTTTACACGAACGATTTTTGGAGAAAACTAAGCGTAAACATCGCGGAATGAGAAAAGTAGAAGAGGAGAGGGGGAAAAAAGAGAGAGAGAGATGTAAGATTCGCGACGGTGCCGTCACAATACGATGCATACCCCGAAAAATTCAAATTTTTTTTGTCCTCCAAGATGAACATTTATAATTCTTTACATCTACAGATTTTTTTTTGTAGTAATAATGATTGAAATCATACAAGCTAAAGGCTTCCGATTTGAAATACTAGGAAGAGAAGATGAGGAAAGGACTCGCATAACAAAATCCTTTATTTAATGATCGAACAAAGAGGACATCACAGATGTATAAACAAGTAATCTAATCAATATATAATGACATCATGAACCATAACAGTAATTATATTTCCTCTTATTTCGATTTGGATTAAGTGAATCAATCTATTATCACATCGCAATTTAAAATCGCTTTTACGATTTCATGTGTATGTGTGTGTGTGTGTGTGTCTGTATGTATGTCTGTCTGTCTGTGTATCTACTCTCTACTCGTCAAAAAAATCTCGTAAATTCTCTCGTATTCAAGAGATTTTTCAGAATGATTATACATATTTTTTTTTTTTAAATCAAATATCGACTCTTGAATGCCAGACAAAATTGCGATTAATATATAGTCGAGGTACTTCAAGTACGAGCTCTTGGTAATTATAGCAATTTTGACAAAGACAAACAGAAATCTTTCCAAATTGCTACAATTTATAGATGATACTTATTTATTCGAGAAGTATATAATACATCGATCTTAGCAGCACACAATGAGAAAAGGAAACGTACTTTCTCGATGAGTAATACTTAATTTCCGTATTTCCGGCGCTTGCGACGCGTTTCTCTTCTTTACATCTAAACTACTACTCGTCTATGGAACGGACTGTGAAATTAACACTCTTGTCGCAACGTGTTGGTTTATCGCTAACAGTTTTCACTGCTTTTTTTTCTTATGGGATTTGCCATGTAATCCGTCCGCAGATTTCGTATCGCTATACATAGGGACGCGTTACAGACAAACGTCGTTCGCAATCTCGTTCCGCGCATTTGGCAATAAAATACATAATTTACTCAAGTCGATAAATTAATAAATTTGCAAACCTAATGAAACGAAAAAAAAAATGATGCGCATTATCTGCCAAAAAAAAGATTGATCCATAAATATGAAATTGGTGATTGCGAACGTGGAATATTTCTCTTTTCTGTCACACTCTTATATTTAATTTCTGCAATATTATATGGTCTCTGTACCAAAAAAAAAGAAGTAGCGCTTATAAAACCCACTCACTTAAAAGTAAAGATGTCCAGACAATTGGACTGTAAAATTCTCGAGAGAATCGTAATAAAAGTTGTTAGCCGAAATGGCATTAAATTTCCTTTTTCAATGCCTATTAAAGTTCAGAAAACAAAAAAATTCTACGAGATTTTAAACATCATGAACTTGACAGGAGCTAAGATTGCCCTGAAAAAAGGCACGATTGCCTTGATTTGCAGTAAACGAAACAGTTTCGTTGTATGTATCAAGAAATCATTAACGGATTTCGAAGATCCTAGTCTTAAACCCAGGGCGATAAATCACTGCCTTAAATTGCAAAACATGTCGGGAGGGTGTGAAACGTGTGTCTTCGTAATCGAAAAACCACGGAAACAATCGTACTAGTCTAGTTTATACAGTCGTAACGTTAAAATACGTCGTGGAATTCATTCTTAAACATCTTACTAACTTATAACATTATACTCCGGAATCGTTTAATCGCACGGCACATTTGCTTAAAACGCAAAACGTAAACGCTACTTTCTTCTCGCTCTAACTCGTTACCGGATACATCAGTTAAAAAACAAAAAAAAAACGCGATGCCGGCGTTACACAATGTGAAACGTAATATATCCGATATAAACGAACGAAGGGGGAATGATCACGTGTAACGAAAATGAATTCAACTCCACTCTGTAGGCAAGAACAAAGATAGCGGCCGTACGATTCGAAACAACTTTGTTACGCGAGAGAAAGAACGCGTAGACAGGTAAGCGTAGCAGGCCGCGAATTGTTCGCTCGAGTGTTACTTGATCGGCTTGCCCCAAGCAAACTGCATTCCCAGACGCGGGATATCGCTACCGGTGGACGACTCGTCCTCGCTGCTGGACGCCGACGTTTCCTCGGAGATCATCGCTTCGCCGCCGGCCTCCTGGGGCCTCTGACCGCCGCTGATGCTGCACTCGTCCACCGCGGCCGCAGCGGCTGCCACCGCGGCGGCCACTGCGGGATTCACGGTCGGCGCTACGGACGACGTGGAAGACGATGAAGATGACGAGGAGCACGGCGACGATTGGTCCTTCCTGGGACGTCGTCGCGAGACCGGCGTCGAACTGAATGTTGGCGACCACGCGGCCGCAGCCTCCTCCACCGCCGCTGTACGCGCCGAATCGCACGTAGTTGAAACACTCTTCGATCTTGCTCTGGTGTCCATTGCGGGTGTTCTGTTCGACAATCTGAGCGACCCTTGCCTAGAAACTGTCGTCGCGCCCTCCGTGGATCTAGCTATTTTCGTGCTGAGTGAGTCGGACGACGATCCCTTCGCTAGATCGTCGATTTCCAACGTCCAAGAGACGGAGGCGCCCTTCTCGACCATGAACTTCATCATCGATGACGAGTGAGCGCCGTTTTTTTCAGCCGAGAAGCTGTGTTCCATCTGTTCCGCGCCCGTGGAGCGGGTTAGCCGCGGGTTCAACTGATTCGCAAGAACGCTCACCCAGTCGTTCTTGTTTCGCAGCTTCCATTGTAATTCCTCGTTACGCTGCGACAGCCGTTTATTATGTTTCGAGACTTGATGAATCGATTCGTGAAGCATCTCGTTTTCGTGCGAGACCTGCCGTTCGAAGGACTCTTTCCGTTGAAGCTGGGCCTTCAGATCCTCGCATCTCGCCTCCGCCATATCGAGCCGCATCTGCAACGCATCCTTCTCCTCGATGTCGCGTCTGGAACTGTCGAGTTCCGATCGAAGGGCCGCATTCTCCTGACTCTTCAGTTCCAGTACGGATCTCAAGGACTCAATCTCCGCCATTAGTGCTGCGCCCTGATCGTGAACCACGGATCTCCTCATCTCCTCCTTGCGAGCCAGCTCGTTGACGTGCTCGGCGCGTAATTTCGCGATTGTCGCGCGATGTTCCCTCATGATTTCGTCCAGTCTGACATCGTATTTACGCCTTTCCTCTTTCAGAGTCTCGACGAGCGCGGCAACCTGTTTCGCCCTATGAGCTTCCACTGGAAAACCGGAATATTAACTTGTGAATTTTGTCATTTTTAATTTTGGCGCATTACAATAGTAATGGTTAATTATCGTACTTTACGTGGAAAATTTAAATTAATTTCTATTAACAAATAATTATTGTATTTATTATTTATTGTATTTTATTGTATATTTTTGCCACTTGCTACTGAGTACTAATTTGTTACATGGATTTCCGTAAGTCACACACGTGTCATCTGCAATTTTAAAATGGCTTTAAAATGGCAGATTTTCACGAACAAAGAGTGTGCATCATTAGTTTTTCCCAAATACTGGTTTAAACATTTCATGGGTTTTAACCCTACTGTATGATTACACTTACATGAAAATACAACGTAACAAAGAAACACGTGCTCACATCACTTTGCCAGCCGGCACACTGATGCATCACAGATATGCCTTTTCTAATAACAGACGCCAATACTATAAGTGATTTGAGCCGTGCAGCAGCAACAATCCGGGAATTTTTGAATTGCACCTCATATAATCAATACTGCTTGCATGTTTTTTTTTCTTTTTGTTATTCTTGTCTCATTTCATTTTTTAAATGACTTATATATACTTAAACAAATGAAAATTATCTGCTATTTAGCATGTCTAATATCTAAAGAATTTTCTTATTAATAAATAAATAAATTAAATAATAATAAAAAGAATTCTACATTTTCTGTTTCAATTTTATAATTTAATATAAATATATTTTGTTGCAGTATTGGCGTTTAAACTTGAAAAGCTAAAATATATACAAAGCTAAAACGGAGAGCACGCATTGAATCTATAATTAGCGGGCTATTGAAACGAACGTTACGTGAGAACTAAATTAAGAACAAAATCCTTTCGCACGGCGAGTGTTTAAAATATATCTTTTAAAAAAAGAAAAAAAAAGGAGAAAGAAGAGAGGCAGGGGATTCGGCAAAATTAATCGCAAAGATTCGAGTTACGCGTAGGCTGAATCGTTCACTTTAACAATTGTTCCACTTCGTGTAGGCATGACTTGTGCACCATGACATTAGGACGATTATGCTCATTTATACCACGCGAATAACACGGAGAATAATATCCGTTGGCTGATGCTTCGCACACGCTCGATATAATTTTTGTTTTGCGGCGCAAAACGCCACGAAAGAGTTTCTCTTTTTTTATCCGCGAATATTGCGTCATCGCGTGTTTTCGAAATGTATATACGGCACGCGCGAGATCTTTTCGTCTTTCCAAACGGGAAATAAACAGATGTATTGTATTACACTTACACTCGTCGCGGAGCTGGTCCAGATCTTTACTGTGATCCTCCCTCTCTGCCTCGAGTCTCTCCTCCATACTGACGCATCTCGCGCGTAAACCGTCGACCTCCGAAAGCATGGTCGATCGTTCGTTCTTCATCTTCTCGCAATCGATCTTCAACTTCTCGAAATCCTTCTTCAACTGGGGAGTAGCGAATGCATCCAGCTGAAAGACAGTTCCCCCGTTAATCTTTTTTTTTTTATTCAAGCGGGACAAACAACAAATATATAACAAATATATAACACGTACCTCGAAAGCCAAGTAGTGTACGCTCACCGCAAGCGCTTGCACCGCCCGTTCCGCTTGTTCCACGCGAAAATCCTCGTAAGGTACGGTGGTTTGCGCGGCCTGATCCCGCGTCCTCACCGTATAGGTGTTGTTGTGATGAGCCTCCTTGGACTCACGATCTGTAATCAGCGTCGTCATCGGGCATCACCAAAAAATTGATCACGTCCAAAAAAAAAAGAAAAAAGAAAAACAACACGCAAGTGTGTCCGGGCAGACTGGCCCACCCACTCTGACGTATCAATGAATCGGCCTACGTGCCGCCAATCTACATAAGTATCTTGATAGCACGTAATGTACATGGACTTCACGCTCTGCCCTCTATTATCCTCCATCGTCCGTGACTACTCGGGGAGGTCAACGTATAATTCCGAGAACAAGAAATCATTTTTTACGTTCCGTCTCGATTCAATCGTCCTTGCACATACAGTTCTGTGTGTATAAAAGAGAGTTTTGACGAGGGAAAAGTCGATGGAAAACAACTTGGAAAGTCGAAATACTCGTTCTATCTTTGTTCGGCTCGATTACCTGTCAGGTTACTACTCATGTACACTTTGACAGGTGACACACATACACATATACACACACACACATGGAGAAATCGCGGCTTATTGAACGAGCGGAACAGCCGTGATTTCGCGGTAGTTCACGTCACGTCCTGTTTTACAAAACTCGCGGAACGGACCTCTCTCTTCTCTCAAGAGTCGAAGCGCGCGATTGTCATCCAAGTTCGCCGTTGAGTGAGGAGACATCGGGTTAAGGTCAACCGTGTGCGACGCACAGTCCCAATTGCGGAATTGCCAAAAGAAGACGCCTCGGCGACTACGCTCCGTGTCCGTGAGCCGTGGCCAAGAAAATTCGCTTCCTACACACGTCCCTCCTGGTACCTGCCATCCCTTCCATCGTGCTCTGGTAAACGTCAGAAAAACTCAGGTATTTTGGGAACGGATCTACGTAGCACGCGTGTCGGCAGAGATTTATCATTAACGCGCGACGTAAACAGACATTCGGACATTGATTCAATGATTACGATATCCTTGACGAGCGATTGTACGATAGAGCGGCAGCGTTTGAACGACGACGGACGTTTGTCAACTACCTTCGACGACAAGAATAATGTTCGATTCGTCCTCTGTTAGGCCGACGATAAACATTCCGCGGGCAATCTTCTAATCAGCATCGTCATTCGTAACAATCTGCTGGCCGAGTTCGCGCTTCGACTGAATTAGCACGAGCCACAGGCCACCTCGGAGAGCCTCTATATGCCTCTCCCACCCCACGTCCATTCCGCTTTACCGTCTCTTCCTAAACACTCCCCTACCCTACGCAAGGTGGAATCGCCAAGACTAAAAAGCGCTGAAAGCGTAGATGGACAACGCAATTTCCCCGCGCGAATTCCTTCCGCGAGAGGCAAACCTTTCCCGAACAGAGGGGTTTTTCTCGCGGAAGAAAAAACCGTTAGGCCTGAAAAAAAATCACAGTTTCCAGTTATTTATGTGTTTCGATGCGCCTGAAGGAAAATCTACCTTAGAGAGTTTTACCAGCAAGAAAAAAAAACACAGGTAGACACAATGTCACTTGGCTATCAAATAGAGAAGTTTTGAAGTCTCAAAAATTCTTCCATTTAATAGCCAATCGTGTGGAACATTATGTATATTTCTGGCTGGAAAGCTCGCTTAGTTAACGAGCTAAACTCAAGCCCCTCGTTGTAATCTTCTCTCTAGCAAAATTCCCGCAGTAATTGTATACTTCCGGCGTCCTTGGAACCGCCTCGCGTCGAATAACTCGAGTTTTCCGATTTGGAATCGACCGCCCTTAGATGGGAGGAAACGAGCGCGTGTTCGTGCTTACTTACGGTCGTCGAGCATCGGGCTCGTGTATAAAATGTCTCTCTTGCGTCAGGATGAATGCCGAACGTGCAAGAACGACGAATGCAATCGCTGCGATTATCCCTTCAAATACAACGCATCCTTTCAAAGCTCTACTCTTTACTTCACACAACGGAGATCGTTGAACTCGCACACGCTGCTTTCGCTATATTCCGCTATATTATTCAGAACGAACACCGGATCTTGATAAGGATCTCTCTTTCTCTCTCCTTTTCTCTTTCGAGACGATAGATTGGAGTCTAGACTAGGTCGAAGTGCCGATGAATTTTTGACAAGTTTCGAAAGGAAAGCACCGAGAGAGGCGCCGGGTAAAACAGGTTGAGTTTTTTTAGCGTCAGGGAACTATTGAGTGAAAGCTGTGTGACTTTCTTCGAAACGACAAGAAGACTCGTACAAACCGATATGCACGCATGTACGTACATGTGTATGTACAATACGTAAGGAACAAGCGATGCGTTACTGCACTGGGTAAATTAAATGCACTTGACTGTGTATGCATGTCACGTGCGTGTATGTGTGTGTGTGTGTGTATGTTGCGGAATAATCGTGGGAAGTTTTTAGAAACTACTAACACTGCTGTACTAAAGTAACGCGATTAATGGATTATTGGAAAGCGAATAATGTGCGAATACCAACTTGATTCTGTTGTTTGCAAAGCGAGTTACGAGTGTAACGGAACAGCGCTGATCCTTTAATGTATTGTATTCTAATTTGGTACTCTATTCTGGCGAAGGAATTTGCTCGAGGAACAATCGTACGTACCTTTTATTGACGGCGCGGAGGATTTCTGTTTCACCGTAGCGTTGGCCGCTAATCTCCTTGTTATCGCTGGCTTTCGCGCTGACGGCGGGCTCTTCTCTGTAAGGAGAATGTGTTGCGTTAACGAGAGCATGTTAAGCACTAACCGGTAGTACTTTGCGAGCTCTCGCGTACCGGCGAGCGTATGAGTACCGTACGGCAAGAACCGTTTTATCGCCTGTGCGAGATAAGGGAAGTTGTAAAGAATATAAAGATACCTACATGTACACAGAGTGTCCCATATAGATAGGTTGCAGACTGTATTCCTTGTCAAAAAATAAACATCTTTTCTTATTGGCAAAATTTCCGAAAATGCATCATTTTCGAAATATCTCATTTCTTTAAATATGTCAATAGTACATTTATTATTTTTTTATTCTTCGCGTAAAAATTTTGATAATTTTCTTATTATAATTGTCTAAAATTTACATTTTATAATAAAACACTCGATGAAATTTTATTTGAGCCGACATAAAGAAAAGTTGACAAATTCCTTCTTGGCAGCAAAATGTGCTTTCCATCTCTGATATAAACAAAGTTAAATGGACGTTAATATCTATACATGACGTAAACTTTAGACTTAATTATTAGAACTTATTTAGACTTAATTACCAAAATTTTTGTACAAAAATTATTTACACGAAGGATCAAGAAATAACAAATGCACTGTATCGCCATTAGAAAAAAAATGAAATATATCAAAACATCTCTAAAAAAAAAATATTAAAAGAAATCTCTAAGCGATTCATTTTAGAAAAATTTGATGTAATGATTACAAATTCTCGATCTATAAAGATTCGGCGCTTTGTAAAAAGCTTGCGACACATATATACAATTAACGTTCAAAATCGCGATTCACGTATAGCTGAATAAAAGATCAGATCATTCTAATCATTCTAATGTATACAATTAACATGCGCGGACGATGAGGCAAAATACCGTTAAAATTCCGACCTGCGTAAAAAAAGATAGGCCTGAGAACTTTAATCTTTGAATCTATCTTGAATAATTATTTGAACAAAGAGCTTGAAAGAATTTCAATGGCGAATCGCGTCAAGTGATAAATCTCCTCCACGAGAATTTCTCCGTTCCGTCTTATCCTGAGGGAAAGTAGCAAGACGAGAATTCACTCTAAACTGGACTCTGTCAATGAAATTATCATGACGACCGCACGCTTGCTCTTTTCTATCGAATGCTTAATAAGAAAAAGTGAAATTTTCGAAAATATTCTAATGCGCGCTATTTAGCACGCAACTCTAATACTTTATGAATCCGCAAACCGGTAGATGCAGTCGCAGTTTGGTCAAGCTAGTCTTGGGGATAAGAGACGGCTCTCTCTTTTCATCGTGTCGCTCGTCATGGTAGTGGAGCTCCGGCCGGAAATACGCGACGGTGCTCTCGTTCCTCTCCTCCGTTCTTTTCCCCCCTTGATTATTAAAGCGATATTGTAACACGCACGGGCGTAGTTATCTAATGGATCTCGAATGACAATCTACGGCAAGTATACGTATATATATATTTACCGAGCTCGACCGTCGTCACGTCGATGCAGTTCTTTTTCGCGTCGAAACTGTTCACACGGACCTGATGATGATTAGCGTGGCCGTTCGAGACGAATCTCCTGGACGGGTTGGTGGACGTCGGTGATCTCTCTGAAAATAACACGCGATATGAAATTAAACGCTAATTACTCTACGAGGAAAAAACGAGACTGAACACAGATTGATTAAATGAATGCAACACAGAAATGAGCGCGACAGATGGTCTTCGATTCAACTACAACGACGCACGCACGCCGGAAGAATCACCGTTACACGGCCTACCGAATCATTATTCCCTTCTACCTCGTTTGAAGCTGCCTAGGCGCATCTTCGTCGAGTCTCGGGTGAAGTCCGTCCTCCTCGGAAGCGAGGATCTGTCCTTCGATCCTTGCTGTCCCATCTTGTCGTCCGTGTATCAGGCGCGTCGCGTTGTTCACCAACGTTGTTTTCCCATTATAATCCGCGAGTAGAATCGTCCGTGTTCCCCGTCGACGGGAGTACGACTGGCCTCGTGCGTCCTGCCTTCATCCCGTCGTACTTCCTCGCGAATCGAGCGTGAGAATCGCTCGAACGTATGTATATGGCCGTCGCCGCCGTCGTGGCGACGTCGTTCTCCAAGCCGAGATATACAACGGGCATCTTCCGGATGAGTCGATCGATCGCGACCCGTTGTTTGTCTTCGTTTCACGAGAGCTCTTATATCACAGCCGCCCCCGCCGCTCGATATACATCACGGTATATCTCCCGCGATTATATTTTGCCTCGGACACCCGACACCGGATTACGATAGAAACACACCTTATCGCGCTTTATTGTATCACGTATCAGGCACAGCCACCACTTGGCGAATTCCGCGCGATTCGTAAACCACCTCGCAAATATCGTTCCGACCGATTATTCCCGATCGCTCTCGCGCAATCTCTCGCGTGGGCTCAGCAGCGGCAGCCGCCGATTCCGACGGCGATTGCGTAAGTTCGCGCAGGGCGGATCGAGGGACCGGTAGTAGTCGCGTACCGATACTCGTCGACCTTGCTCGCAACGCACGTGGTCGTCGCTCGGTCGAATACACCTGTCGCCGCCGACGAGGGTGGGGACGACGAGGCGGACGAAGGCAGGATGGCATCCTTTTCGCCGACGTGCGACGAGGACGCACAACGACGGAGGTGCATCGCGAGCCAAGGTGCAAAGAAAGCACTCCGAAGGAGAGAGAAGAGGCCGGAAATAAACCGCGAATGGCGTTGACCCGTACTACAGCTGTCGCGGCGCGGTGTGTGCCGTTAATGCGGGCCTAGAACACCGCCGCATGCAGGTAGACGACCTGGTACCTACGTAGATACGTACTGCACTGCGCACAGGTAAATTACGACGGTACGCGGTTGAGATGCAGGAGGTGAAACGACACCGACGCCCTCAAATTGCACGGCACGTCGATGTATAACGGAGCTGTCAAATCCCGGTGGGGCGGCGACAGGTGGGGACGGTGAGTCGACGAATGTACGATGTAGCGGTCGAAAGAGCATATAGTATATAAAATCGCGGTGAATATTAAAACACAGCGGAATATTAAGAGTTCATAAAAGTTCGTGGAGAAGGAACTTTCGCGAATTACATGTCCGCGTATGTGATCGGCACGTGTGCACCGCGGCGGTAAAAGGAACGAGGAGAAGGCGACGCGACGAGAAATAGGTCATACATATATAGAGAAGCGGCAAGGCGCAACTCCTCTCTCTCTCTCTCTTTCTACATACACTTGCGTCGAAGGAGACGTATTCGGGGCGACTTCCGGAGGAGAAATCTCCTCCTTTCTCGACGAGAGTCGAAACGAGAGGAATCAATGTTCGGTCCAGGACCACCGCCTGGATGATCGCGCGATATTCACGGTCACTCGATGGCTGATCCACTGGCAACGCATCGAACTGTCATCGGGCTATCCGCTTCTTTCTCTCTCTCTCTCTCTCTCTTTCCCCCCGCGTATAGGTTCAAGCTACGCGCTGCTACGCATTCTCCGTTGACCTGATTTTGCGAGAGCGAGCGAGAAGTAATAGGTGTGCGTTTCATGAGAGAAAGACCGAGCGTAGGCGAGGGGCTAATGCATTAAAAGATACATGCGCGCATTTTACACACACACACACACATATATATATGTATATACACACACACACACACACACGATACGATCCAACACGAGGTCCGCCGAGGACTACCGACCACCGGATGGATGCGACTGCGGCGAAGCTGCGCGATGCGAAGCCGCTCGACGCAGCTTCCTCCTCCGTACAATAGAAGCAAAACGACGCCGCGTTCTCCAGTGGCGCCGATAAAAGGGGCAATAAAGTTCCTCTAGGTCTCCTCGACGGCCGAGAGCTTTTACTGCTGCAGGTCGATAAGGAGACCTCGCCTTTCTCTCCGGTAGGTAAGCTATACGTAGCGGAACGGGAGAGGATCTCTCCTATTCTCGTATCTCATCTCTTTCCCGAGATAAAGCATGCATTCTTACTAGGCGATTATGCGTTTTCCAAATAAACTCAAAGATTCCGATGAGATTGTATTATGTAATTTACCGTCTCTTGCATACCTCGATATGAGATAAGGAAATCAGTCCTGCGTCAATTTTGCGTTTCTTCATTCATTTTAAATATTGCTTTTAAGTTATTTAATCTCATTTGTACAAAGAATTTGTTATCCAATAACTCGTCGAAAGTGTATCGAAGACCATATGAAATACCGTATCTATCTTTTTCTTTTAGTAAAATACAGATACAGAATTTCTAACAACAATATGATAAGTCACACGGTGAGAAAACTATAAGATGAAGAAGAAGAGAATATCTCTTGTTACTCGTATTTATTCCAAGATTCATTCATCGTATATAACGATAATTACAAAAGTCTTCATCCGTGTGACGCGATCATGTTCCGCCAAATTCTTCAAATATGAATATTGATTCTACTTACTTGGTATGTCCTTACTTGGGCCACTGCTGAGATCGCTCATGGAACTACGAACAGAACTTCTGGCCGTTTCCTGCGTCGGTGATTTCATTTCTTGCCAACCGCGCGTTCTCCTAAGATTTGAAAATATTTCCGATATAGTTTATAGTTTATACAGAGAAGAAGCGGCGAGCTGATTTTATAATCATAAATAACGGATCTCGTCAATTTTTTTAAGAATTATTATTATCATCAATAGACATCTCGCTGTACTGTCGGCCGTTTCTCTAACTTTTAATGACGTTACGTGTCGTTGCGTACATATTTTGATGTGCACATATTTTGACATGTCTATACATATATGTACGCAACGACATGTAACGATAGTTACGTCATTATCGTCGAAAGTTAGAGAAACGGCCTACTGGTAAAAATAATCTGCATTATATTGAATAACTCATTTATAGGATTCTATATACTGAATATATTAAATAACTTTATTTAAGGCTCACCGTTTGTCCTTGTTGTTATTGTTGTTCGCATCGCCGACTTTCTTCGACGTTGGTCTCGCGGCAGGCGATAAAGTGAGATTTTGCAATACCCTCGATTTTACTTCTTTCCTAGCTGGCCTTGTTCTTTGCTCATTTTTACCAGCCTCTATCTTGTTCATCACGGCATCCCAGCGTCCACCTTTCCTAGTTGATCTCTGAGAACGTCTCGCCTCTTTTTCCGCATCATCTTTCGAAGACGACTCGATCATCGCCTTAATCTTCGAGACGACATTTCTCTTCGGCATTTTATACTTTTTCAAAGGCACCGAATCAGCCTTGCTTTGTGGTTTGGGCCTAATATTCTCGTTATTCTCGACTTTCTCGATTGCCGTAACTTCAACGGAAACCGTTGTGTCGTTTATGCTACTCGTTTCGTCCGACACCTTTATGGGAAACTACAAGTGTTTTACGCATCAATGACATTTTAAGAAAATAATTTGTGCAAAAGCTAAATCTCGCGCACTTGCACGTACCTGTAAGTAATCCATGATAACATTCGCTGCAACCGGCGTGGGTTGACTCCTCTGGGAAAGCTCAGTATCCCCGGTATCAGGAGTATGATCGTCGTTTTCTTCCGACGCTTGCTCGCCGGGCGCCTGTAGCTTATCCAAATCCGAATAAATTCCACTGGAGTCCATCTCTTCTCCGGTAAAGCTAGGGCATACACGTTCGCCCGGTGCGCAGAACAGCGTACCGTCGATCACTTGCGCCTTCCTGTCGCCCCGTACAATCTCCTCGTGCGCGTCCGCGTCGCTCTCGGTGAAGAAGTCCGAGTCGGTCATCGGGTCTTGGCGGCAGGGCGCGGGAAGATTGACCGGCGGCACTGCCATAGATGGTGGATCCGCGCCGCGACTCGCCGGTCTCGAGTTCTCACCGTCTCCCTGGTAGCCCGCTTCGAGACTAGTGATGCTCGTGACTGACGTTACGAAGCTTACCGGCACGGTATTACCGCCCCTAATCGGCTCCACGGGTTTAGGATCGAGCGGTAATTCTTCCGGCGAGGGCGTCCTTTCGCTACAGCCCTCTTCGGCGGGTTCCACATCGACTAACGGCCTCGTGGAAGCGGACGCTCGGGTCAACGCTAATTTCGAACCGACCGAACCAGTGAGATTCTCGCAGGATGGTGTCCTAGAACACTCCAACGCCACCGTGAAATCAGTCATCTGGTCCGGCGTCAGTATACCGAGACTCTCGTCGTGCTCGAAGGAGTTCTGCTTGTTGAGCATCAAATAATGCGGCGTTGCGCTCGCATCATTGTAATTGCCCGATTCTACGAGACAGGTGTCGCCGACATCTTCGATCATGCTCAGCTGAGAGTCTTCAAGTAACCTATCACGAGAGAAAGAAAAGATATACAATGTGAAGCGAATTGCAATTGATAAAGCTATTATTATATTTAAAAATTTGTGATTTATACCTGAACAAGCTGCTTTTTTCCTCGCTGAGGTGCACCAATTGTTGCACATCACTCTTGTCGATGTCCCATTCCGGCGATATCGTGAATGTCTCATCTGTCACTGAATCGGCTGAAACACGGAATTAGTTTCGCACACGTTAGCCACATCAAGTGAAAGCGTATACGTTATCGTAATTATTATAAATATAAGTTCGCGTGCGCAATTACTTTTGATGTTGGGTGACGATGTCGTGAATCCCGAGAACTTTTCCCGCGAAGTAGGAGATTCGTCCTCGGTGTTAACGAACTGAAAGCATCCCGAGAAGATTGTGGATCGGCGACTTGCCGACAAGAGCCTCGACGCCTCGAGTACTCTCGATTTCGGAAAGAACGACGGTCGAGCTGCCCGTGGAACAGGTATCCGGCTCTCCCCTACGTTCTGTAAACAAAAGAGCGCGGGTGTGAGTGCGCGCAATTTCTTCTCGAGTCACGCAAAAGATCGTCCCGATAGGGAACGATGGAAAATTAGTGTTTCTCGGTAATTAGTTAAAATTAATCGCCGCTCAATTACACGGATAGTTCGCGCGTAGTTTAGTAATTATCTCTCTTTTTTTTTCTTCTTTTCAAGGTCAGCTGATAAATTCGATCCGACGAGCACGCTAGTCCGTTGCCCTTGGCCCACCTCCAAATAATAGCTCCACCCCTCGAAAGATGAATCAGAAATGTCACAGTTGCTTAATTTAATTTTAGTTCGTGACTCTACGCGTTTCTTTCTCCTCCTCTCTTTTTCGCGAGTGCCTCTTCTTCGTCGTCTACTTAAATACAAACGGACGCCAATCGCGATTTCGTACGGTTCTTCCTCTCGTCACGTAACTAGCATACGTAACACACGCTCGACGAGGAACGAATACAATTACGGTCAATTGTTAAACTTGTCCTTTCTGGTCCGTATTATATATATTTTAACGCTTTACGAATAACTCGGTTTCGTTGTTTTCTAGCGATCTGTGCGCGCATCTCTCATCGAAACGAGGCAAAACTAATGCTAGCGTGTCTGCGGACAATAGCAGGTATATCATCATCGATGCTCTCCCCGATGCGAGAAACGGGACACCTACGTAACGTACGACGATGCAACGTGTTGAACGTGTAAACGAACGTCGGTGCTGAGAACTAGGTTACTGCGAAAACCTTGCTACACGGGGCCGGACTGTATAAATTACCCCGGGGGATCCTCCTTCTTCTGCCGAATCACGCGTGTATTTAGAATTTATGGAAATGAGATCGTCTGCGAAGATATGATATGCAGCGACAACGATTCTATTTATCGTGTATCGTTGAATCTAATCTCCCCTCAATTTATCTGCAGACGTAATAAACATCTTTTTTTTACGTTATAATAAAAATGTATATATTAAAAGAAATTATGCGAGATAGGCCAGAACTTGTTTTTTTTGTTACCGCAAGCGTGCGGTATTGATGTTTTTTTTTTCCTCTCTGCTGCGCTGGTGTGTTTCGTTTAAACCAACAGAAGCCACGCGAAACGGTAATGTAATGGGTCAGCAATCATCACGGTCACATCAGCGTGCCTGTCTGTGTGCGCCTTTCACAACTCTGTAGATCTTATTCGCGTTATTGAAATTTACATTTTCTTCTTCGCGCAAATACGTATATATCTTTAACGCGCAGACATACGCTAATATCTAAGCAACGCAGACACCAGTAGACGCCAGAGAGACGCGTTGTCGTAGCAATAAAATGCCAAGGTGAATAAAAAGAAAAAAAAAAATCGGCGAGCCGCGGAATCGTATATATATACATATATAATTCTGATCATCGAAACGTGAAAAGAGGGGAACGCGAGTCGAATTGACGAAATGACGAATAAATTTTGCATGTCGAGCGAGACCGGCCGCGACGGCCGGGATGATATCGGTTTATCCTCTCGAAGCCTTAATTCCCGCCAATTTGTGCCGACACGCGTCCGACAGTCATGGTTTGTTACTTTTCCGAGACGTGGAAACCGCTCGCTTTAACCGTATCCTGAGAGCGCTTCTCTTCTCTCACACGGATGAATTATATAAAGACAATTTTAAACAGCATTCTCGCACGAGTCTCATTCAAGAGCGTAAAATCGCTGGGTGTTCCCAAGAGTGTCGGGCGATATCTCTTCTCCTTTCTCGCCTAAGGGCGATCCGTGATAGAGACCGAATAATGATAATTTACGGTTTTCATCGGTATACCGGTTTCGACTTCGAGGTACATAAAGATCGCCGGGACGGTATATTATACCTGGCGGAATTTTTCCCTCAATTGCGCCCCGCAATTTTACTCGATTCATGCGTTATGCAATTACGTTAATGCGCGTGACAGCATGATGACTTGTGTAACACGGGCTATTGGCGGCGTAGATGCTCGCGCGGCGCGATTGATTATAATCTCAATAAAAAAAATACATTCCACGGCACGCGTACGTGATCGACCGCCGACTCTTCGACACCTGTGTGTCTAAACGATAAGATTAAAACGAATAAAATCACGAATAAAAAGTATCTTTCGTTGTGTTGTATTTTAAAGATAATAATCTTAAAGTTATACATTTATTTTCGAGATCCACACGTGCTACTTCTACTTAACACATTGATATTAATTACGTCACTTATCTAACGTTGCATGATAGTGTGTTGAACGCGGTTATCAATGTCAATATCAACAGTTTACCGAACGATATAAACATTACAACATATTACCCAGTTATACAATTCGATCGATGTAAAATGTGGCAAAATTTATATACCTCGTCGAATCTTACTTTGAACTGCACGGAAATACCAAAGTGTATAACCTTCGTAGATAAGCTATCGCAAACACTGTTGTTAACATTCTTCGAATATCTGTTTTTCACGGGTCTGGGATCGATAAGCATCCGTAGATTGAAATTATCGATTATACAGGGAACTCTCCAGATGTAATGTATACTCACAAACATACTCGTTAACACGCTATAATTAATTTCAATAGACACCCATTGACACAATCTTCCTTAACGAGCCGTATAAATTGCCATATTGCGTGGAATGAGCGACGGTTAATTTTTTTCACTTAACATCAGCGTTCTCGTCGAGTGAAAAAAAAATGTATAGCAAGTTACTGTGTTCACAAAATAAAGAAAAGAAAACAAAAACAAACAAACATACCCCGTGTCATCGGCATTTCTCGCACGACACTGACTGGCTCGCAAACTTTCCACAGAGAACATGATACACACAGCGCGTCGCAGTTTTCCCGACACAGGAAAAATAGGGGAAGGGGAAGAAAAAAAAAAAGAGACAAAGATAGAGGATTCTCGCAACGTAAGCTCGTAAAGCGCGGAGGATCGATAACAACTAACGACAGGCGAGCCGCGATCGTGTTGCGGCCGACGCGGCGTGTACGACAATAAAACATTCCGGATCCGCTTCGCGATCCCCGGCTCTACACCTGCTCGTGGTGTTCCTCTACCACCACCTCCACCTCCACCTCCTCCGCCGCCGCCGCCGCTACCGCCAGGCGCGTATCCGCGGCCTCGCAAACGACGAACGACCCGTCCATCGAGCGGGAGCGAGCGACGAACATATACGCATGCCGGCGTATGACGACGACAATTACTCTATTCTGTCTCGGAACACGCGGCCTCTCTTCTCGCATTCACCAACCCGTAAATCCGCGTACGCGACGAGCGTGTGCGATGAAGTTAAATGTCGCTTCGAACGTCGCTAGGTATTTTGTATTGCAAATGCGCTCCGTAGCTTTTGGTTTCTCGAATTGTTTATATATACAATATATAATATTCTTTTTTTATACTTGTTAAAAAATGACAGCCGAAGCGCGCCTACGTTGCTTTTGACATTGCTGCTTGAAATTTTACTCAAAGATAAGGTCCTGTTTAAAGCCTTTCTTGTGTCACTTGTTACGCGATATCTATTACGCATATATGCGTTCGATATGTACGATTGGAAGATTGTTATTAGTGTTTGTGCGTATTCGCGCGTGTAGAAAATGGAACACTGGGAAATTCGCCAATGTCCAGATTATCTATCCGCGTCTGCGCCGTCGAAGTGTGGAGCGTGTTGCTCTTAAATTATGTAAAAGTAGCATCATACTTTGCTCGCGTGCATGCGACCCAACTGTGGATCATTTCGCAATGTTATTATTATTAGACGTTTTATTTTTCTCTTTTCGAAACTACAAGAATCTCACAATCAGATTATACAATATAACGGTTCGCGTGGATCGACAATATTGATATATGCGCCACAATTTAATCAAGTCGAAATCAAAATGATTACTACCCTAGTCTAATCGAAAATTAATTTTAAAAAAATTGCAGAATAAATCGCGCGTTTTCTCAACAGCTGTCTATGAACTCAGCAGAACATATACGAATGTAAGATGCAAGTAAAATCACAAATAAATATTGTTTTCGTTTATATAATTCTTATTATTAGTTTTCCCTCTCCCTCTCTCTTTCTCTCTCAGATTCTTGCCTTTCCTCTCCTGCTCTTCGCGTTAATTCGAATTACAAAATATCCTACTGCTACACTTACAGTTATTCGACATTTTGCCGGTTATTGACTTTATTACCCGTTATTGACAGTCAAACCGGAAGAACGTATTTCGAATCGACATCTATACCGTATCTCGAGATTCTCGGGACGAGATTTGACTATCGTGCCAATCTCTCTCTCTCTCTCTCTCTCTCCCTTTTTCGTTCCCTCGGAACTTACCTTAGCCATATCGTGGGTGGGACCGCGGTGGCGATTCGGCACTCGGCACTTCTCCCTCGCGGTTCCCGGACGCGCGCTCCTCGTTCCTGGATAAGCGCGATAAGGGCGTCCCGCCGAGTCGCATACCCCCCCGTCGTCACCGCGTACAGGTTTCCCCGGTCGCGAATATACGCAATAAGCCGATTCTCGCTCTCGGTCGAACTCCACCGACGTATCTCCGTCGTCCGACTATCGCGAATGACGCGACGCCTCGCACACGCGACGACGCTCTCGACGTCGGCGTCGTCGACGACAATGTTATTGATCGACGCCGCGCGGAGGCGTCGCTGTCCGTCGCTGTATCGCGGCGGTCGAAGTAGAGGGGGCGAAAGGGGGGGGGGGGAGAAGAGGCGGCAGGCGATGGAATCACCGTCGCCGATCGGGCGGCGGAAGCGCCATCGAAATATTCTCGCGACGGGGGGAGGGAGAGGGGGGACAATCGCATCCTCGAATTGAGACGCGCACTCGTATATGTACGCACCGGCGGATTATTATTATGCGCGACGTACGTCGCTTCCGCGACGACTGAGAGGGTCCTTCTCGGAACATTCCCCGACATGTCCCTATCAAAATACAGCGGAATGACGCGCGAAAACATCGCGCGTAGTTCTCAATGTCAACAACGAAAGAATAACACAAATTAAAATACTCGCAGTGGGGAAAAAATGGGAGGAATCTCCCTCCGTTGCGACGCGCGCGCGATCTTTGTAAATGTAACAGCGTGTAATTGAAATAACAACGAGTAACTTGTATCGCAAACATATATCTCGGGAGGATACCTTTCGAACTTCCATTTTTCCCGATTAGGACTGTCACGCGAGTACGTAAAAATACAGAAGAGATAATATCTCTGACTTACCATTATTGTGACAGCTCGTTTGAGACTATAATTCTCCCTATTATGTTTCGCTCTCTGTATCGCGCGCACTGTGTATAATCGACGCGTATTAGGATTGAAGTTAAACTCGCGAAGGGTGGCGAAGGACACATTAATCGATATATCGACGTATTCGTATTATCCGCTCGATTTTGCGCGACCCGCAGCGCCATCGGTTGCTTACGCAGGAATCAGGAATTAACTCGTTCGACGACGCAGCTGTCGGTAACGTCAATCTCCCTTTTATCGGGGCAGTCAAATTTTATAAATACCTAAAATGGGATACGGTTTCGCTGGAACTGCTTGTCTTGAAGGACCTTTCCCAAAGTTTACAAAAATTTAAACGTTCCGCTATAATCTCGTGACCAGCAATAGTCGCAAATTACAAAATTTTCTTCGAAGAGACGAACAAAAGATACGTACATACTTCTCTTTCGTGAACCTTGCCGATAATATTTATGAGAGCTAATCTTCGATGAATATGATATATCTCGTGGAAAGAGACAGTTTCGCAGATCTCTCATCTCGTTATTGAGCATTTATGTTTATCTAGATCCGTAAGTAACTTTTGTTGACGTATTAGTATGACGTAATATGTAATGTAATTATATACATTACAGTGGTATTATGCGAGTAATAAAATAATCTCATAATCATCCTTCTCGTTAGAGAGATAGACGCGCGCATTTAAATTCGCGGAAATCGCTCATCGTGTATTTCACCTCTGACACAAACATATACTTTTTGTAAGATTGCACACAAATAATAAACATAATTGACCGTTATGTTTTACATTGTATATAATGCTCTTTTTTTAATATTCCAACCTAACCGCGTCTCTTCAAAGCTTACAACGACACGTTTGATTCGGAATGATTCTACGCTCGTATTCAGACATTAATTTTTATCGCGATAATTAAGCAGCCGATAGCCAACTTAATAGCGCTCGTTATTTCTTTCATCGAAAGCTTACGAAGGCGGATTCCACCGATTTGCCGGTCGAAAGACGAGCGAGCAAGAGAACAAACATTCGCGGTCTCCGATTGCGTAATAATAGTCGAATATAAATTCACTGTGATTGGCAAAAAAAAAGCGCTTATCTCGCTAATGTTAAACAATTGCGCATACGCATACGTGTGTCGGTAGAATGAGTGCATTATGTCAACAAGGTAAAAATTTCCTTTTTTTTCTTAAAGACCGTTTATACGTTTATACACGTCGAAGTCTAATCCAGTGCGACACGATCGGCATCAGGAAGATGACGAAAACGAACGACGCGTCTCGTCTCCAGAACGTCTGAACGTGGATTTCGAAGATACGAAGTAAGATGCTTGAGAAATTAATTTTTAGTTTTTCAATTTTAATTTTAGTTAATTAATTTTTAATTTTCTCTCCTGCACTTTTGTTAAATCTTTTTTCACTCGTAATTTAGAGACTGTGGTAATTAAGGGCACAAGGATTCGAGTATCTACCGATTGGATCGAGCAGAGCAGCGAGTTTGGCCCTTTAAGTTGACACATATCAGCTGATACTTTCGCTGCAGTTTGCGTTGATTTTTTTGAAAGGAAGAGTTGCAGCAGCGAGAAAGAATTTGCAATTTATCAGACTTGTCGGGGAGATAATCCCTTGAGTAAATAGCCTTCTTATTACGTAAGTATCCGATAAATTCTTGAATTTGGCACGCATCATCAATTGTCGATATATAAAATTGTTTCGCTCGTCTTCTTATCATTTGCGATTCACTGATACGTGTGTGTGTGTATATGTTAACGAGAAATAGTTATTAAATTGCAAATCGCCTACATCCGCTTCTGCGACGTCAAGTAACGAACCACCTTGTGCGTCATTGCGATAGACACGATGGCACAAAGCGCGATTTTATAACAATAATATTTTTCTATAGAGTGTCCTAGATAAAGCATAGATCGGTATTATCGTATTCCTTATAAAAAAATAAACATCTTTTTCTTTTGACAAAAGTTCCGAAAATGTATTATTGTTTTCGAGATATTTCATTTTTTAATTTGCTAATACTAATTAAAGAGTGTATTTTTGCTGTTTCTTGATCCTTCTCTTGCTGTAAATGATTCTTTGTGTAAAAATAATTCTGTCTACAATTAAATCTAATGTGTCACATATATTTATAATAAAACACTTTTTTGGAAAAATTTTATTTGAGCTGATACAAAAATTCGAAAAATAAGTAGTTTTTAGCTTCTTTTTTTCATTATATTCCTTGTTCAATTACCATGGAATAATGCGAAGAACATTTCGATATGCTCATGACTTTAATAAAGTGTCGTGAGAACATGATTGAAAAATAAGATATCTCGGAAATTATGCATTTTTGAAAATTTTGGAAAATTTATTTGGAATATTTATTTTTTGATAAAGAATATGATTAATCTGTACCCTATCTATATAGAAAACTCTGTATATACATAAAGATAGTACATGCAATATATTTTAAATAAATTATGAGCACAGAGTATAATTGATAATCGGTATGCGTCAGATATATCATCGCGTATTTTATGCATACACACATTCGCGCAACATTGACAGATTCGGATTTTGTGACAAGTTACACTAGTGAATAGCCGAGATTTTCAGCAAAGTACTCGCAAATCTCACGTTCTTTAAACACATTTTTTTTTTTTTTTTTTTGCAATCTGAGAAAATCATTTCGTCCGTAGAAGAAGATCTTCGTTAAACTCCCGCGCGTCGCGCCGCATCGTGACGTTTCGCCTGTCGCAGCTCTCGCGAGGCAACAAACGTCAGCGCGAGCCGTCAAGTACATACGCGAATCGGAGTAGACGATTTGCCAGTCTAATCGTTTCAACGTCATCGCACGTAATTCGCGTTGCCTTTTTAAATAAAACCAATTATTCGATGCACCGCGGCGTGCAATGATCCTGCAACCGCGGGCGCTCGCCGATCAATGTCACGCGCGTGTCACCGATCCGTCACCGGCCGAAAATGCGAATGGGCGTAAAATCGCCGGCGGGCCCCGACGACGTCCGTACGCCGCGCTACCTAACTAACCTACAATCTGACGATGACCGTCGACGGGACGCGCTCGTAGATATCGCGTATCGCTCGTCGTAAAGTGATCCCGGTCATGAGTCGCGACGCCCGTTCGACGCCGCTCGACGACGACGTGGATCAGATCCGACGCGATCGCTGACCTCGCGGCGAGTCTCCGTCGATCTCGCGCTGCTTTATAGGTTATCTCTGGATCTCCAGTCTCCAGCAGCAGCAGCAGCAGCAGCTGCTGCTGACACGTACGATACTGTCACGTACGTACGCGTGTGTACGCGCGACGCATCCTAAGTGAAGTATTGCAGATACCGCGCGTAAACGGCGTGAAATTTCTCCACGGCATATCACAGTTTTTTCGCACGGTCCGTCATGTGTCTCGCGAAGGTCGAGCCGTTTGAGCCCTACCTGTCGATAGCTACCTTCTGTCTCGGTTTCGAACAGGTAACGACTTCTTATAAAATTCCCTTGCTTCGAATCACGTTGCACTCATCTTTTCATCCGCGAAGAAACGTTTGATATCATTATTCGTCATGATTGCGGTTTATCGTTGGGACAGAATATAATAATAGTGCAATGTGTGTCACATAATAAAGTATCATATTATGTATCCATCGTTCTTGGTATTATAATAATGGTGCACTTATGCAAAATGCTTCATTATTCCCCTTGTGACAATATTAAATATTTGTACATTATCCATATGTTTTAAATATATATAAGGTTTATCATCAGACTTGGTGGATTTAAAATCTATCGGTGTGAATATTTTTTCTTATTCTTGCAAATAAATACTTTCTTCGATAAACATACGGATAATGTGTTTAATACGTGAAACCTTTGTTTTGTTACAGCAATACAAAAGAGCAAGTGTGACTACATTTTGGAGGAACTTTTGAATCGCATGAATAACTGTTACAATGTGCTTGTGACTAAATATAGATCTTTTACATTGGTAAAATAATGCTTAGAATCATCATATATCTTTGTATAACCTGACTGTAAATTTCGAAAATGCAAGCCAAGAAACGCTACCTATTATTGTTTGTAACATGCGCGTTTCTTGGTTACTGTTACTTTGGCGGATATCGTTTGAAAAGTGAAAAATGGACAGGCAGATCTCAGTTGCCTTACGAGCGATTGCCTTCATATTTAAGTCTAAACGAAGAGTTCTATGACAAAGATTTAAAGACATCCAGTGGGACTTTAGCTATGTCTCAACGTGCAAGGCATTGCCGCATGGAAACCTGCTTTGACTTTACGAGATGCAAGCAAGGTTTCACCGTATATGTGTATCCAGTTGAGGAAGCGATAAGTCCGTTATACCAAAAAATATTAAACGTTATCACAGAGTCGAGATATTACACGTCAGATCCAGCACGGGCATGTATATTTGTCTTAGCCCTGGATACATTAGATAGAGATCCTTTGTCCACTGAATTTGTACACAACCTTCCCTCTAAACTGTTGCATCTGCCGTATTGGAATAACGGAAGAAATCATCTGATATTTAACTTATACTCCGGTACATGGCCCGATTATGTGGAGGAATCACTGGCCTTTGATATGGGTTATGCGATGCTCGCTAAAGCCAGTATGTCCATCTTTAGACATAGACCAGACTTTGACGTGTCGATACCTCTGTTTGGCAAACAACATCCGGAACGTGGTGGAGAATCCGGCCAAGCATTAGAAAATAATTTTCCCAATAATAAGAAATACATGGCAGCTTTTAAGGGGAAACGATACGTACACGGTATTGGATCTGAGACAAGAAATGCTCTCTATCATTTGCACAATGGCAAAGATTTGGTATTCGTTACAACCTGCCGTCATGGAAAAGCTTGGAGAGAATTGCAGGATGAACACTGTCAGCAAGATAATCAGGAATACGATACGTAAGTAGCAATCTATATAAATACTAGAATTGTTTGTTGGATCGCAAATTAACATTGAGACCAATATGTAATCGCACATGTTTCTTTCCAGGTACGACTATGAGATTTTATTAATGAATGCAACCTTTTGTCTGGTTCCACGAGGACGACGATTGGGGAGTTTTCGGTTTTTAGAAGCTCTGCGGGCAGGATGTATTCCAGTTATTTTAAGTAATGGTTGGGCTCTTCCCTTTCACGAGCGTATCGATTGGACTCAGGCTGCCATATTTTCCGATGAGAGATTATTACTTCAAGTAAATTGAAATCCAAAAATGTGTTCGAGCATATTTCGAAATACAGTTTTATTTTTACAGTTTTTAGAAAAGTATAATAAAAAATATAATAAAATTCTATAAAATTTACAGATTCCAGATATGGTGCGATCTGTGTCCAATGTACAAATTCTTAAATTGCGACAGCAAACGCAATTCTTATGGGAGAGATATTTTTCATCTATCGAGAAAATTGTATTCACCGCGTTTGAGGTAATTGTCCATTCTTGTCGCAATTTATTATCTCGTTTCCAATCTTCTTGTTAATTATAATTATCAATTTAGAATATTCGCGAGCGTTTGCCATGGGAAGGCGCGCGAGAAAGAATTGTCTGGAATACTAGCCCCGGAGCACTGGTGATTTTGCCACAATTTGCCGATAGCCAGCAAGAACTTCCCTTTTCAAATAGTAACCCTGGTAATACTTTCACTGCCATAATTTATTCGCAATTGGGATCTACCGCAGTTCTTTATCGTCTGCTTCGAAGTCTCGCAAAAAGCAAGTACCTAGATAAGGTAAGTCTACTTATTTACTCAATTAATGTCTTTTTTGATATATCCTTTTTTCCTATTTCCTCTTTAATATCGTTTTATTAAATTATAACACGTTATTTCATTTAAGATAATACTTATGTGGAATTCGGACATTCCGGTGCCAAGAAAACGTTGGCAAGGTATCAAAGCGTCAATCCACGTTGTCGCGGTTGACGGTATATCCCAACGTTTTTATCCTCATCCGTTAATCAAAACTAGTGCCATATTGTCGCTCGATGAAGACGCTACTCTAAATACCGATGAGATTGACTTCGCTTTTACGGTTTGGCGATCGTTTCCCGATCGAATAGTAGGATATCCAGCGAGATCTCACTATTGGGATGACTCAAAGGTATATATCACGTAGTCTGTGTTATTTTTGCCTAATTTGTATTGTTTTTTTTAAATTGAATTTACTTTGATTTTATAGCGTTCCTGGGGTTACACCAGTAAATGGACAAACGATTATAGTATCATACTTACTGGTGCCGCTTTCTATCACCGCTATTACAATACTTTGTATACCGAGTTATTGAGCTCAACCCTTCATAAGACCGTGGAGCAATCGCAGAATTGCGAGGATATACTTATGAACTTCCTAGTGAGTCACGTTACACGAAGACCGCCCATCAAAGTGACGCAGCGCAAGCTGTACAAGGACACCGCGGTAGCTGGAATCAGGTAGGTGTTGCTTATCGTTGCGGCCATGTGTATCGTTATCATTATTTCTAATACACGTTGCCTTCGATTTCAGATCCCCGTGGAACGATCCGGATCATTTTATACAACGGCAAACATGCATGAATACGTTTGTCGCTGTTTTCGGCTATATGCCCCTGTTGCGATCTAACATGCGACTGGATCCTGTTCTATTCAAAGATTCCGTGAGTAATCTGCGCAAAAAATATAGGCAAATTGAATTAGTTAGCAACTAGGATTGTACACACTGTGCTCGATTTTTTGCGCGCAATTTTTCACTATTTAATTTTACAAGCGCGCCTGACGCAAAATCTGTGTTGCGATACGATACTAGATCTGTTTCTTTTAACTCACTTATCTTTTTGTGTACTTGAAACAGAAAGTTTATATTGAGAATTTTAAAGAGAGAGAGGGAGAAAAAAGAAAGAAGTACAGTTGAAAATTAGCAGATCTATTATCCTCGTCGTGCGAACGTGCGAGTGTAAAATGTATGAGGAACATTTACGCGTTTACGATCTACGCTGTATTATCAATGTCATCGGGCAGTAAATCAAAGTCCGTTATCCAGCAAGGACACACAGTGATATCTTGCGATTTATTTGTGAGTACTTTTGTACAAATTGTAGAACAAATTGTAGAATTGTAACGATGCAATTTCTATTTGACGATGTCTCGCATAGCTATTATCTGCTGCGAGGCAGCATTTAATTGATGTACATACAAATCGTTTTATAGTTATTAATAAGAAAAAAAAGTTATTTAACACAAGCACTTGGACTTTTCACACACTGATCATTGGAATAATTTCAATCAGTTGATCATTTAATCGATTTGATAAAAATAAAAGAAAAACAAAAATCAAATTTTTCCAATACGCGTGTTTTCGTACAATGATTATCTTGCTAATGCTTGAAATACAAGAAGCAAACAGATATCATTTGTATATATATTGATATTTTTAATCATGGAGATTTGCATATGTTTTTCTATCCGAATAAATGTATTTCATGTAATTCTTCTTAGATTTGAAAAAATGTAAGAAATCGAAAAAGTCTAGAATAGACTTTGTTAAGTGCTTTTAGTAGTGGTGACGTGAAAGTCAATATTTGTATCATGGAAAGACGCGAAGAGAGAGAGAAGCAAGATTCGTTTATATTTAAAACAATTGTAAAGATATTAGGATTTAATGAGATGATATATATATCGATATATCGATTTTTCTTGATATCAAGTAATTTTGATGTTGTATGATTATTTATAGCGTCGCGTTACTAATCCCTTTTTTCTCTCCTCTCTTTTAGAGAGGAATTCTTATAGTTCGTATATTTGAACTTAATTATAAGCACTTTGTATCCAACAAAGAAATTACGTCAATTTATTCAACTTATGCACAATATTTAATGTATATTGTCGCATATGTTGTATTGTTTATTTTGTGATCGCATTTTACTGATTGCACTGATTTACGAGTGCATTTGAAATTCTACAGTTTAGCATACCTATTCGAATACTGCCGAGTTCTCAGGAACACGTTTGAAAAAGAAGAAAAATTTCTCTGTCAAGGCGTCGCAACAATATCTAGTCGTTTACACCGATATACGCTGTTACACGATGGGAGAAATAATATGTAATCCCTCAGAAGAAATATAATATGGCATCTATATTCGTCTATCCGTTTTGAAGACAGAAGCTATCTGTATGTGATATGTTTTTAATTATTGTGTGCTTCATAATGGAGAAGAATATTAAAGAAGGTTTATATAATTTTTATAAGAATATAAGAATATAATTGTATAAGGTTCTTATAAGAATTATAATTATAATTACCAAAATTTTAATTATTCTTATACTTATAAGAATTATAGTATTATATTATAATTATGATTATATAGAAATATATACTTATATAATTATTATAATTATTATATAATTAAGTAATTCTTATATGTTTTATAATATATTTCTGCAATTTTTTTATGAAGGATATGCGTTGCAATCAAAAGCGATCGCAAATTAATTAAAGTGTATTATATTTGTTATTCACAATATTGTAATCATTGTTCATTAATTTCAGCAATTGGTTTATTTTACGATCGTATTTGATTTGTATCGATTGATAAATGTTTGTAAATTAGTATCTAGATGTATATAGAACTCTTGATATGATAATCTATCATTTGATTCCTCGACGAACAATCCTATACATATATATTTTAAATTATCATTGGACTGGTCATTGAAGACGAGCATAATCTCTGTACAAAAAAAAAATAGTTTTATGCAATGATCGCGGATATTTTGATCCTATTTGATATGAGGTGATGATTCTTCGATTTGTTAAACATTTTCCATATAATCGTACTGCGCAAAAATAACGTAACATATAATAAGATAGTATTAGTCATTTTATATGGAAAAGAAATAAACTGTTTTGTACAAAAAAAGGTGCTGTGTTCGAAGATAATAATAATTATTATAACCAATTAATTTTTTTTAATACTACATGTAAATCCCCTGTGATGATAAAAATTATAAAAAAATTAAGAGAACAAAAACGAGGACAATTATTGATACGTGAAATCTAATAATAATAAATTATTTCGAAAATTTACACAAGTAATGATAAATCAACATAACTATTTCATGGAGATTATTAATGAGATTACAAATTTGTATCTTAAATGACAAAAATTAATGTACATATATTGATCGTATCTATATATATGCTTAATGATTGTTTTAATTTTAAAGCACAATAAATATTGGTCTCTTAAAACGTTAATTTTTATTTTAAGAAATATTTATAAAAAGGAACATTGGACGCGTAAAAGGACTTTTTTCCCCGATTAAAGTATAACTAGACAATTGGCGCGAGCGAGTCTTCTCGAGAGCAACCCTCTCTTAGTCTTCGCGAGAAAAATCGGGAGCGGTTTCAGGGTTAATAATGCTCGGCGGGGAGAAGTGGGAAAAAAAAAAAAAAAACTCCAGGAAGGCGGATTTCGAGCGTCCACCGTCCACCACCCCGATCAGTCCCCACTCCGTTCCTGGTGATCGTGAACGTTCGACCGAGGTGGTGGGCGATACGCGGCGGTGGCGCGGCACCAAGACTCCCTTCTTTGTTGCCGCGCTCAGCTAGAAAGGTGACTATGCCAAGAAGACAGGAGAGGTATCGAGCACGCCTCGCCTGTGTTATACCCGCAGTCACCTTTCTCTCCTCGTGACCGTAGCATATGTTCTGCGTACGTTCATGGCGCATTCGCGGCTCCTTTAATAACGGCGCTGCACTGCGGCTTTCGTAGGCGCATCTCGTTCGGCGCGTTTCGCAGGAGGAAAAAGAAAAAGAGAAAGAAAAATATAGATTCACCCAGAGTGTGATACCCGATCGCGGCCCGAAGATCAGTTCGCGTCGACCGCGTTCGAATCCGACCGAATTCCGAGGCGCGGATAAAAGCGCGGGCCGAGAGCGAGTTTAAATTTCGCGCCGAAGGAAAGCGCGCCGAAAGGAAGCGCGCCAATTCCGCTCGTTCCGGAGTGCAGTCGGAAGTGCGAGAGTCTCGCGTACGGAGAGGAGAGAGTAACATCGCCGCTGACCGATCGCCCTTCATTCCTCCGGGAATCAGCGTTCCGATTGTGATTCTCTACGCCAGCGATCCGTCAACCAGGAGGGAAGATGATAATCGTGAGCAGCGTGTTGCTGATTCTAGCGATCGTGTCGAGAGTCGGTGAGTTTTTACAGTTTGAGTTTGCGCTCCACCATTCTTCGCCGCGCACGAAGAGGGTGGCAAAGTGCGTACATGAGTACATGTCGAGAGAAAATGCAACTAGCCTAATTAATATAATCGACATTCGAGTTCCGCATTATACATCTTCTTTTTTCATTCTCTCTCCTCTTTAATATTCGATATACTCCGGCGTCAACGTTTATTAACCTTATGAAAATTGTGCCAGCATTCAAAGAGTGAGCTAACGTAGGAGAGATCGCATTAATATTCCATTCATTAAAATAAATCCGTCGAAACAGATTCGTAAATTCGTAAATTGTTTTACATTGCGTGATCATGATAACGATAATCGCGAACGTCGCAAATCGACGGGGGGAAAAAAAAAGAAGCATGAAATGGCGCGCTTTCGCGGCGCGCTCGGATCGATCGATTTATCGAGGTCGATTTTTGAAGCGACGCGACGTTCGCGGCGCGGCGCGGCGCGGGAAAGTGGTGAGGTCGCTGGAGTCGCATGCGCGCTCGTTCGCGCGCGTATTAGCCGCGAAAATGTCAGTTTACGTAATGCACGCGCCGTTGGATAACTGGCACACACGCGGAAATCAAGCTAATGCGCCCGTCGATCCCCCGGGGTGCGCCCGAGGGTAGCAGGCAGCCGCCATTCGTCGTCGTGAAAAATTCTCTTCTCGCCGTGCCTTCTCGGTCGACGGGAATGTCCTGCATGGGCGATCAATGTTGCGCACCGCATGAGAATGCACGGGTAAGTTTTGAAATTTACAGCACACGCTCTCTCATGCGCGTATAATTCCTCGACGCCAAGAGACTCGCTCCAATAAGGCTCTCCCCGATAGACATCGCGCAGTTTCGTTATTCGAGAGCAAAAATCGCGGAATGATCGGAATATCTTTCCATAGAAAATCGTAGTATTAAATCGCGCGCGAAGGAATTATCGAATATTCATTTAAGTAGGATATGATTTGATTACTTTCGATTCGAAATGTATCGCGTCGGTCACTGTACTATGTACGGGAATGCGCGAATGCATTTGCAATTATATAATTTTGTTATCTAGAATGAGTCTAAGGTATGAATTTCTGTATATGCGAGATATTAAGAAATAGCAGGCATGGAACTCGAATGGAATATTAATTAAGAAACAAGTGCACGCAAATACATTTTTCAGGCAAATCTACAAGCAAAATTTCTCTCACAATTTTTTCTAAAAATTTTAATAATTGATACACGAAGATACTCCCAGTAAGTAAGAAATATTAATTCTCTCAACAGTTTGAAACGTTGATTTTACATGCAAAATCTTTTCTTAAATATTTTGAAAACATTGTCTGATGCGAATAATTTTGTATGTTGTAAAAATACTTTTGAAATATTATTACTATAATATTTGCAAATATTTTCTGAATTTGTGACTTTAAAGTTTCTATTCAGAACGACATGAAAAAAATTAATTAACGTTACATCTCATTGAATATCATTGCGTTAATGTGACTTCTTTACCGGATATCTGTCAGATGGTAAGAATGAACGAATCGTTATGACTATCTGGCCGTCGATCTGCGATAATGAGATTTAAGACATCTCGAGTGAAGAATCTAAGCAATTAAATCTGTACACACAATACATAGTTAAACCGCGAAGAATATTTCTTCCCAACGCGACACGCGGCAATGATTTAACGTTTCCAAATGCAGGAATCTCCCGCGGGTCGTGTCCTCTCTTCTGTTTGAGAAGGAGAAGGAACTTTTGCAATCCGACAGCACGGTATAGGTCGGTTTCGCATGCGAAACGACCGATTTGAGAAACTTTACCGCGGCGTTGGCCGAGCTTGGATAGAATCGGTCGGAGCGAATGTATTTCGCCGAGAAATTTTGCGAATCCATCATGAATCGTATTCGGCCTCCCCGGGGAGTTTTGCATCAGCGGCCGCGAATTAAAATTATTTCGACGAAATCGATTCATCTATCGAGTGGAGAAATCGACAATGCTGGCTTCGTGTGAAAATAAGAGACTTTCAGTTATAAAATTAATAATTGCGAAATTATTAAACAATACGTATTAATTCAATTGCTGAAGCTTCAATTACTTGATAAATACACATTTTGTATAAAAAAGTGGTTATTAATAAAACAATTAAAACAATTTTGCTTATGCCTATTAATCTTTAATTATCATAATAATTGTTAAAAGCAATAACTATTGATTTTTTAGAATTTTTTATAAATGTTATTTTTTTGATAAATGAATCGGTTTCGTCGAAATAATTTTATTCCGTTGAAGTAGGATTTCCCGAACGTGAGACATTCCAGAATACAAATCTCCGAAGATTCGCAAAATTTTTTGACGAAATATATTTATCGAACGCGCTCGGAATTCCTCGCATTCTCATTCGTGCGTTCTATTTATAATCAGAGATCCTCCGCACAAATTACACCGCTTGACGTAATATCGTGCCGATATAATTTCGCAGTCTTCTCGGACAGAATCGACGAAAGTGACCGGGTTTGCGTAATCGATGAGAGTGACTATAACGTCATCCTTCGTCGCGATCTAAGACCTCGATAGGTCATAGGTTTCATCGCGAAAGGATGAATATGATTTCGTACGGGGCTCGAACGCGAAGCCGGTCGCCACGCCGCGGATTCGAACAAAGGAGAATGTTAACGGTATTGTGCTACATTTCGGTAACACGGTGGATAACGGGGCTTGGCGTGGAAATGATCCGCTTGCGAAATCCGCCGGAGGTGCTCGGTTGCACCTTTGCGCAGGCAGCATTCAGCAGCCGGCGGAGACGCAATCAGAAATCTGTTCCCATCGGTTAACAAGACGGCAGCGAGGGAATAGCGAGGGGGAGAGGGGGAGGGGGAGAGGGGGCCCGTCTTTCGTCTCGCAAGATGCGCGCGTATCCGCCGTCGCGATCGCGCCAGGTCGAGATGAGATAATAAGAAAGGAGAAATTGCTGATCGCGCGCGATCCGCGCATCCTCAGATGTGCAACGGCACATGACTAAAGATATGCGCGCGCGTAAGTTTTCTAAATTATCCTCTAAATCGTTGGATACGCGGGATTAATGACCGATAGACGATGGCCTTTTTCTCTTGCATAAAAGATTTCGACTAACACGCGTGTTACATGTTGCACTCGCATGAAAATGCGAGATGGAAAGAGCTAACGTGAAGTGTGACGAAATTAATACGTTGGAATTCGTCCTTCTCGTTACTCTTTAGAAAGAAGGTATTTTACTTTATGGAAGTAGCTATATATTCATATATCTCCGGTCACGTGCTAACGGAACGGGTATTCAAATTGATTTGCGGATCGCGATGGTTGCTCTTCTTATAATAAATCACCGATTAATTGAAATGGCAGCTGAATATCGGAATTCGTACTCGTAAGCGGAACATTACGTGATCCGTAAATGTGAGTTATAAATGTCATCATAATGCCGTCCGTCGGCTCGATTGTATTGTCGACTGTGTTATAATGATTAATTGAGAACATAAAAATGTTTTACGAGTCAGTGATTTTGTGATTGAAATACGTTTAACGGCATTTCATTGCTTCTTTATTGTCCGCATTATCTTATACGTCTTTATCTTTGGATTTGTTATACGCGTTTATCGCGTGATTAATACGTGTGATCATAAATGGATTTTACTTCAAACATTTATTTTTTTTCTTCGCTCTACATAATAGCGACATAATAAAATTCGTTTAACGATGAGTATTATTCTATATTTTTTATAACTTAAGACATTGATTTTTTGACGAATATGCTTTGTTCATGCATAGCAAACTTGTTGATTTATTTTTCCAACTAATTTGCTAAAAGAAGATATCTTTTTCGATCATTTATTACCGCGTATATTTTTTATATATTTAAATATAATTATTTTTAAAATAGAACACGTACAAACATACATATACGAGTACGCAGAGTTATTATAAAGCGATACAAGGTTCACGTACATAACGGAAGGATTATATAATAATTATAAGACGTTTCTTTGTCACAATCGTCACAATCGTCTCACGGATCTGGTAGCGTAGGCGACTCGTTTCGTGATAATGTCGGCTCGCATCAGCAAAGTAATTTAGCAGTCGGAATGCAGTCTACGCCCCATAATTTACACGTCGCTGGCGTATCTCGGCGTCAAGGGCTTCTCAGAGATTGCAATACGACCGCTCTAAGTGGTCACGTTATCCTTTCTAAAAGTCAAGAATTATAGCGCCACTTCGAGGCAGTGCAAATTGAGACATATCCCGCCCCCGAGAATCGATATAAATCGTTTTTTGTTTATAGAATTACGCAATATTTAAATTCGTATTATTTATAATATTTTCTCAAACTTTCTTAAAATGCATTATGTCATTTTTTATTATTAATTTTTATCGATATTCGATTTCGATCTCGATCGATTATTAATATTCGCACCTTTGCCGAGCCTTTATAGATAATTTTGCCTGCTGTATTTGACAGCGAAGAGCGCTGATAAATAAGACCGATATAATTTACCATACCGCGTATCGATCAATCCATAACTGCCCACGCCCGCCGCGCACATGCATACACACATATACATACATATGCGCGCGCGCAATCGTAAATCATTGCTTTTTAAGTCGGTTAAATTACGATCCTTAATGCTACCCACACGCAGGATACCCCATATTCCGGCCCAGACAGGACGGAACTACGATCGCGCAAAGTAATAAAATCGATACCTTGAAGCCCATTGGATTTGTTATCCCCGTGTCTCTCTCGATAGATACTCACGCGAATAGATGTGAGAGAGAAAATGCGCTTGAAAAATATTTCTCTCTCTCTCTCTCTTTCTCGGCTATTATCTTTTCTCCAAGATTCCAAGAGCGCCGCTTCGCAATTATCAAGAGAATTTACCGGCGATGTATGTATGTACCCTGTATTATGGGCAGCCCTCAACCGTTTTATCCGTCGACACGAAAAAAATCATTACATTCTCGGCTCATGCTGAGGTAAAAATATTCGCGGCTCGGAACGAGAGAGAGAGAGAAAAAGAGAAACAGGGGGCGAGAGAATTGCGGTTATTCGTTTTTGCGTTTATTCTGCAATGTAAATTCTCTAAGTGCATGCGCATAGTAAGAAAAGAGAAACTTATATGCATCGCGATTATAAATAATTTAATTATAGTTAATCATACATGGTTTTTTTATTTCTTAAATATACGTATTTTTTTTCAAAACCGATTAGATTTTAATTCACAGTTTCATTACGGTTCGATTTCAATTCAAAGCTTACGAAGATAAATAATATTGATTGAATAAAAAAAGAATTTAGAATTTGCAATAATATGATAAGCTATACGTAAAGAGAGAGTTTCGTCTGATATTAACGACGGATTTAACTAGATTTCAGAGAGAGAGAGAGAGAGAGAGAGAGAAAAAGAGAAAGAGAGAGATTCAATGTCTTTATGCGAGCCTTTACGTTTATCGATTTACCAAAGCTCTTACAGCTTTATGTTCTTGAAAAATGCACCCGGCCTATTGCCCTGAGCTCAGGATTCCATCAGCACCCACGCAACCACGCCGTACTGCAATTACCAAGGAGATTTACTGCGAGCGCGGGTGTCTCTTAGGTTCTCGCGATCGCGTAACGTTAGCTCGGAAAGTACGACACCGGACATCGAACATGAACGTAATATTCGTAAGGCGAGATATCTCCACTGCATGATATGTATGTACCTATTTTGTTGAAGATATCTTCGCGTGTACAGATAAAGAAAAAAACAGCTTCAATTTTTTTATAACTTTTTTACTTCTGCATATCTTATTGTTAGAATTTCGATACGATTGATAAAATTCAATCTTAAAAGAATTCTAATGTTCCTGAAATTCTAGCTTCTAGAAATTCTGATAGAATCTGAAAAAGAATTTTAAAGATTAAAAAATATAAGAATTCAAAGATAGATGGATCAATTTTATGTTTTTATTATATAGAAATTGATAATAATTTTTTTTGTTTCCATCAGCATCGAAGATTTAAGATAAGAAACCATACTTTTGGAAAACTATTCAAAATGCTCCTAATAAATCTGTTTAAAAAATTTAAGATGCATTCTTGAATGCGAAAAATTCTTTTGTGATTTTTCAGTTCTCGAGTGAAAAATTTACACTTTTCGAAGATTAAAACATTTTTTCTTCTGGCATTTTCTGGAGTGTTCTGGATCAAGAGTTCTATAAAAAAGATTTGGGCCTCAAGTAGAAATATTTTGACAAATAAATAAATTATTGTCAATTTTTTTATATGATGAAAGAAACGTAAAATATTGGTACCTTATATCTGCGGATTTTTATTTCTTACATTTAGTTACGTTTAATAATGCTGCTATTTGTTTATAAATGAGAAAAGTACGCAAAGGAAATATATTAAATTAGCAATCACGCGGAAAAATAAGCTACGGCAGATTATCAATGATACACGCAGAAATATGGGGGAAATTAAATTATAAATCTCTTTTTCTCTATTTCTTTGTTTCTCTCCCTTCAATCTGTACTGCATTGAGAAAACGGATATACACGATGCAGAGAAACAAGGACCACCACGGCGGCGCATTTCATTCAATCTTTATCCGTTTATGTCGCTCTCTGAAAGCACTCCTCGGCTATTATTATCCTTCTCCGAGTATTCCATCGGTAAACGCACACATGTATACATGTGTTGCAATTACCGGGCAAATTTACCGCGGGGTGCACGTACATTATGCCCTACAGGTATCTCCTTTATTATGTTCCCGGTCCGTATTGTATTAAAAAAGAATGTGATATATCTACAGTCAGGAAGAAAATTGAACGAACAAGCGATTATTTTGAAGTAATCCAGTGACTATTTCTCAATTCCTTAGCTTTTTACTTATTACCAGAGATTACATTTCGATGAAAAAATGTGGAGCAATTTTATAGAAAATATTTTATATAATTTTACTTTAAATAAGAATATCTACAATTGATGATGAAAAGATATTCTAGACAAAATTAAAAATAGACATTTTTTAAATTGAGATTAAGTCGTCTTAAATAGTTGTATTGTTTATAAGTGTTTCAAACTGTAATTAGTCAATCAGTATCATTATTTTCGTCAAACTACATACTATATGTAGTCGCATAATTTTTACATCGAATTTAATTTGTGTTCTTTCGCCATCGTGGTATCCCACAGGATCACGCGCATGTCGGCATACAGAGTGTTCTTTCGTGTGGCAATTGAAGGATTTACCGCGTACGTGAGTGTATTACGTTCCCGCGTGGCTTGTCTTATCCATCCGCCGTAGATTTCGCCCCGCCGGCAATTACCCGGAGAATTTACCGTATCCAATGCACCGATATCGGTTCCTTCGCTCGCCCGTCCATTATCCTTGGCTGGCGACTGGTCACTTCCCATCCCGCCGACGCCGACGAGAAACACTCGCGGTATGTGAACGAGAAAATATATAAAATCGCAGAGCACACGCTCGTGAAAATTCAGCGACGCGCGTATATTCGTGCCATTCAAAATTTATCTCGTATGGCAGTTATAAATATTCATCTTTTTGAACAACTTTTGTATTTGAACTAAAGATCTGAAATATGATAAGAGAGATATTCTAAAAACACCGGCTGTCCTTTTATATAATGACAGATACTTCGGCCAATTTAAAGCCAATTTCTTTGTAGGAAAAATTTCGCGCGCGACAAAAGTCACTTTTCAATTTTTTGCACCATATATTTAGTCTTGAATAAAAATTTTGTTAAAGTAGTAAAATTTATTTGAAATTTATTGAAGGATATTATTACTAAGGAATTTTGTCATCCATTTATAGTTCTTTGAAACTATTTAGTTTACGAAAAGCCCTTCTTTTTTTCAGTGGTTTGTAACTCGAAAATTATTAACTGATATTTTTTTCTAAGAAAAAATTGACTCTAAATTGATCAAAGAATCTATTGTCAAAAGGACATTTTAAGACATTTTGTATACATCGAACGATTCAACTCTTTTTTTCTCTTAATTTTATATTCTCTTTTCACTTTTACATTTTTGAAATATTAGAAAGTATTTTGTAATATATATATATATTGCAATGCATATTTTAATTGCACTCTTTCAAAATGTAAAAAAAAATTAGAAATATGTATATATGTTTTAAGGCTCTCTCATAATGAACTATAATCACTTTCTTTTTGTACATTGATTAATATATTACACGATGTGTATCATTGTCTCGAGAGTTAATGAGAAATTTTTTAGTTATTTTAGGTGACATGAGAGACCAAATTATATTAACATCTTTCTATGCAGTGCTTTTATACTTAATAGAACGAATAAAAGGATTATTTATGGCTACTCTACAAGATTGTCGAATCTGACTTTAATAACACAATGAATGACGGCGTATCGATAATGTATTAACGCTTATTACGAGCTTGTTGCGAATACGTAGATAATCAATCGTTCCCGCCACATCGTACGAAAGCGACTGAGGCGATATACTTCCCAGCTCACGTCGTAAACCATTCGAAACGATCATTATTCGCTCAGAAAGAACTAATTGTTAATACCGAATGTGGTAATAACTCGAGTTGCGCGGTCATTATCCTTAAGAGTTTACAATGCCCGATTCCGCGGAAATAACCCTGCGGCTATTCTTACACACACAGGCGAAACAATAAAACTCTCTCCCTCTTTCTCTGCATCGCGTACATGTTACGAAGCCGAACTAATTTTCGGTAGAAGCTACTCACAATTTAATAAGAGTGCATAAAAAGTCTATTTATAGTCCCAAAAAAAAGATAATTATACATCAAAAATAATTCAGTGGGATCAAAACAGGAAAAAAAATCGAAATTTATTCTTTCTAACGCGTTAAAATAAAGAAATTTGTAACAAAAATATGGAAGAACAAATATACCTATTTTTTCGAAATGTTTTCGTCAAATTGGAAGAGGGAAAATTTTTGGAAAATACTGATTTTAAGTGGACATACAGCGTTCCTCAAATCTTTCTATCGAAACACAGGTTCGAATATTGCCGAGAGATTTTTCATCAAGAATCTCTCGATGTATTTTACCCGGCGCTTATTACAAATTAACGCATAGATTACATCGCGCGAGGCCGTGTTTCATAATAATGATCTTTATGTACGCGTTAACCACATTTTCATTACCATAAATTAGACGGATGAAAGAAACACACGACGTGGGGGGAGGGGGGAGCTTCTCTCTCGTTAAAATCCTTCGAACCCTTACTCGGTTGGTTTACCGTCGAAGAGAGTTTACTGCCCTCGGCAGATGATCCCCAGCGGAGGTTCGTGTCGTAGGTCAGGAATCCTTTTTCAGAAAGGGCCATCGCCCACGCTCGCAGCCGAGAAAGAGAGACTCGGCAGCATAATGATTTAATACCCAACTATCGCGATCCTGAGCGTCATTAAACGCGAGATCTACTTCGCAGCGAACCAAGTTTTCGATCTCGTGAGAGAGGCGTTGCTGAATTGCGTGCAAGTTTGCAATTAATTTGTAACAATATTTAATTGCTTAAAATTATATGTTTTTTATACTCGAAATTATTTTCCTCTTTTTTAATATCATGAATATTTCAATGTGAAGAAGCACATTTTCATCTTAGATGAATGTAGTCGACATTGCGTGAAATACTCCATTGATTTCTGAAATCAGAACAAAGAGATATTCTGTTCGCATAATAGAGATCAAACAGTCGATATGTTATACAATATAATTTTTATAATTCACGTTACATCTCCGTTGTTAAAACACGAAAGCGATCAGTTTAAGGAATTTTATAAGTAACAGATTTATTAATATAAAAAAAATTAAATTGGTTTTTTATTCTCTTCCTTTCTTTTATTGTCTTATGAAATTATCAAAGATACTTAACTTCGATTGATGCAACGTCTATATAAACAAAAGTTTTATGTTAAAAGGTATACACGTGTAGCTCTGCATCTACATTCTCTACTGTCCTCAAAACCATAGCGCATCGAGAAACGAGGTTTCACATTCTCCTTCGACGAGCTCTTTACCTTCTTTGCATATTTGCCCGTCGAAAATTATGATGCGTATTTTCTGCGTTTGTCAGATATACATTAAGATATCAAAATGCACGTGGACTTTGCGCGAAACAGAAGGAGAGGTAATCTTTACTAAAAATTCGGTATAGATGATTCCGCCAAAAATCAACATTTCGACTTTTTCGCTATGCTAAACCTGAAATTACTGTCGTGCAAATATTAATATTTGCATCATTCATGAGATTATGTCACGCGGGGAATTAATAAATTGCGCGGGGAATTAATAAAAATGTAACTATATTATTTAACGGTATAAAATACTTTTAAAAGCTACAGGTTTTTGCAGCTGCACGATTTACATGCATGATGTAATTAGAAACGAGGCTTCGCCTCTTCTATTACGCTTCATCGATTGATTTAATTTCGTAACCTAGGTTCGTTACATCATCTAGCTTCCACACCGTTCGAGATTAATTATACATCACGTGAGTCACTAATTTTGATATTTTAGTTTTTAAAATCACGTTATATAAAAGTGCTAAAATGCAATCCGTCCAACGCTAAATTCAAATTAGTTTTGACACATCTGGTATCTCGATTAATAAAAGACACAATTTTTACAACAAGTTAAGATATTATTCAAATTATCTAAATTTCTTCTCTCTCTCTTTCTTGCAAGTGTTAGAACCGAATAATTCCATTATATATTTTTTTAACGATTTACTATTTTTTACTTTACTTCAGAGCGCATATATACTTATTTACAGATTAATAAAATTAGTCATCTGTCAAATATTTCAAAAGATTAATTTAAAACCAATAGAGGGATTCAATTTCTTCACTGACTGCAATAATATATAATTTTGTGCCAATACAAATCAATAAAGGAACAACTATACCTATCGATTCTCGCGGTCAATTGATCGGCATCGACGCGCTGGAAGAGTAAACAAAACGAATGCCCTCGAAAACGTCTCGACGCAGTCGAGAAACGAAGTTTCACCTTTTCCGTAGGCAGTCCACCTCCACCGAGAACAGCGAAATCCGACTTACGAGACTTTCGCACGTGCGCGAGAACGATTACGGGAACGTCCGTCGTGGCGAACGTTTGTTTTTTGTGCCACTTTATTTTCTTGCACACAGGCGATATTACCAAACGTCAGTGAGAAACGTCTTAATTTAATAGCATCTCGATACTTTCAAATTTTTTTTGTACGAAAGATCTTTAAAAACGCATTAGAAGCAGAAGATCGCCGCCTCTATCCGTTTTCATTACTCGCTCGATGAAAAAAAAAAAATCATCGCTGGCGTAATTGTCTTCAGATTCGCGCGGGTGGATCTTTCGGCTGTGTCATTAGAGATTTGCGCGTCGGTTATTAAAGGCGTGTAATCAAAACGTCCCAACCCAAGAGAATCGCGGCGATGCACAGACGCGAAAGGTTGTTGGGAGGTAATTGGTGAGATTGCAGTTGCAAAATGGATTGCGTCGCTTGAGAAATCTCTGGCTGAAGATGAATCGTGAATTATCCGAAATGAACAGGAGTACATTATTCGAGAAAACCTTTGCTTCTGAAGAACATGAGCAATTTAATTCAGTTGTAAAACAAGATATCTAGCGAGAAATCTGTATAATTAAAATTACGATTTTAATTATACTGTCTATGTTTTTATTTAATCAGATTATTATGCTTTATATTATGCTTTATGCTATTAGCGCTTGATTTAACTTGTGCGTGGAAAGAACTCGTTTATATATAAAATAGTAATAATAATTCAATTATCCTATACCTATCAAAATTTGTAGTAAATTTACAGGAAATATAATTCGGAATTATTCTCGTTTCACACGGACTTTTAATTGGATAGTATATGAATTTAAATTAAATTTAAAGAAAACGGAACATATCGATACTTTGTTTAGCACATTTCGAAACAGAAGTAGCTAGCATCGAGATCCCGGATTGCATATTGCGTGTAGGTGTGTTACGAGAGAAAGCTCGAAAAGGGATATTTCGCACTATTCGCGGTTAGAGAAATATTACTGTCACGTCGTCATCCCCCAGACAATCGAGAGTAATGATGGTGCGATTGAGGTACTTATGCACTTACTTACGGTGCATAATCGGAGATTGGCATAACGCTCTAATCGGCCGAGCTCAATTACGGCGAACCCTATCGGGATTCATCCTACGTCAAGAGATTCAAGGTCCGTTCCGATTCAATCGGATCGGATTAATTGTAATGAAGCTAATGTCGCTTTTGAAACAAGGCGGTCGCGTTATTCGTGACAATTAGGACGAATGTCAGGAATAGCGAATACGTTTCGTGACTTCGCGATTCTCTCATATACGGATGGCTGCTCTTAAATACGGGCTCTCTTAGATTTTGCCGTTCCATTAGTGTGGTTGCAACGCGAAAAACAGACCAAAGAGTGAAGCAACACCGAGAATGAAAAAAAAAAAGTCCGAGACGAAATACCGGGGTCCGGTTTCTTATCCCCCCAAGAATGCAGATTTTCTCGCGATTCTGGAATTTTACCTCGTCGCGGTTGTAAATATCGGAAATGCCGTGGCGGACAAGTCGCGTGAGGAAAAAAAGGAGTGTGCGCGATACGAGCATCCTGGCGCCTCTGAGTTGCTCTTATTGCATTCCTACGAACTGTCGAGAACTTTGTAAGGACACGCGGGGGGAATATTCGACTGTCGAAGGACCCGGTTTCCAAAATCACCGCGGTTTCGTGGCGGAACGTGGCGCCGTCCACAGTTTCTCACTAGTGTTCTCCTAGGACCTCGTCTCTTTTTCAAGGCGTGAGATCCACGCGCCGACTCTTCTTTATTCGCGCTATTTTTACGTTTCGTCAAGGTCGACATTTCGTACAATCTTTGTCCTTTTCATATACATTCTACATATATGAAACGGAAAGAGCACCGAGAGAGACTCTCAATCATCTTATCTGTTAAGAGAAATCTGTGAACTTTAATACAATTGATAGTTTATCCTTGTCAAATGAAGAAATTTTCTTTCGAGACACGCTTACAATCTTTAGCGCTTTCAAGGTTGAGCTGTCTCTCGATAGCGACGCGATCTCTTTAATCGTTCTATCTTTAACAATCTATTAATTTTTGATTACCGGCGATGACAGCCGGGGAGAAATCAAGCCCGGACGACCTTCGCCGACGAAACGAAACCGAACGAAACCGACCCCACTTCCGGATGCCTGCGGGTGCGCCCGCCGACAATTCCACCATTGTGTAACAGAACAGTCAATTCGCAGCCTCGATTAGATCTTATCCGGTTGTCTCGTGCTCTCCTTTTCGTCGATTACCCTCCATTTTTTTCCGAGCGACCTCGGTTCACGGGCGTTTTGCAAAAGGCAATTATCCCGCCCGCGTGTCTAAATCTAAAGTAGCGTAATGCTCGCGATCGCGATACGAAAGTGCAAGCCGGTATGCGATAACATCGATCGTTTCTTTATCTTCTTTGAGTTCTCGTATCGTGCAGCGATGTGACCTTCGCTCGATGGTCAACCGCGACGCCTAGTTTCGTCACCGCGCGATCATTGCAGCTGTATCCGTAACCACCTACGTTCTCGTTACGTTCTTATTACGTTCGAAATAAATTATTGCGTTCCCGCAACTGCTACTTTAATAACAGCGTTACCGTCAATTTTCGATTATTTGATACCTATTAAATGAACACTTACCATTTCTTTTTAGCGATTTTACATTATTTACTGGGCCTATTATGATCAATATTTTACCGCCTACACTCTTGTGTCGCAATCATCATGATTCGCCCTGCAATATTAAAAATTATAAGAGAAAGAGAGAGAGAGAGAGAGAGGGGGAGCAAAAAGATCAAATTGTGGAATAAAGAATTTATCGATTATCGATCGGTGACTGCGGCTTTAATCGCGCAAGTCAGCGTGGCTCTCACGCGTTCGCGATTCACACGTTCCGGCAAATCGACAGGCCGTTATTTTCTTACGCTCGTGGACCCAAGATCACGATCTTATCGCGATAGTTTTGCGACGAAAAAAAAAAAAGAAAAGAAAAAGAATAAAAAAGGAAAACATTATGAGACCGAGAATGCGCCCCGCGGGACTGCGAGCGCTCCTTTCTCGCGCTACTCACGATCGGTAATGTAAAACCTTGATCGTTCCGTGGGACCGATCGCTCACACTCCCACGGAAAGTCCCTGCCCGTAATAGTACATAAGGCCGCGTTAAAAAACATGCTGGCGAGCATGTACCCTACGCGTAACTACGGCGAGCTCGTTTTTCTTTCAACGTTACGCTGGTGATCCAACTTCAATTCTTATCCGGGACGGCCCCGTTTCTCGAATGAAAGGAGATTTTCATCGGAATATCTAGAACGGTTAAAAAGGCTCGCGGTATAAGTCGCAGGGATAAACTTATCGATTTCATGTAGGTGGATGCACTTTTCCTTTCTCTTGCTTGATCTATCGACTTGATTCCTTTTTCTCCGTTTCGTTTGATACTGTACTATATTTCGATTGATTTATGCCGTTTATAATATTATTTTATGATCTTTTATTTGAATTTAGAAGCAAATTTTTTTGAACCAATTAAGATAATTTCTTGCATTAATTATTATAAAATTGGCTTTTATTAAATTACAGCGATTAGAAATTATGGGAGTACTATTTCCACGTAAAAGATTGACTGATTAGCTGTGAAAAGATATATGTATCTAAAGTTCAAGAACGTGATTTTACAGAGATAGCGTTTTTCAAAGCTAGGAATTCATTATATGTGATAATATCTATTTTATTCGCTTTAAATTGATCTGAAGATTTTTTCATTGATATTCACTATATATCGCGATGTGTTTTTTCATTTCTTTTTAATATTTCTTAATCAATTTTAATCCACCAGACCTCCTTAAGTGTCTAACTCGCCATTTATGTAGGCGTGATTGAGGAAAAGCATAAAAGCAAAAAAAATCGGTTTTGAAAAAAAAAAACAAATTTAAAGAATTAATTATATTCGCTTCGCTTGCTCACACAGTCTGTATAAAAGTTGGTTCACATTATATGAGAATGATACCATAGATATAATATAATAAAATATTATTTTATAATATTATAATATTAATATTAATAATATTAATATTAATAATTTTATAATATTAATATTAATAATTAATATTAATATTATAAATTAATATTATAAATTAATATTAATAATTTTATAATATTAATAATAATAATATTTATAATAATTAATATTAATAATTAATATTATAAATTAATATTAATAATTTTATAATATTAATATTAATAATTTTATAATATTATAATATTAATATAATAATATTAATATATAAATATGTTTGTATCTTTAAATGATTTGTGTCTTTACGTTATTTTCATCGATTCATTGAATCGATTTTGCATCGAATCAATTTTAAGGCTACACGGTGGGTGTGCAATGCGCTATGCAAATCCGTCGCGTGCGTCATAAAGCGAAAGGAGCACCGAGGATTCCACGCTCGTCGACGTGGTCTGTGTGATATAACATTTACGGCCTCATAAAATTAGAACGAAAATTATAAAGAGATCCGAGCGTCGAATTGTCGACGCATATGGGGCGTAGAGAAAGTAATATACTTGACGGCGTGCTTGTGTATGCCTTAAAGCTATAAATTCGTTCCATTAGGCGCCTGCTTGCCTTACGAATACCTTAGTGTCATAATTTCTAAAAGATTTCCCAAACTTCTTTCTAAATTCTATGACTTAATAACGAGGATTTTGACGAATTTTTAATCTCCAGAAAGTATAAATAGACGATAAATGATTTGTCTTCTCAGTTATAATCTAAAAATTTATTGTACTTTAGTAAGAACTTAATTTGTGTTTATCAAAAAATTGAAAATTGCAATAAATAGTGCATTTTTCTTTGTTTTCTTTAAGAATAAACATTTATTCTTGAATACTTGAAAAATTAACTAAAAAATAAAAATTTGATACATTATAAAAATTTAAATAAATCTAAAAGCATAAACCGCGCAAGATAGAGTTTTGAACATCTTCCGAAAGAAAGGAATTTTCATGAAGTTTTTTAGTTAGAATTGATGACGTAAATAACACGCAGTTAAATTTGTGTCCTGTTTATTGGTACTATTTTTTTCTAGTCTCATTATCCTCTTCTTTATAAATTAATATCGCAATCATCCAACCCGCGCACATCTCTCTCGAGAAGACAAACACGCGTTACATAAGTTCTCGCGTGTTCTGAAGTTTATAAGGATGATAGCTGTCGGGAGTTCACCGAACCGTTTGCAGCTTATTACACGGAGTAGCTCAGACAAGAGTCGTAATAATCATGTTCAACTAGGATAGCTTAAGTTACTTCAGTAGAGCTCGAGAACGAACTAATCTATACACAGTGTTGTTTTTGCTCGTCAGAGTGTAAATTGAATCGTAGCATGCGCGATAAAGTGACTTTCATTCGTGTAAAAAAGATTCCCTTAAGAGCAAATATTTCATTATCTAGTTTCATTAGAAAAATATTTTAAGAATAAAAATATCTTTTTGTATATCTTTTGATATCTTTAATAACGGGAGGGGAGGATTAAATAGAGACGAGAAGATAAGAGTATACGAAATGCTCATATTATCTTCATTATTCATAAAATTATTAGATTATTATGTATATTATATTTATATTTTTTAAACTTGCATTTTTCAGTGATATAAGTCGCACAAATATTGTGTATAGGAAAAGCAATATATATTTAAAATTGTATATTTTTTTCTGAAAGAGAGCAAAACTTTCCGTCTTGGTATGCGAAATTTTCGCGCACGCGTATCCCTGTCTTGTATTGTTATTTTATATCTTCTCACCTATAAATTCGTCAGACGAGTTGTAAGAAAAATTCGCGCCTTCACCCTCATGTTCTCCATCACGGGGAACACGATACGGTGAGAGCCAACCGGATGCGAAATGCATTTCGCGAGTCCTCGGCCTCTGGGATGACCCGACTTTATCCCGGAGGGATGTTAAATCAACGCTGGCGAGAATATAGCGCGTACACTCGATCGTATCTCCTCGCGAAGTGTTAACACAAGCTAACAGCAACTGAACGTGTTGCGGCGACGTCTTATCGATCTCTAACCCTTGTATATCATGTACCGACGCCGTGGGAGGCTGTACTTTGTGCATGTAAAAGTCTTTCGGGAAGAAATACGCGGATATATATGAAAAAATAGGAACAGCAATCTCGAAGGTGATAGTTAAAGCATCCCATAAAATACATCACTCGTTTTTTATTTCGTAGATATATAATTTTGCGTTTAAAGCCGAAGTATAATTAAATTTCTGAATTTAAGAATTGTATTGTTTTTCTTCTATGCTCCTTAAAAACTCTCTCTTTCTCTCTCTCTCTCTCTCTCTAATATCTCTCTAATATCGTTACGCATATTTTTTAAAGTCTTTCAGTAAGAGCAGAAATATTCGATTCATTTTCTTCACATGATCCATTGTTTAAAATTGCGGAGTTTGTGCTACAGCATATATAATCGAGATCATTATCTTATGCGAAATGATGGAGAGAATGAAGGGAAGCGGATTAATGAAGCGTCTCGTTTTGTCTCACGTGATTTCGTAGAGATTCGCGAGGAACCCGGGCGATCTCACGAGGGCGTCTAACGAAATCGCAATGCCTGATGACGCTTAGCAATATCGTTATGATAATGCGCTTTCGGTAGCGCGATTGAATTTATACGCGTTTGAAAGTACCGACACGATTGAAAGCAGACGGGTCGCTGAAGAAATCCGGTCACGATTTTCAGCTGATCGCTCGCGCGAGTCCGAGAATTTGTCCCATAAACGGTATGAAGGTCGTGTGACCGATTTGGAAATGGCAGAACGAGGAGGCTCGGTGACAGAGCTTTTGAGATCGCGATCGCGATTCCGATCTGTCTATCGGATCGAAACAATATTGTTGCGTAATTGGAGCATTTCTTTTGTCAAGACGGTTGGCAAAAAGAATCTCTGTGCGATACACCATAGAATCGGCCATTTTGGAAAGGGTATGTGTCATAACGAGGAGAAATTACACATTTTTAAATTTACGTTATTATTACGCTTTTCGTTTTAAAATAAAACGAAAGCAATTCTCCTCGAAGCGTTACTTTTACATCGTTTTGCGCATTGCGATGTGGGCAATTGCATCTTTAACTAGATTTCAATCTCCAATATTATTCGTGCGCAAGTAGATACGTAAGAAAATAGTCATACGAGTATCACTGACAGTTACAAAATTACAATCTAAACTTGAATATGATCAAAATTGCATCCATATTGCAAAATATAGCGCGTTATTTTACGATACAGAGAAAGTTTGTAAAGTGAATACCGCGAGCTGCTCGATCATGTTTCACGTCGCGAAATGAGTTCCCCTTTTACGAAAATATATAGGCGAGATAGAGATTTTATATAGATTAGTGATAACTCTCTTCCAGACTTAGAACCCGATGAATCACGTGCAGGATATAAGATCAATGAGCTGTTTTGTCAATTATTCTTATTCGCATATTACACAATTACGCAATTTATTTTCACGTTTTGCATACAGTCAGCATGGTAAATCTCACGCGCGACTTCTCCAGGCGAGTAAATAAATACAATCGAAAGCGAGTCTGAAAAACGAGTTTTAATGCACAACGTTCAATGAAGTAACGTGAAATAATATGATAAGAATTGTCCAGTAAATTTCGCAACGCGACTCGTTACGTAATCCTGGATCCTATCGCGATATTCGGCAATCATAACTTTCTTTTTCAAATACGCCCAACCTTCTCTTCTCAGAATATACTCGAATCTTACAAGCAGAAGTGGGTGAAATAGTATTTGAAATAGAAAATAAAGTTATTTATGTAAGCTATATCCCCCTTGCTTAATTATAAATATTTAATTCGAAATAAAATACTTTGTTTGTATGTGTATTAATTAAAATTCTATTTGATATCATCAGTTAATTTTATACATTAGAAATAAATATTTCAAATAATTTTTTTCATTAAAAATTTAAGTGATTAATTGAAATAATTATTTCTCTTATTTTATATGGATAATAAAATATTTTAATTCTATTTTCACAAATTTGTATTTATTTTATGTCTCTCTTATGACTTACGTCTTCTAGATCTGTTCTTGTTCATGTTTTAGCATAAAACATCTTTAAATAAAGAATGATTCAAGATAAACGATTAGTACTAAAATTAAACAATGATTATTCTTAAAATAAATGCATATTTGTTTTGTCACTTTTCTAATTCTTCATTACATAATATTTAAAATATTTGAATAATAATCATCTTTTTAAGTTGATAAAATTGCATTCTTTGTTCGAGAAGGGGCGCGTGGATCGTTCGCGGCGCGAAAAAAATCCGGCTATCAAACGGGTTGGGTAACCTTCGCGGCGGACTTTCGAAATCAAAATAAGAAACGGGCCTTACGTTATATTGTACTTTCCCTCTCGAGTGCTTCAAAACGCGTAAAGTGCAATGACGCATATTTAGGCACGGATTAAATGGAGCAAGGCGATAAGGAAAAGCGAGACCGACAAGAATTTCTGCTTATTGATGGCAAAAGGTAACGGAAAGAAAAACTGTAGTCTACCGCAAAACATCCGGTGTTACTGCACTTGTCGGCATTTAACGTGTATTTAATCGAGAGCATTGCTGCATTGCTCAAGTTCGTTCGTAAGACGATTACAGTCGTAAGCAGATCGCGTTTTATGAACATCATTATGTTAATTTCGCAAAAAATAACACACATAAAAATCTTTTTCCATAATGTTTATAGATATTTTAAGTCTTATTTATTATAGAAATCAAGTATAAGAAGATTAATTTGCCGTCTCCTTTTCATGTATGGTTTAAAAAGATGAGAAGAATAAAACAAATAATGCGATTTAATAATGTACAGTGCAAATCCATAGCGTGTGGATATTTTAATTACACATTTTATGTGTAAAAAATATAGTTGTACGAATATATTTTCTTGAAAGTATAACGCCAGATTTCAAAACTGTATTATACTACTCTTAATTGTACTTGAGTTGATACTATTGAAAGATTTCTAACATAATTGTAACAAAATTTTTTTTTACATGAGAGAAAAGGAAAAAAATTGAATAAGAATACGACTGATCTGATCCGTATTCGTAATAGAAAATGAAAGTTCTGATAATTCCTATTATCATAGTGAAAGCTATTTTTCATATAGAAGTACGCGAGATAGATGAATACCTGTACGAAATTCAGATATATTTTTTGTTAATGACACTGACACATCTCGATACATTTATCTTGTCTGCTTTCCCTTTGTATCTCTCTTCTTCCATATGGCATGCTCTATTAATTTCGAAACCGAGCACTAGTAAGATCGATTTAGAGAATATGATTTCGATTTATTGGATCAAACAAACTTTCGTCGAAATTTAATATAATAACACGAGATGTGAAACAAAATTATCAAAACATTTCAAATTTTCTTAAAAGGATATATATATTTCAATATATCGAAAATTAATAGGACCAATAGTTCGTGGTATCAAATAAAAGGTTTCTTAGAGATAATTTCTAATGCGTGTATGCATGTTTATAAAATATTATAACACATATTAAATAAGATTTTTTTTTATTATATTCAGTCACGCAAGAAGGGTATCTAGAGAAAAATATAGAAGCAATAGAACTGCACCATAACTGTGAAAGAAAGAAAAAATTAAAGTTGTGCAAAAGAGTTTTACGAATCTCTCGCGTTAAAAACAGTCGCGTGTGATATCATGTATTTATATTTTTTCAAATATAAAAATAGATATCTTTGTTTTCGTGATACTTCTATTTGTGTACTAACAATAAGACAAAAGAAAAAAAAAATAGCGAAAGGAATATGATCGCTTAATCAATCTCAGGCGGAATAGGTTTGCGTAATTTTGCTCGAGAAACGAAAATTCCGTCATATATTCAAAGATCGATCCGTACAATGTAATACGCAAGAAAATGAGAGAGAGAAAAGAGAGGCTCGGCACAAAAGACAAAGAAGCCGGATGTAAATGTAGCAGCCTCTCGAAAATTAACGGATTAGCCATCGATATTAACGACAGGTCTGATCGGCAGCATTCTCCGTCCACTCGTGGGACAATCGTGGTGTCGGCGAACATGCACGTGTCACTTGCGTAATCCACGTGTCCGTTATGTACGAGAGAGCGCGTAACCTTTCCGGGAGAGGTCGGTGAGGGGAAGGTATCGGCTGTGCGTACGCGAACGCGTCCTTCGCGCCTGTTAATTATTAAAATATATAATTCGTGCTCCTTTCGACGGCGACATGATCGACGTCAGTTAATAAATCGTGTCATTTACGCGATGTGGAACAGAACGCGATTAAGAACACTTAATAGAAAATGAAGGCGAACGCACGAGGCTAGCAACTCTCTTGCGAAACTCTTAAATCAAGCACATTGTTTTGCATTTAATATTAAATATAGCCATTAATATTTGTCGCTCAAAGTCCAAGGAGACATATCACTCTTCGTACGCGAAAGTCGGATAACTTTGTTAGATAAACTATTACTTTCTACATTATTATCCTTATTAATTCATTATTTTAAAAAATCATATTGCATCTTATATAATATTTATACATGCAAAATATTACGCAATCATCAAATGTTTCTTCAACCATGACAAATTTGGAGACGATTTTTTTTTCTTAAAATTACTATAGCTATATTTTGTGTTGTCCATTATTTTTTTTTATTTCCTGTATGCCATATATGTATGATCAGAACATCCGGTAGTTCCGGAAAACTGGCATCCGATTGTTCGCCAATTTGCATTCGACCATCTCTAATCTAGCATTAAGGCAAAATAAAGCGGCTGCCAAAGCATGCTACCGCTTTTTATGCAACGGAACAATTTCACCGAGAGTGACTGCTCGCCACGAACTCGTTACTTTCCGTTGATATGTCCAACGAGATACGTGTTGCCAGCTTCGAAAATATCGAATGCCAGACAGCCTTTCCAGTCTGGTCAGTCTGTTTATTTGTATGTTCGAAGGAGACCGAAACACTGAGAGAAAGAGAGATGTAAGAACTCTCTCGCCCGGTTTATACACGCGCACGCCACATCGGCGGGCGTTGCATCGCGATTTATACATCGTATACGGTTGTGTACGTGCGATTTTATGTATATATGTGTATGCGCGCGTGTCAGCTGATTACGTGGCTACGCTGCTTTTCCACGTCGTCTCGCAACGAGGTGTCCCCACGAGATGTCACGCAAAACACGAGGAACGAAATCCGTTTCGACGAGCACTTACGCGTGTCGAATGACCCACACACGCACACATACACATATACGTATGTACACATCCATTTCTATTCCCGTGATGTTATATCAACGCTCGTTATCCCACACGGCGAGGCGAGAATAACGGAGATTCGATTGCCAAACGCCCCCTCGTAGCCTTCACAGCTTGTGCGCACATATCGCGCTATCGTGCGTCGATTCCGAAATTTATGGAGATATTGAAATTTACCGGAGAAATGAGGAAAATTACGCCATTTCAGCGCAAACTTAGAAGCTTTCAAGATATAATAGACTACAGATTGACATTTCAAAATACACATACATACATACATACAATATAGTATATAGAAATATTATATACTGTATTATATCATAAAGAAAACTCTTTAGATAATCTATAATTATTTTGCCAAATTAATGTATTAGTTTGATGAAAATATAAATTATAATTTTATTTTATTTTATTTTATATTATTTTATATAATTTATTTATTTTAATTTTAGGCACAATAAATATGTATAATATATTATGTGTAATAATTATATTTTTATATATTAAATTTCCCATATATAGTATATATATATATATATATATATGTATGTATGTATGTATGTATGTATGTATATATAAAGTAATAATTATATTGTCTAAAATAATTGATATTTAAAACCTAATTATTACGCAATTAAATTTTTTATTTGTTATTTAAATAGATATACGAGCAATCAAAAATAAATTATTTATAAATTAACTCACTTATAACTGCTCCGCTGTCATCGTCAGACACATCCCTTTTTTTCTTCTTCTCTCTTGTTCATCTCTTTATTGCTTGCTTGTAGCACTCACTTGCGAAAATACAGTTAATTACGATCGCGCGATAATTTGCACGACACTCCCGAAATAATCACATACAATGCGCACTTTATTATATTGCGATGGGAAAACGAATGCGGAAACTACGATCGCACAAAATTACGATCTGCTTAATTGGCACTAGAAAATCGTATGGCCAAATACACGCGACATTTGCTGTGCGAGAATGCTATCTTTGTTACCTAATAAACAGTGTGTGCGCGCATTTTAGAAATTTTAAAAATGTATTATTAATAAATTGACATAATTTATTAATTTATTATTAATAAGAGCCGATGTCATAGTTTTCTGTGATTTGACTTACTCGCGATACTGTAATTTGTACTTATTTCATACTTTCTATCCGACAGTGAAATGTTGGTCACATTTAAATAAGCGAATAATTCATATCAGAACGTGAGGAGAGGTAAAATGTTGTAAAAAAATTTATCATTTTTATTCGCTGTCGCTTCGACTTATATTTTAAACGAATATATTGTGCGAAATAGATTCGCGATAAATAATTGCTACTGTGATGCTCTTACAAATTGTTACTTGTGGAAATTGCTTAATCGCGCAGACTGATAATCGCTAATTGTTAATAATTATGAACGCGTTTGGCATTTTTTGATACTTGTAATCATGTATACTTGTAATTATGCTACCTTTCCGTTCAAGTCTCTCCGAACGAATAATAACAAGATCAAGCCATTGTAAATAATAGCGCGCTACGCGAAGGTCGAACGTAATAGTTTTTAATTTATTGTCGCAACGAAATATTAAACGTAATACAAAATAAATTTACGCGAAATACGTGCTTCGATGAATAATCGCTGCCGCGATGCTCTTACGAGTCGTTAATCGCTGAAGCTATTTAATCACGCGGATTAATAATTGCTAATTGTTAATAATTACGATCGTTTTTCGTGTTTTTTTTGGTACTTGTGGCGATCGCCACGAAATATTTAACATACTACAGAACGAGCTTATGTGATATATTCCTTGAATTTTAAAATAATTATTAATTGATAGTTCATAATATGATGACTTTTCGTTACTTGGTTTATTCGATGTTACGATTTATGTATTATTCGCGCGTGCTCTCAATCCAAAAATGGACCATGCGAGCCGCGTGTCGTCTCGGATTATTGTCTTTGAAATATAATTATTCTCTATCATTATCACAGTTAATGATTATTAATTCGTGTTACTGATTAACTCTTACGATGTATAGCGCGTAAAAATATCGTGGTAAAGACTATTTAATTTAAGTAATGAAAAGGCATAATATATTGTATACATAGTATATACATATACTGTTTAATTAAATTTTATTAATACGTATATTTCTCTCTCTCGCGGAATTTTTGCGTTGGACATATAATATATATTATACTTGTAATATTGAATTTCAATAATATATTTTTTGACGCGTCTTTTAATTAGTCATTAATTCTACATAATCGCGCAATATCGGAGTACGAAGTCGATTATTTTTGCGTTTTGCGATCACTAACAAGCCACACTATCGGATACAATATGATTATAACGCGTAATAATAAAATAATTTAATGAGTGTATACTTAAACGTTAATAACAAAAATAGCATTGCCCAAGCGAGTGAATTTACTTTCGTGATTTTCGACAGTTTTCGCATTGCTCTCTCGTTGCAATATAATAAAATGTGCGTCACGGGCGTTTAAAGTCGGGAATGCCATGTAAAGTATTGCGCGATCATCGTATTTTACTATTCATAATTAACTACGTTTTTGCAAGTGTCATGTGAATACTATGAGGAAATTACTTGTTTATCTTTGCGCTAGTAATTTATGTTAAATTATTGTGTATCTTTAAAAAATAAATAGAAAATTTAATTAGGCATAATAATTCATTTTTTAAATATTAATTATGTCGAATATTTTGATATACTTAAGTATTTTGGACTAATTATTTTATACAATTTATTTCTTGACAGAGATCGGGACAGAATTTTATTTGTAATTTCGTATGTCATGTAATACAGAAAATATTTGAAAAATTACATATATGAGGATGTGCGGTGCATAAAATTATAAATAAATTTCTGTCTCGTATTTTGCGAATAATGAATCTGAAGAGAATGACAGAGTTTGTTTAGAAATTTAGCGGCTACACACACGAAAAGAATTGCATATGAACATGTTTTCAATGTGTCTTTGCTCACGTGGAAGACTCTAATAAGTATGTTAATTATTCAATATACAGAGATGATACTAAAATTTTTATAAACGAGGGTTTACCGGCTTTTTATGTTAAAATTTTCTACTTTGCTTAACCGTTAATGCAGACTTTATCCTATCATTTACAAGGCAAACGTCAAAAGTACGATTATCATTATTTAACAGTGACCTTTCGATAGGCGCGCACTCGCAATCGCATGAGAGAGTGCGCGTTCTCGATCGGAAATCCCATTCCCCGCTTTCATTTACGATTTTTTCACAAGAAGCCGCGGCGCGACTCTTAGATTTAGTGACGAAATGCCTCTGTACGTAACACAACAACGGTCACGTTCGGTTACATCCGGATCAAGAAGGGCGGAATTACTCACGCGGCCTACGCTGTGTTTCAACTGTCAGAGCTCGCAATCGCGATACACGTCTTGTTCATTATCGGCTAACTTCCAGCACAAAATTATACCCTTCCCACGACTAGAGAGACAAGCAGGACGTGTAAGAATAATAAAAATCGTATAGATATTAATAACTGACTAGATACAAAAGTAAGTGAGCGCAAACTACTTGAGATTTACTGGAAGGTTACTTATAACAATGGCTGAATCATGTTATACAGAATGTTTGAGAAAATCATTGCATCATTATATCTTTTGGCCTTACATTTTTGCAAAGTTTACTATACTATATTTAATAATAAATTACAATTTTTTTTTATCGAGATATCTTAATTTGCATTTTTATTTTTTAGCTATAATGTATTTCTGATGGCAATATTTAATTATATCAATTTTAATGCAAAGTTTAATTTGATATTTGAGTTTAAAAAATATTTTCCTTTATTTAAAATACCTTCAGTTTATAAGTAAATTCTTTTTCGATTTTTTTTGTTTATTTATATTACATATTTTCCGCGTCAAGTTTCCTATTTCTTTTGTCCGTCGCTCATCGCGATTAACAAGTAGAAAAGAAAAGAAAAACCTAAGCCATGCGATGATGCAACGAGAACTCGGTTGCTCGCTCCATTGTGTCTGAGCACCACCTTCTGTTTCTACTTACATACCTACCGGCCTCGCCGTCCTTATACTACTGTCCGCTGTATCAACTATGCGTTCAGAATGTCACGGCAGACTCGGCGCGAACTGCCTTTTATCTATAAATTCTTTGATCGACTTGAAGTCGATCTTTCTGCAATAAGATTTCTGCCGAAAATTGTCAAATATTTTTAACTAATATCCCAGAATTTTAACAAAGTACAAAGTCTACATCATGAAAAAAAATGTGAAAGAAGATTTTATTATTTTGTTTGCATTTCTGAAGTTTAGTTTCTATAAAGAAATCTTTTATTTTAAATTTTACTATAATTTAAAAATTGTAGTAATTAAACATGTGGATAAATTAATAGAATTTATAGAATTGTAACTTAGAAACTATTGATTTCTCGACGTTTTTGAGGGAAGTTCAATTGCAAATTGAATTGTTAAAAAAAATCGTAGATCAAAAGTTCAATACGCGTGAGAGATTACTCTGTATTTCTGGCACGCACACACGATTGCCACGTGCAACAGGGCTGCCAAAAGGTTACATTCACGACCGGTACACACCCCAGCGATCTGCATAGCCTTCACGGCCGAACGCTATTCGCGGACTTAACACCGATCTTCCACGATCGCGCGGCGGAACTTTCACAGCGGAGACGCGAAGGAGTAAAAGATTAAGACAATCACATTTCTGTTTCGATATTTCTATTTTCTTTGTATCGTAAACTGTGCGCTCTATTCCTGTACGCGGCAAACTCGTTCTTTCAAAGCGCTCCGGATAAGAGAATCGCAAGGTTATACTTCGATCGTCCCTATCTCTCTGCGAGATTGTACGATCGAGATCGTCTCGAGAGCGAAACGTTGCTCGGTTTCCCCACGCATGAATTTAATATCGCACCTTTCTAAATCAACGTCCGGCTGCGAGCGACAGCAAAGGTTAAACACTTCGCTCACACACCCTCTCAGAACGCGTAACCTTCACGCTACGATTCCAATTCTATCGCGGCTCGCGATCGGTTTATCGCGAATTATAGAAGGAAACGTCGCGATAAATTCGCTCTATATATTCGCTTCTTCTCTTTTCCTCTTCAATTTACCCGCGAAATGTCCGCGTGGAATCTCGAATCACTTGGATTAACCTGGCGAAAATCTATCGCGAATGCAAAGTACTTGCAAAACAAAGGCATCCTATCTAGTTGCAACAGAAATATTCTCTGCATTTTACCTTTGATTTAAGATCACTTTAATAGATTATAATTATATAGAATATTTCAAAATCGGAAGTTTTTAGCAAATATTTCTTAGCAAAAATGTCGAGGAAGATCATTGTTTATCGTAACTTTCTTGTGTCATATATCTTTATAATTAAATTTTTGAGAAATCGAAATTCTAGTAAAGTAAATTACACCTGAAATTAAGTAGAAAATGTAGTTTTTTTATTCTCTATTTGCTCTCCGTAGTTTAATTAATGAAAAGACTTTCCTTTTTTTAATCGCTTTTAATTAGAAAATTATTGATATTTCGATATTTTTTGCTACGAAAAAATTGGTTAAAGCATATGGCAACTAAAAAAAGTTACTGTTTTTAAAAGTTTAAAAAAAGATGAACTTTTGATCATCTTCGCATTTAATTATGCGTACATAAAAGTAACGATACTATTACGTGAATGAATTTCAAAACCTGAACTGTCTGAATTTTATATACATAATAAAATAAAATATATGATACGTTTATCGCTTGTTTTAAAATTTTAGAAAATTCTTTAGAGAATTTGTCGATTGTTTTAACTATATAATAGTAAAGTTAATATACATAATTAAGCAGATATTATATGTTTATATATTCATACTTATATACAACTACAATAGATAAAGTATCTTCATCTCTTTTTAGACTAGAAAGAAAATATATAAGAAAATATACCACACGATAAAATGTATTATGCGAATTTTGAAATGATCGCGTAAAAACGCTATCAAAGCCTTATCGGTTACGCGTGCCTTTTAGCAATTCTCGCAATCGCAACACGCAAAATAGCAAAGGTCGCATTGCGTTGCTGTCGCACACTTTGGCGACTATATATATATATATATATATAAATAGCCTTCACGGCCGACAGTGCGCGATTATCGATTGCGGTCTGCATTTCGCGGATTTAAAATGCACGTCGTTAACCACCAACTCGATTTTTTTAATCGTATCGATACCCGGCGTGTACTGCTGTGCGATTGTATATCAAGAATACCTAATTAAATAATTGCATAACTGCTTGTGAAATTACTTTCCGATCAAATTAGCCTCTTTGTGTATATCGCAATGCGACTTTCTATCGTAGACTGTAACGGTGCTTCGCAACGTAACCGTATAGCGAGAAATAAAAAACACTTGTAAAATATAATATTGGGTGAATTAAGTGGAAACTATATTATTTATGCATAGATTATTATTATTATTATTATTTATTGCTGAAACTATATATTATTACATCGCTATCTCTGTTATTACTACATTTTATAGCAAGAGAAATTTATAACTTTATGATAAGCCGACAGTAATTGATTGGTTCTCTCGTGCTCTCTGACAAAATGTTTGAGAAACGCGGTAGTTATAAAATTCTAATCACATAATAAATGTCCTATTCTCGCGAAGCGTTTCCTTATGGAATTTCGTACATCGCTGATCAGAAGGTTACGTATACAATTAACATGCATATCTCTCAAATGACGGAACTTTGCTTCCCGCATCGAGAGAGAATTTCTCTATTTTACAAGGACTTCCTCCACGAGGACTTCCTGCGCGCGAGAGCGTACAATTAATTTTTCCGACCCTTGAATTAACGTTAACGCGAACCTCATTATTTTCCCCGAGTTGTTTTCCACTCGAGTGAGCCCGTGCGAGGGTTCGTGGGGTTAAGGATGTACATCCTTAACCAGGATCCGTCGAGAGAGATAATCGATACCGCGGATATTATCCCAGACGGTGCGCTCTTGCTTTCTGATATTTTCATCTCGCGTTTAAACGAAGCCCCTCTCTTATGTATACGCGGAGAGGATCGTGGGATCGTGAAACGAGAATGCCAGGGAGGTCGAGCTGTCTTTAGTAATCCTCAGAGACCCGATCGTGAGTGGGTGTGGGTGTTCCCAGCTGATCTGCGGGGTGCAGAGAGCCGGGGCGTTCACCGTTGCATATGACTAAAGCTGGAAGTAGTCTCGTGAACGGTTGTCTTCCTCTCTCTCTCTCTCTCTCTTTTTGCAGCAGTGTCGGTCCTCAGTTTGCATGGGGTCGCACAGTTTTATGATTAAAAGTTGACAGAAATTAATTTAATGCACTTTTCTATAATGCGATATTGTTGAAATTACTTCACAAGTTATAGAATTGAATTTTGAGTAAATTAAAAGTCACCTAAACGATAAAATAAGATATATTTTTTATATCCAGTTTAAGTAATGTACTGTAAAAGTAAAGATTTCACAAGTTCCGTGCGCTGCTAAACGAAAGGGAAAAGGAAAAATATAAAGTAACGCGAGAGCTTTAATCCTTTATTTTACACATATTTATTTTGTATGTATAAAATTTAATTAAGCGAGCTTCCTTATGTATATTCATACTTTGTAAGTCCGCGATTGGCTCTCTTTTTTTTTTCTCCTCGCGCGTCTTTCTCATAAATCTTAGCGATTAGTCACACCGAAAGGGCAAACGGAACGGGGAATTCTATCCCACGGAATCCTCTCCGGCGGTGAGCGTGGATGCATTCGATTATTCGCACCTTCTCCGCTTTCATGTAACGGTGCATTAATTAGTCTATCGCAGATAATCAGCGCGATATAGTACACCGGTTAGAGATGTAAACTTTGGCATTTTCGAGTGCTTTTTGCGCCGCGAATTGCGCGGGACAATGCGAGGTTCGCTCTCACGTTCGCTCGTCGCATGTCTAACAAAAAGCAAACGTCATACTTCACCGCGATAATACCGTTTGCCTGTAGCAATATCTCGCCGTTATAGATTCTCATAGTTGTGAGAACCGATCCGGCACGCGACGGTTCCGGGGATGACCTAGACCTATCGTATCGAATCGATTTTCTAAACGAGAGGTGAAACTGAGTTATTGCATTACGTAATCTCCATCTGCTGCTGATTGTTATAATGTCAGATATTACAAAATGGCTTAAGAGATTTTAATGCTAGACGCAGCAATATTGTAGATTTCAACGCCGGAAATTTCAATGCTACTGATCTTAACACCACTGTCCAGAGATTTCAATGCCAGTGATTTCAACGGAGATTAGAGTCTGCGATTTTTAATGCTAGAGACAATAACCCTTCGAGGCTTAATATATGATATACGTATACAAAGACATTTAATTTCTAATAATTTAATTTCTTATACATTGATATATTGCAGGATATCTTAATTCAGTGCAATGAAGATATTCGAAAAGTGAGAAAATGATAGAGATTGAGGAAGGGAGAGAGGGAGAGAGGGAGAGAGGGAGAGAGGGAGCAATTATTTTAGATTAAAATAAAATTTTCTTGCATGATACACGTTTTGTATATTTATAAGATTAATAATAATCTCAACAAAATAATCTCGCATTCTATTACTAGAAACAATGCATCCAGAAATAAACTCAGAAGCCGCTAAACCTCATTAAAACGATTTGTCATTTTCTTGCTTTGTTGCCATCAAATCTATTGTACAGCTTACAATTAGACTGATCGTAATTAGACATAAAGTCCTTCAATCGCATCCGTACACGTTTATTTCTTTCGGTTTTCCTCAGGAAATTGAAGTCTTATTATTATATCGCGACCTCGTGCGCCGAACGCGACGAGCTCAGCGATCGTGAAGATATCGAAGCCGCGGTTCATCCAACCGCGTCAGCATGTCCGAGAGCCCCGTAAATTCTCTCTCTTTCACTGGCCAGACATCTTTTCACTTCTTAAGGCCATCGGCAGCAGGCACTCTTACGCGCTTACATTTGCACCTTGCAATCGATGGAGAGGCGTCGACATTATTAATTTGCAAAGATTCCCGCGCGGTTTCGTTGCTCTTTGCCCTCTACGCCGTGAAATTTACCCAATTTAAACAGAAATATTTATTTAATTAAATATAAATATTTTATATTTAATTTTGCTGATATGGCTATACATAATAATTTTGCAGAAAGTATTAATATTTTTTCTCTGGTCGTTACATCGATATTCGATATAATGATTACAAAAAATATTGATAATCGATCTCTGTATTTTTGATATAACGATATCCAATATCTCTGATTGATACATTATTATATTAAACATTTCCATTCATGATTGTTTCACGAAAAGAGATTTTGCAATCTCCTACCGATCTGGAAAATGATTTTCACGAATGTTGATGTAATCTCAACGAGGTCAAGCAGATCGAGTTGCATGCGTTTGCGTATCAAAATCTGTTAAGGTGTACTTCTCGAGGATCGCTTAAGTATCTCGGGGACGGGAGAGATAAAAATCGAGGGATTGAGCAAGCAAAGACATTGAATGCGTCCCGGATAGCGTCAGGATGTTCTGCAAATCTTGACGCCATACATTGCGTGCGAAAGACAATGGAAATATATCCTTGTAAATCACTAGTTGTACTCGATATAAAAAAATATGTAAAATTCGTAAATTGAATATTACCGAATGAATTACAATGATTTAATTACTTCTAATTAGATAAATAATTAAATCAATGCATCTATATATTACAAATATTATTTTTCCTTATTTTAATGTGTATAAAAAAATATTTATCTTACGATGAAAAAGTTTTGACGTATATTCTGGAAAGAAACAATTCTTATATTAAAAATATAACTTGAAACAATTTTCGCTGAACAGAGTGGAAATGTGTAGGATGTTGGAAGAATACGAGATTTAACATATCAATCTTTATAAATATTATAAATATTAATATTAATTATATTATTGCACATATGATTAGCCAAAACAATAAATGTATACACATACAAAATGTGCCACAGAAATTATCTGAAGAATTTCGTATTAATAATTTAAGATTTTATTAAAAAAGATTAAGATGAGCTCTACGATTTCAACGATCGAAACAGAGCATATTGACTTCTGCAAATATTGCGAAGAGCCTCGATGACCTTTCATGGCCGAGAGAGAAAACAGACTATTACGTGGAGATCGTTGCATCTCCACGTATACAACGATAATGCGTAATGCGTGACGCAATATGATGTCATGTGTGGTCGGCAGATTGAAATTTTATTCTTGGAATAATCTGATGACATGCAAAATATTGCACGTTATCCCCTCGTAATTAATGTTATTAATGACTTAAAATGAGATAAATTATCGTCCGTTGCGACAGGTAGTTAGTCTTAAAAAGATGAACAATAAAGATGAAAGAAGAATTTGTATTTGCGAAATATTTGTCAAACAAGAAGTCTAGAACGGGACTATTAACAATTAAGCGGACAAAAAAAATAAATTAGTTACGAAAACAACAATGCCCTCTTTATATAAGCAATTCTCTCTTTCTCTCTCTCTATTTATATATATATATATATTCCTTCTAAATATGTATACTTCCTCACAAAAGGAGAATATAATATTGTAGATAGATTACATCGGATATATATATATGTATATCCGATGTATAATCTATCTACAATATTATATTCTCCTTCTGTAAGAAAGTATACACATTTAGAAGGAATATGCTATCTCTTGTAAACATATGATTAGTCCTATATTCGCGGTTGCCGGAACATTTCTAACATTAAACGCGAAAAAAATGGAAATTTTAATGGGTTACGATTGCGGTTACGATACTCTACTTAAAGCAGAAATCGGTTTTCGAAAGAAGTCACGCGAAGAAAGTTTAAAACCAGGAACTGTTATTATATCAGGAGACTCGACTTGACTTCCGAGGCCGTAGGCGTTGAAAAATTCACGAAATTGACAGGCTCGTTGGGAATAAGTTTCCTCATTATGTGTGGCGCCTTCTCGTTTGATTCTTGAATTAACGAGCGCTCTTCGTAATGCGTTGACTCTTTTATATCTGACGAATCCTGTTATTCGCGTTTCGATGAATATTTTCTTGAATACTAAATACTCGATCTTCCGTTATTTCAAGGTTTTTCAATATTTGAAAGAGACTAAAATACGCATAATGAAATGCTCTGTTATTTTAGAAGTGTGTATTTTATTGATTCTTACGTATTTTATTATCTATACCTATCGAAGTTTATGCTTTAAATAAAAACAAAAATATTTTTATTTTTAATGGTTCATTACTTCAATTATTCTAATTAATATTAATACCCGCTATCGTTACCATCGTGTCGTGAATATTTTGCAGATCTAATTTTTTTAAGAATTCTCGGCGGGAGAAAACGTGTTGCCGCTTTTTTAGAATCGACATCGGGACGCATAACTACCAGCAATCTCATTAATCGTACACGCGGGGAAGAAAACGAGAATTGTAGCGCCGTCAATATTTACATAGAAAATACAAAAACCTGCAATAGTTGACTCGATTCTGACAAACGTTCTGCGAAACAAGGAGGGCAGAAACCAGTCAGAAAGTTACTCGACCCAATTAACAATGACTTTCGCCGCTTATTATGCAAGTCCCGCTTTATTCACTTTTCAAGGTCCGAATTACGTCGAAAGTTATTTTGCCAGAACCGACAAAAGAAATTGCTCCAACTGGCAACCTTTGGACTCTAATTGCCTACTTGTACCCGTATAATGGGGCGCGTGACCGGAGCCCCAATTGACGCAAATCTCCTTTACAATCAAGCGTCCCGCCCGGCAAGAAAAGCGATCAAGTAGTTTCTCGTCGCCCCGAAGAATAAAACCGCGGTGTGCGCGCGTGCGTACGATGCTGGATGAAAACAAGTAACAATGAGATCGCATAATTTGACGGAAATGCGATAACGAATGCTTTTCGAGCCGTAAATGTGGTTATTGACTGTCATGCGTCAATGCGTCGCGAATGTGCTCGGATAACGCGAAATTGTGCCTCGAAGCTCTTTAAAGTGTCTCATAAGTCCTCCCCATCGCGTGTCCCTTAATTTATCTCGTTTCGCGTGATACCTAACATGTGTACCGCTACTGTTAATGGAGATCATTTCTGACCGCTCTAATCGTTTATTTACCACAGATCGATGAATCACTTTTTGCGCGCGCTACCTGCCGACCCAGACCATAATTGAACTGATGGCTATGTAATAAGAGATATATAGAATATTACATGCTACAGATAATTATACTTGCTTGTTTTGTGCAAAATCTTTTTATGCGCAACTAGATTTTTTTGTGTTAAATAACTAAATAAATAGAATGGAAAACACATCGAGTGTAACGAGAAGATCAACACGTATAAAGTTTTACTGGCATTGCTAATAAAGTTTAAGAAGTTAATGCAGATTTAATAGAAATAAAAGCAGCAGTTATTTTAATTTCTATGTGTCGGAAATTTAATCATATTAAAATCATATTAAAATTTAATCATATTAAGTAAATACTGTTTCTTATTAAGAAAGGAACAGAATATGACAAATTTTTTACTGTCGATTCGAAGCAGTCGCGAAAGTCTCTCTCTTTTTCTCTCTCCAATAACAAATATTGTTTTCTTTTTTAATATAATTACGAATTATCATCGCGCCACTGCTGCCGTCACGCGTGTAATGATTTATCGATCTGTGGAATAGGGCGCAGATATGTATATTGAGCGGTCGCCTATACAATACGGAACGCCTTAAACTGTATAAACTGTCCGATATTATGCAAGCGGTGCTCCAGTTTCAGAGCACCGCTTCGGTATTCCAGCTCACTTTCACTCATTCACTTCGCTGACTCTTTTATCCTGTGCCAGGAGTTTCCCTCTCCTTCTCACTCTATATCTATTTTTCTCCCTCTCTCTTTCTCTTTCCCTTGCACAGGTTTCGCCGTGTTTCCTTCTCTCTCCGTTCGCATGACTTTCACTTCTCTCAGCTTCGCGAGTCCTTCCTTCCTCGCGTCTCGTTCTGTCGTCGTGCGAGCCTTAGGAAAAGCCGCGGCGCTCTCCGCATGATTTGTGGAGAGCACCGTGTATATATTTGTTTATACCGTATCATATCGGTCGTGCGTGCAAATCGCGTTACGAGACGGCAATTTTACGAGACAGCACTCGTGCGTTTTAGAAGGAGAGCGTGCGTTTCAGAACGATTTCCTGGTAGCGCCGGTTTCGATGGCGGCAGTTCCGGTCCCGGATCACTCTAAGTGTCAAGTTGCGTAAAGTTGCACGACGAATTTTAGACATCGATAAATTACATGTCATCCAAAGTATCACATTGAAGAATCGCCACGGCAAAATAACCGATCGTGTGCAGACTAATTTTTGCAAGATTTTTTTTTTGTCAATTATTACGCGATCGCGATTATAGAATTGCGCGGTTATATATCGCCTTTCGCGTTTATCGAATAAATTGTTCAAACAAATAATATTTCATGTATAATATCGCTTGTGTAAAAAAATTCTTACGAAAGACGCTATTTAGCTATTTAGTGAAACGATTGCCTGTTATTTCTTTAGCACGAAGTTGCAATGTACAGTTGCGTCTGCAATTCCGCATCGTTTAATGGTGCAACGTTTGCGTCTACATTCTGCCCGCACCTTTTCGTGTGAAAATTATTCGAAGTCTCTCTCATATAAAAAAGTGCGCCGCCGAAAACCGCATTTTCTTATAAAACAACTAAACATTAAACGAACGTTTTGCAATTTTTCATTACAATGAGTCGGCATTCCTCGTTTATTTTCCATTAGCAAGATTGTAACGAGCTGGTTGCCTTCACAAACATCGTTTTCAGCTCGATATCGAGAAGATGCGCTGAAGGGAGAGGTTTGGAAAAAATAAACTTAGCAAAAGATATTGCTAAATCTGCAAGATTAAAAAATAAAAAAGATATGTCTCGATATTCATATTATGTATTTGAAAATTTATAAAAATAATTATCTAAAAAATGATATATTTTTTGATCCATGATCAGTACAAAAATCTCTGAGCTCATAGATATTCATTGATTTATAATTGATCACAGATATGATTGTAAATATAATCAATATAATGCGTACATGCGTGTCGTCTCGCATAATCAATAATCGATACAATTTGAAATGTGATGGGAGGAGGGGGGGGTAAAATCAATAATCAGTGCACTGGTTTCAGCGAAGCGTAGATCAAGCGGGCGCGTTAAGGTGATGTTTGTTCGTTGTTCGTTCAGTATATACTACTTTTATGTATACGCATTTAGCGGCCGTAAGAGATCGCAATGCACTTTTCATCACTTCATCAATCGCGTTATTTAAAAATTTCTAGACCGATACGGGCGTCCATGCCAGGCGTTTCACTTGACATTTAATCCTTTGTACGCCGGATGCAACGTTCATCTATCGCGGTGCATTATTCGCGTCAGGCACCTTTGTACAACGTATTATTTGCGGACGATGCAGATGATGTTCTGCGACGCACTAGAATGTCGTCAGCCGTAAAGATACTCGGCTGCATTACATTTTGCAGGTAATTCCATGTCAAATGTCAGCGGCGCGATGGAAAATTGCGTTACTATGTACTTGTAACTTTTTTATGTAATAAAGATTGGAATATATATCTAAAAGAAAAGAAAGAGAATTAGAGGGAAAAAATCCGCTAAATTCTACACTCTGGGCAAATTAATATAAATATAGGCTCAATACTTTCGGAAATACTTTTGAAAATAACAGTTGTCAAAAATTAGGTATATAAATCATATAATATAACAATTTAATGATTAAATATTTATTTAATATTATAGAGATTTTTTTGAAATTGACAGATATGCAGGAATGTTGATATTATGGGACATTGATTTTACAAACAAATATCTAAAAATATTCTACGTAAAATATTCATGCAACTTTATTGCATTCCTCGCAACGAAATGTCTCAATTTTGCGTTGGGTGAGTAAACAGCGATTGGAAGCGATATTTTGTATCACTCCACGGCGACCTTGTGGGCGAGATTGTCAAGGTAATGAGTGGAAGATTTCGAGATCAAGCGCCGCGTTGACGAGTTTTCGAAAGAGAGAAGGAGAGAGAGGAAGAACGGGATCTTGAAATTGATCCCACTGACGTCAATTATCGCGTATGCGTCCTTCTGCATCCGGTACGGTCGAGGACGTTCATATCCCGCGCGTTCAAATCTGCCTCTTTCCTTCGATCCGACATTTCCCAGCGACCTTCGCGACCGAATAACTTCGGCCAACCGATACTTTCAATGCCGTCAGGAAGACAGTGTCAAAGTGGGTAATTATGCGGATGCATGTTGCACGCGTGTGCTTTCGTCACACGATTTTACTTAAAAGCGATGCATTTGCACTCGAAATGGCTTGTGTTTGTATAGATTAAAGTTTTGACAAACGGACTTGGCGCACACTTTCTCGCGAGAAGAAATAAATTGTCTCCTATGGAGAATGGCTGAGAGTAAAAACGCACAGCTGTCTCGTTCTTCAACTTTTCATATAAAAGTCGTAGACGCGTTCGCTCACGCTGTATATCCGCGTAAAACTCGTCGTCATTATATTATCCACCTACCGGGTATCATGAATTAACAGGGTAATTAATTTTCTCGTATCCTGTTCATTCCGGTTACGCGCGCGTGCTTAATTATACTCGCATTCTTTGAAAATCAATCTCGGCATTCACGATCTCTCCTTCCCAGCGCGAGAGATTGAGAGTTCTCTTTCCCCATTTCCCATTCTAGTTACCTAATTTTAATCGCCGTTACGATAGCGCGCGAGCGTGCTATCGTATCGGGCGAATCCGTTATTGCTCGTCGTTAGACACGTGTACCGCGCTCGACGGTAATTACATAATCCGGTTTCGTTGTGTTCCACGTATGGGAAGCAGACGAGCGTTCAAAACACGTCGGTAGACATGGCTGGGCACCCACGCGTGTAGCCTAACATTCAAATGTGCGTAATCCACGTTTGCGTTGCGCGCAAATCAGATTTCTGGAAAGAACGAAACCGTCGACCATAACGATAATTGCATTCTTACGGAGAAAAAATTACCTAAATCCACATATCAATTTGTCGTTTGGGCTGAAAAGTTAAAATAAAAATTTACATTCATATGTGAAGTGAAGATTGCTTTCTATCGGATTGTATTATAGCTTGATAATATTGTTTCAAACCTTTGGCTCCTATCAAAATCGAGATCTGAGAAATTAATTTTCAAAGTACTCACCAAAATCTAGAGAAATACAATAAAAATATTAGAAAAAATGAAAACGGAAATAAAACAGATTAACAAATTTACGTGTAAAGTAATGTAATATTATGAAATAAAGTACTCCGTTATTACGATTATTTAGATTATGTGTATAATAATATAATATATATTAGCTAAGAAAGTTACCCCAAAAAGTTTCAAAAATTTGAAGAATTCTAGATACAAAAGTCAATAATTTAGCGTATAAACAAGCAATGAATCCACAAATTATTGGTTTCTGATAAATTAACTAAACGAACCAAGCTTACGTCAGCTCTGTTAAAGTGCAGCATTCGATCATTGAGAAATAGAGTGGCATATCAGTTTAGGAGATCCATGTGTCGGTTTTGGCATCTTATTCTTCTACAGCATTTATATTGCATAATGAAAATCTATTGTTCCTATTCACGTCTCATCGAGATATCGAAAAACGCGGATACGCGTGCCCATCTTCCAGTGTTGCCTCACCTTTCTGCTTTCGTAATTTCATCTTTCAATCTTCAGTTTGTTGTATTCATTTTCGTTCTTGTCGATTTACATTTCGCCGGCCGAAAGGTCGATTAATCGAACACTCCCGGTCGGCGAACACTCCCGGGAGCGTCAATATCGATCCTTCGGAAACGATCGCACGCTCTCATTAAACCGCAATTACGTCGGCTTCCAGAAGCGCTTATTAATCAGTCGGCTCTGTAATCAGAGGGGAAAACCTCGCCGAGAAAGAGAGAAAGAGAGAGACTTCCTCTTGCGAGAGGTCTTGATTGCGAAGTCCGAGGAATGCGAGAGATGAGCGCCGTTTTTCTCGTGCGTGTCTCCTACGTTGCGTGATGTACGCCGCCGCCGCCGCGTTCGGCAAATTAAATGCCTCGGCATTGTTGCGGCTTTTCCACGCGCGACGCACGCTTACGCATTTTCTACCTTACTCTCGATCTTTAAGATTTTCGTAAGAGATCTTTGTAAAAGCGTTTCTCTCTCGCAAGTAGTGCGTTTGCGTAAACCACGCACGTTATTCGAACAGCCAGTGCGACTCACAATCAGTGCAGTTCGGGCGCGAGTGTGCGTGCGAGCGCAAGGTCGACCAAAAATCCGGTTACTTTTCCATTGCACAATTCGCCACCGCTGCACTTATCGCATTCGCGTTTCAACGCGCGAATGAGCGACATGCGGTACGCGATGATATATGGCAGGCAATCATGTGTAGCGCGTCCGAGGCTGAAAATGTTTACGACTCGCCTACTTAGGCTCGACGTCGAGGAATAAATAGATTGTGTAGTTATAATTTACCACCGTTTTTATAGACTTTGTACTTATAATTAATAAATTTGTATCTATACTGAGTCCTTAAATAAAATTATTGGCTCGTACGTAACGCAGAGTTCATATGTGTTAAATAAGAATGCAATTACGGGTCAATAAAGGAAGAATATTAAATATCGTTTACTTTTGAAAAAGTATATTTGCTTATGATTATTAATGTCTTACAATTTTCAATTGCATGTCAAAGTGTTGCTGATCTAAAGGAAAGAAAAACGAATTTTACTTAAATGTTATATATGTTGTTACATGAAAGAGAAAAACAATTTTTCACGAAATAATTATCAAAATTGTACTATTAGTGGATTTTATTAAAAATCTTTTATACTTTAAACTTTATGTAGAATTATAAGAGTTTATTGTGCAAGATAATCTGATAAGGAACAACAAGATAATCTTTGTCAGTCTCACAATCGTTGTCGATTTTATATATCTGTATGGAGCCTATTAATCCGTTCTGTTCCTACGATTTTCTTTGTTCTATCATTTCGTAACGTGGGCTGCATAAAAAATATATTTCGCAATATAGAGATCTAGGACCGGATAGTTTATGCAGGAAATCATATGAGCTCCGATAGGATCAAACGCATGTCCGATTCAAAGTACGTATTTGTGTAATCGAATAGAAAGCCACGAGAGACTTAGGACGTAAATTTTGATCCGACGATAATTTAATTATATTTCGGAGGGAGAAAAAAGTGATTTTATACTAGTCTGTTATATAATAATACTAACTAATGACATTGAATTGATTTAAGAATTAAATAATTCATAGATATATGTCTTAAAAATTTTAGACTAAAATATATTCTTTACTCTGTGTTTCAGGTTGCCAACGGAATACTCCGAGAAGCGCAAGAGCTAGCAGAAATGAGGCAGCCCTGGAATTCGAGTGCCCTGAAGAATTTGGATACTATCCTCATCCGCGCGATTGCACGCAATATTATGTATGTGTTTTCGGTGGTGCCTTGCTGGAGTCTTGCACGGGAGGCCTTATGTACAGGTGCGAGATTAGAAACAATTAAGATTCTGAAAAAAAAGTAACAACTTTACATTTAAATTAGAAAATATTTTTCACAAGTCATATTTAACATAGAGAGATTGAATTTCTCGCCTTTATTGTATTTTAGATCTTGAAAGTAATCATGGAAAATTACGATTCTAGAAAAAAAAATATTGTTTTGATACTTCATTGCAAAAGATTACTGTTCCAAAATTAACATTTATCGTCAAGATACTAAAAATCCTGTCTAAGCATTTATTCCTCCAATACGATTCATATACACGTAAATGTACATTTTACATCTTATTATTATAGAATTTAATTGTAAAATCTTTTTTATGCTAAATCAATACTGTAGACAAGATTATATCAGAAAACTGTTTTGTCATTGTCAAAACGTAATTTGATTAATAAAATCGCGGCGTGTACGTAACGTAACGATTTCAACGATCAAGCTCGTCCAGGTTCTCAGATTACATACAAGATAATGGAAGATGAAAGGAATTCTTCTGCTCGTTACGGAGTTTCTGCCAAGCAGGCATATAATTGCGCGAGGTTGACGACCGCGTTTAGACGACTATCGCCCTGAAGCGGCAGATACATTCTCGGGAAAAAAAAAAAACGTGGAAATGAATCCACGCTCGTGGATTGATCGGCTAATATGGCCACGAATTAACGATCCCTGGTGAAATTAAGCTTAAATCGGTTGAATCGAGAGTATGCACGCACTGTTGAGCAGCAATAGACACAGACAGCCGGATGCGCCGACCCGTCCCGCGCTCCCAGAGCTGCATTACGTTGATTCGTGAGAGATTTCCGCGACGCGTGAACGAAATCGCGCTTTCCCGTGAACTCGCGATCGCGGGGACTCGAAAAATCCGCAAAAATATTCCTCGAGATATTTGTCTTAAAAATGCCTAAGATAGTTTGAAGACATCTCTCGCTACGTGGAAGATTCGATGCTCTCTTATAATTTAGCAACATTGTGTGTGAAAGCTAGGATCTCTCAAAACCAACTATCGTGTGGAGTGTTTCTACTATAATGATGTGAATAGGCAAAATTGGGTTTAATGTTGTAGAGAACGTAAAAAATAGTCCTATGAAAATTGTGTGACAAATTTCGTGTATGCAGAAGAATTAAATTTTATGTGTGAAAATTGTGTTTAGGTAGCTCTATTTATTCATATATTAATTTTTTTATTTTATTTTAAAAATTATATTTTTTAAAGAATATGGTATTTTATTTCAGCATTATATAGAATGTACGAATTTCTCTCACATGAATGTCCAGATCTCTCTTAATGTAATAACAAGAGAGCAATTTACCTTTACGAGTATCAAGCAAATTTATTTATTTTTTTATTTTTTACAATCTTGATTCTTTTATATTTATAACTTAAAGAATTTTTAAAATATTTATTTCAATTTTTGAAACACTCTAACCAATGCTTAAAATACTAACCAATTAATCTAAAATAATTATTTTTATATTAATATGTATATATTGAAAGAGATGTTCCTAAATGACCTTATTCTGCAAAGAGTTGAGTGTATGATTGAGTAATCGGCCGTGTGCTAAGAAGTAACAACTCTTCGCGGACACTTAAGATCCGTCTTGATTGAACAGCGTGTAGATACGATCCTGGATTACTTTCAATCTGCCGTCTGGATTTGCACGGTAAAAGGGAATCGTGTGTATGTGTGTGTGTACGCACGCATATAACGCTGATGAAAAAAAATCGATCAGCCAAACCAGCCACACCTCGTCCCGATACGTGCGAGTGACAAGCCGTTGGTCGATATAACCCAAGGTGCTTAATGGTAACGCGATATCCAAGTACGGCTAAGATCGTGACAGCGGTTTTACAGGAGCGACACCGAATACGGTTTTCGATAATAAACGTGTTCGTTCGGAATTCGCGGGAAACGTTCTGGCGTCTATGATGTCGAGTTGCATAAATCCGTCCGACTGTTCGGACATTTTACCACTTAATTAAACGATCGTCGTCCAACGAAGAGCTTAGCAAGGAGTCGACAATTTAAAAGGCTGGTTCTTTTCGGAAACGTATCGCGCGACACAATCAATACTGCTTAAATCCTGAACGATCCCAAGAATATCTCTCGTTATCTTCCGATTATAATCCGGAAGCGATTCACGCGCTTATCGTGCATTTATTCACGGTGAGTTTTTAATCGACACGACAGGTAGCGGAAAAAACGCCGGCGTAATAAGGTAATTCGCATAATCGAGGAAAAGGTGTCAAGTTGTATAAAGAATCGTGACGCTGCAAAGCATTAGCGAAATTGGAAATGACACGTCTCGCGTCGCGCAAATGTAATTTTAATGACACGACAAGCGCGAGAAGTCGCATGAGATCGCTGGTAAGGCGTGCTCATAAGTAATCAATATTAAAAATAAAAAAAAATAATAAGAAAATCCGTTTGCCTTCTTCTTCCAGTCATGACCTGCAAACGTGCGATTGGCCGCGAAATGTAGGCTGCCCGGAAGGAGACTCGTCCAACAAGGAGGCTGAGGAGGATCCCCTATTGGAAAGGTGAGCTCGATCACACCTCTCGATATTTCATGTCGGAATACCTTAGAAAGTACGAAGTTCCGACAACCGTAAACCGTAATTTTCAAACTGCGCATCAACCTTCGATCCTGTATCTCGATCATCATCGAATATCTGATTCTGCATTAATATGTTTGCATTTTTTTAATTTTAAAATTGACCTCAGAATCTACTGGCAATACTCTATTATGAGCGCATATGAGATATGATAATTGTACAAGAGCGACATAGTGACACCGCATTCTGTGATTTCATTTTCGACGCGATTGCAGAACAGTCGCCCGCCACGTGCAACGCCCACCCACGCTCGCGGCAACCGATGCGAGAAAAAGGCGAGAGTGAGAGTGAAAAGAAAGAGAAAAATAGCGCGAGCGCGGTCGATTAAGGCGACTGGATTGCGAGGCGCGGATTGAGACTCGCAAAAAAAAGCGCCGTTGGTTTCGACAGAACGCGAGCTCGCGATCGCGTTTTCTCGGCTCCGAATAAGCATCTCTCGCGGGCGCGCTCGAGACGTTAAGGAAAAAAAAAATATCGACCGCGTTTACGCGTCAGTAAAACATACGTTCAAACGCGACGAGAGCCGCTCGTTGCACTTCGTTCCGCCTGCAGATTCTCGCGGGACTTGCTTTCCCCGTTTCGATTATCATTAATCTCCAACGCAGATTACTTTAACTTGAGATGTAATTGCTACCTGTACAGAAAAAAAATAAATTCTCGAGCTCGAATCTGCGAGAAGCCGTTACTCCATCTGTTATTTCAGAAAATAATACGATAAAAAGTCTTATACTCTGTGCAATTTTCGCGCGCACACAATAATCCGTTATTGATCATCAATATATTAGAATGACGTATATGAATATTAGAGAAAGCGTATAACATATTCGTAACACATCGTCGACATTCTTATTGTTCTTGCGTAAACGTTGCAGAGAAGCTAACATGCAGGAATAGCGCGAGAGACCAAGTGAGTGTGCACACAATTGCACATGTTAGGATTAATTCCTTTTTCTCCGTTACGTGTGTAAATAAAAGTATGGTCAATTTGTATGAGAATGAGTCTCTTTGTGCAACACACAGCGGCGCGGCCGGGTCTCGTTATATAAATTCAAAGTTGGGCAATTTCGCGCTGGGTATTCATTAATCTATTGTACACGGGAGTAATCGGGAAAGAATTTCTCAACCGGCTGCGCGCTTCATCTCGAATTCCGGGTGTCCTTGCCATTTCAAAAGAAAACTTCAGCAAAAGAGACAATTTCTGCGTATATCATATATAATCGCCGATGTGCGACATCTTTCTCCTAGCGAGAATTTTTTAATGGTAAGGACGTTTCACCGTTAGTTTCGAAACGACGTAGAAATGAAAGCAGATACATACTTATATATTCTGCGATCATTCCTTCCCCTCAGTTGGGAATATTTATTATTTTCTCTCTCTTCCGTTGTGTTTCTATGCAGCTCTTGTACGAAGATGTATGGAATCTCGCTTATCATGCAATAAAAATGCGACCATTCTCCATGTTAAATTGAACATTCGTTCAGTTCAACAAACAAACACCAGGTCGACAAACGTTATTAAATATTTTTTTGGTGCGAACGATATTATTAAATATATTAAAAGATATTATTTAATTTTACACTTTGAAAGACATGTTTCTTCTCGCTACGATCGAACTACAATTGATTACTCTCAAAATCGAATCGTCGCGGTCGTAGATCCGCGAAACTCGAGACTTTGCAGGAGCAACAGCAGCAGCAACGACAGCAGCAGCAACAATTACGTGACCAGCAACGACAACAGCAGCAGCAACGGCCGATCCAGAGGCAGCCGATCGCGGTTACGAGTACGTCGTCGCCGGTCTCGCAGATCACCGAGAGGCAGTTGAAACAGCGGCAGCAATCCAGGACGAATTATCATGAGGACGAGTACGGTCCCGCGTCGGAGGTCGAGAACGATCGGCAGCAACGAGTGTACCGAGGACAACCTTCGACGATCGGTCAAGTGCAACGCGATCGCGATGGCCTCCGCCGGAATATAATCTCGGTGAGCCACGTCACAAAGTATTCCCTCATTTGCTAAAGTATTCGCTACACTTTTTTTACGAAATGATAAAATAGAATATTATTTGACTCCCTCCCCCCTAGCTTTAAACAAGTACAATATTACGCCCATAATATTCAATTGCGTATTTTTTTAACCGCGATTAATTAAATGCGTTTTTTTACATCAATTAAATTTATTTGATCTGTAACGAATGTAATAAATTAAGATAAAATGTTATCAAAAAGTGTGAATATTCTCTTAGATATTTTATATTTTATATTATGATTAGAGAGAGATAAATCTATTTGCGTAAAATAATAATCTGGTTTATATAAAAAAAATACCGGTGGCGTTAATGTCTCATAAAAATATGTATGATATACAAATTTTATTGCACTATATTTTGTTTTTATAAAACGGCGAAATTTTCATTTGACATTTTATTCTAAAATAAGAACATCTAAGATTGAAATAATTAGCATGATATAATTAAAAGATTAATTCTATATACTATATATTTTTTTTTAAAGTTATGCATGATATAATTTGTAATAATTATAAATGATTAAATAAGCGGCCAAACAATTCCATTAATAAACGCGTTTCTTAATGCTGCGATGCGTGATAGGATCGCATAAATAGTTTTACGAGCGACATCGAGAATTCCTTAGCGAGAACGCGCCGGTAGAAAGTCGCATTGAATAGGAAATAATAATAAACGCGTCCGTTTAATGTTGAAATGAATTTAATTAATTAGCAATGAATACGACGATTCAATGATACATCAATGTGACCATTGAGATTGAGATGTCGCGTGTGTGTTTCAGGAGAGAGAGAAGGATAGCCTGGTGAGCGCACGTGCCCAAGCCGAGACTCATTACAGGTTGGTAATAAAGTCACTCTTGAGAAGGTGGTGCTTGTCGCGATGAGGCAAGACTCTTAATTTGGCCGTGATTTCTTTTCGAAACTTCTATAGATTCTACGCGCTAACGCAACAATTATACCTTTGCCTGTTATTTTGATTAAAATTTCATACAATGACACGATACGCTAAGATACTTTTATCGCGTGAAAATCATTGCGATCTTTTATATTCCCGTGTTTCAGAACCCCTATTCCAACTTCCGAATCACCAAGACTTGCCAAAACTCTGGCTTCGACCGTCGCGCCGGTCCTATCCAAGGCTTACTATAGCGATCCAGATCAAAGTTATCCGTACTATACAATCTATGATGACGACGTTTCTATTTACAAGGACGACGGTAGGCAGTAAAACTTATATACGATTATCGAAATCTTCGCATATTTTTTTCTGAGTTATTTTCGAAATATTTCTCCACATTCTCGCGATAATAACTTACAATAGTTTACTTGTTATACATATATTGTTCCAAGTGTATTTAACTGCATTTTACAATAACTTCGGGTGAAGCGTATAAAAAATTGAAAAAATAAAATCTCCAACTCTACTTTAGCTTACATTTAATTTTTTAAAAATTTGTTCAATGTATATTTTTTTTTACCAAAAATATATTAAATATATTAAATATGTAAAATATGATAAAGTTCATATTGTTAAAATATCGAAAGATAATAATAAGTAGGGTTTATCTTAATTTTGCACTTATTAAGGCGACCTGCAATAATTTTATATTACTCATATAATTTTACATAGATTACAATCAATATACCATCAATCATACGGTGCCGGTGCAGCAGCCAAACGTAAAAATTAGTGAGGTGAGCACGAAGCAATACCAGAAGCCGAAGAAGGTCGCCGTGAACGAGGCGGATAAGTATAATCTCAATCAGGACGTGCAAGATTACGATATCTACGAAAATCAGGTGTGAAGATATATTTTACGTAGCAAAAATTTAAAAGAAATTGTCAAAGTTATTTGATCCCGTTATAGTCCTTGTTTTGATCCCGGCTGGAAAGAATATTTAAAAATGGTTTCCGGTTTTTATGTTTCAGGCTCAGCTCAATAAAAACAAGTTCCGCATATCCGACGGTCAACAGTTCAGGTAAGGAAATTGCTTCGATTAATCGATTGCTCTTCGCGATTACTTGTCGAGTCTGATTAAAATTATGAGCGGACACGCTGAATGATACCGCGTATTTAGAATAATAATTTTCGATAACGATTTTATCATGTAATGAATATTTATATAATAATTGTTTTTAAAAATATAATAAGTATTGTTTTTATCGTTGGAGAATTATCACATCGCTTAATTATCTCAAGCCTGAATTAACTCACATTGGATTCTACACAGTTTTAATATTATAACAACACTTTTTTACATGTATTATTTTTTAACGGTTACTCGGCAAATGTAATTTTTCCTTGAACTCGCCATTATTTTAATAAATTATTTCTCTCGTGTTGCATTCTATCGCGTCGTTGCTAATGGATGTATTCTTCTCGTCGTGATTTATCATCTAAACATGCCGATGTTCGTATACGAGCGCTCGGTCTAATCATCATTAAAAATAGTCGTCGTGTAAGTACGACGTTCAAGTCAAGACTCGTTTCGCTAGTCTTTATTTGCGTGAATCCGGGACGGATGATATAAGGACGAAACTGTCCGCCGTTTGAAAAGAGAAATCCGTGCGATTTTACGCGATTTCGTTAAATTATTTACGATTGCAGGACAAACGTGCTCAGCCATCCCGTGGTCCACGTGACAACGCCAAACGTCATCGTCGACACCTTCGTACCGCTGACTACGAGCACGCAAACTCCCAGCACGACCAGCAGACCTTACACCGTCAACGCGCCGAGGTACAATTTTAATTACCTCGCTATAATTTTAATTAATTCCCCGCGGCAAGAAGAAATTAACGATATCACAAATTAAAGAATTAAAAAGCGTTAAGCCTCGGATATTCGCATGGTAGGCTTTTTCGGCCTGCTTATTTAAATTAAAATACGGATGGTCTCTTCATTATAATCTAAAGTAAATTGAAATCGAGTTGATGAAAACGAGTACAATCTATTTTTATTTGTACCACTTTTTATTTCTACATCGTGAAGCAGCTCTTTCGGCGATTCTCTAGCATATTCCAAATTCTTTCTCGTACGATTCTGCGAGATAGACGAGAAAGAAAATTTTCATTTTCCGACATTATCCCGAGGATTTGTGCGCATGGCGCGAGGCGCGAAAAGAACGGCCCTGTGCCGATTTCCGCCGGCCGAGACCCGATTTCGCCGGCAAAATGACGTCCCTCGCTCGCTTACGCGCTTTCTCCGGCACGTAGTTTAAACGCGCAATTTTCCTCATCCACGCGTGCAGCCGGAAATCCTTCGGATCTTATCTTATGCTCCAATTTTGCTTCTCTTCTTTTCCAGCCGAGGTCGACCGCAGCAGATCCATCGGGGCACGGCACCGCCGTAAGTTCATTGTCGAATCACTTTCTTCAACGGAGAACGATCCGGTTGTTAGACGGTACCACTAGTACAGATTCGCGATCAGATTCCACGATGAGACGCGATACCGCGAGACTATTTGCTTTCAATGATTTTTTTTTTCGAAAATACGCGAAATTTCATTAAAATTCGTTGATATTGATTTTGATAAGCGTGCTGCGTTTTTGTCGAATTTAGCGGACATAAATTTTGACATTAGTATTGGAAATAAAAATAATAATAAATAATACCTATCTGTTTGATTGAAGAGGATTAATTATTATATATTACTTGATGATAGTTTTGTAAAACATTTGACGTTTTCAGACGATCTCGACCTACCTTGAAGCCGTCCACCGAGATAGTTTCGAAGGCGCAGGAGTTCATTGACATCTACAGGTATCCTCCGGCGAGGCCGGCGACTATTTATCCGACACCTCAGGTAGACAAACCAGCGGCAAAGTGTCGCAAGGATGTCTGCTTACTTCCGGATTGCAACTGCGGAGGCTCCGATATCCCAGGTAATTAAGTGACATAATGACAATCGGATTTATTTATAGAGAAAACGCACGTGATGGCTCATTCGACTTTGGTCGAAATCGTCGATTAATTTTGACCTAAATTTACAACTCTTTCTACTTTCGATTCTAGAAGACATAGATTCAATTTCAAGTTGCGATTAAAGTAAACCAGAGAGTTTATGAAACTCATATGAAATACCTCTAACGGTGATTCTCCTTCACAAAAATGATTTGAATTTTTTCGGTACAAACTTGTTTTCTAAATGATCAATTCGATTCCTCTGACTGCTTAAGTAGACCGGAAATGATGTGCGAGCTAGAAAACGTAAGACGGAAAAGTTTGCATTCCGCGTGCCGGAAGTTGGGACGTTCGCCAGCTGAATGTAAATAAGGAAGTAGGACGATATGTATCGTCCTGTGCGGTGAATCTCGTTCGATGAATTCTCGATCAATCAACGACGACGAATCCGGCGTGAGAAACACGCCTGTCGGCGAAAAATTCGCGGGTGACGCAAGCGGATCGCGCGCCGCGAATGTTTATTAAGTTTGACGTACGGCTTAGACGTAGTCGGGGTCTCTTGCCGTGACTTTCTCCGATTCTCTAACGTTACATACACGCCGACCGTTACATGGTACGCTCGAAAGTGAAACAGATCTACCGCCCGATACGATACGCCGGCTCGTAGCGTGCGTCGCCCTTCGAAATTGAAAGCAATTTGCATTCGCGGAAGGCATTCGTCGGACGCTTAACCAGCGCAACACCCGATTATTCGGTTTACGCGTAAAATATGGCCGGTAAAATTTCGATCTCGTTACCGCGGATCGTTGAACATCGCGTTTTACTTTCGCCGAAAGAGATAACTCTTGTCGGGAAAATTCTTTTCGTACCAATTCGCGAAGAAATGAAGCGTATCTCACAATCTTCTCGTAGTTTCTTGAAAATTGATTTATGCTCGGAGGATCATCACTTTCATTGATTTATGATATTCCTCCAAGATTCTGGATTCTGATTCATGTTCTTTCTGGATTCTAAACAGTCTTTAAGAGAATGCGTTTAATATACAAATCGAGATAGACAGAAGTAGATACACAAGTGACTATAATCGCTTAAGAAAGATTATTGGCTAAAAGATTCATTTTTATATAATATATATAGTATACATATAAACATTTTTTTTTAAATTTTAAATGGCAATTAGAGTTGTAATTTGCAAATGCTGTTGATTATATGTACATAAACAGTGTAGTTAAAATTAGCGTGATAAAAAAAAGGTATCAAGATATTCTGACAAGATAACACATTATCGAATGATCTACTATCTCCAGGAAATAATGATTTTAATTTATAATATCATAATCCGTAGAGAAATCGGTACTTTCGTGTCCCTGTTTTCGAAAAAGTGCGCGATTGTGATGTATTAAATATTATAGAAATAAGAATATATAAATTTTCTTGATTTCACCGAGCAATGACGTATCAGTTTCGCTGATCCCCATTCAGCGATGTATCTACTCTAGAAACGCGTGACGCGTCCGTGCCGGCCGATTCTATTAACGAGCTACACGATGAAATTGTGACGTACAGGTGGTATTCCGGTCGTGCAGACGCCGCAGATCGTTCTGCTTACTTTCGACGACGCCGTGAACGACCTTAACAAACCCCTGTACAGCGATCTGTTCGAAAACGGCCGTAAGAATCCGAACGGCTGCCCGATCTCGGCGACCTTTTATGTCTCGCATGAATGGACAGACTATAGCCAGGTGCAAAATCTCTATGCAGACGGCCACGAAATGGCGTCTCACACTGTCTCGTAAGTTCGTATCAAGACCGAGATACAAGCGCAGGTTTTTATTAACACAGGGAGTGTGTCGCATATATCATTGGCGCTGCTGTTTTAACCAAAAGTGAAGGAGCGAGGTTCGAATGTCATCTCATCGTATGATTTCTACTACTCGCGTCTGTTCACTCGATCGTCTTCCCGAAGAAGATCGGAGTGTCTCGAACGGATGTTCAATCGGGAAAGGACTTGTCTGCGAAGGATCCTCTAATTCGATGCAATCGGAGACTTAATATTTAAACGTCGAGTTCTTTGAATTTTGTCATTATTGGAGAAATCTCGAGAAATTTGTCAGAACTCTAGATTCTCTTTAATCTTTAGATTCTAGTAATCCTTCAGAGTGTTTCTCTTAAATATTCGATCTCTCCAGATATCGCTAGATTCCGAGGACTTTTAATAATAAAATCTCGAGATCCTTTAAGGTATTCTTGCACCCTCGTTTTTAGATTTTTGAGTAATTCTCGAGAAAATTGTTTATAAACTTTTGTGCCTATTTAAAAACCAGCCCGTTTAAATACCTTTTACCTTCGAAATCGGTGTCGTACAATTAGAGGATCCCTCGTGGAAATGACAAAAACGCAAATTATCGTATACACCCGGTGAAACCGCAATTGCAAATCTTCATCGAACGCGAGATCGACGATCTCTCGAATCGGGGGGGTCTGATAGTAACACGCCGTAAAACGCGGTTTCACCAGGTGCGTACGACACCTGCGTCGCATACTAATATATGACGCGTGTACTAACTCTTCTGTTGTTCTCTTTCTCTCTTTTCACGCCTCGTCATACTCCTCATTCCCATCACGCGCTACTCTAACTGGTACATCTTCACACACATATATGCCATATAAAAAACGCTAAAAAAAACCTATCACACCGATACGTTCGCAAAAAAAAAAAAAAAAAAAAAAATCTACATACAACATACATTTCAACATGATCTCGAACGCGTGTCCCGATTCTTCCGTGTTCCGAATTTCCTCTCTCTTTCTTTCTCTCTTCGTGTCCTGGATCCTGAACGCGATCCTAAAACGAACAGGTGACTACCTGCCGGAGGAGATACCGCAAATCGTTCTCCTGACCTTCGACGATTCCGTGAACGACTTGAACAAGGGTCTCTACGCCGACCTGTTCGAGAAGGGACGAAAGAACCCCAATGGTTGTCCCATCTCGGCCACCTTCTACGTGTCCCACGAATGGACCGATTACAGCCAGGTTCAAAATCTCTATGCCTCGGGCCACGAGATTGCTTCCCACACGGTCTCGTAAGTAATCGAATTGTCATACGTGCATCGACAATTTGCGAGGATCGTCACCGCGCTAAGTAGCATGATTTTCTCTCAGTTATGTTTTATTAAAGAAATCTCGCGAGTAATTTTGCGATTGTTGATATCACTCGGCAATCTGTATCAGATACTTTTACGAGATATTCCACGAATCTGTCGGATTTGATATTTATTTATTATTTATTGATTATGTTTTCACAACTAAATTTTTTTTCGAGTTAGAAAAAATATTAAGTTGTGTAATTTAATGTATGCCAATTAAATATCAAGAATTAACGATTTCATTATAATTGAGACGTATGTTTCAATATATAACAAACATTATAGACAAAAATTTACAAAGTTATCAAGTTAATTACTAATATTTCCAAAATTTTCTTGTCCTTGTAATTAACGCATAATTCGCGACTTCGAGAAATCACCCTTATTCAATCATTCGTATCATCGGCGCATTAACACCACGCGGATAGGTGCAAATTAATTACGTTCATTAAAGTCGTCAAACAATTATCGCTTTTATTTACGTGCTGTTCTTCGGTGTCGAAATTAACGCTGGCTTGTTTCGCTGACGAATGAGTTAACAAGTCATACTGTTGCTTGTTGGATCGATTGATAAATCGCTTTCGCTCGTCGCGCAACGTTTCTTAATTAGGGTGACGACACGCACGTTCGTTCGAGGACTTTTATCTCATTTCATATGCAGAGTATCCCACAGATCTCGTTACGTTAATTTGAATGACAATTCAGATAGATCTAGAGCTGATTTTCGCAACGTAATTGTCGTATCTTTTCAATTTTCCAATGTGTGCTCCACATTAAAATTTTAGAAATTGATATAAAAAATATAATAATAATATAATAAACGTACTTTGGTTCTTACAAAATTATTTCCACCTGTTTTCGATTTAAATATCTTGCCATTTAGCTTTTGATATCGTCGTTTTGTAAAAGTAATATTCAAACGAGATGTGTGCTAACTGTGTTTATATAATAAAAAAGAAAGAAAGAAAGAAAAAGTGTTTCTACGAAGCGCGTCGTTAGCCATCTTAGGATTCGTGCGCCGTAAAAGTTAATTCTTTATAACTCGAGTGATCGATACGACGATAAATTTTCGCGACAGGCACAGTTTCGGCGAACAATTTTCGGCGCGAAAGTGGGCGCGAGAAGTTGCTGGACAGCGTGAAATTCTGGCTGCATACGGAGGCGTCAAGTTGGAGGATGTCAGAGGAATGAGGGCTCCCTTCTTATCGGTAATTTGAACTTTATTTATCAGCGTCGTATAATATTGAAAAAATATTATATGACAAAAAAGATATGTGATTATACGAGTTGAAATTTCTCCTATTTTCAATCTCAATTTTTTTCAATGTTTATGGGGCTTCTAGAGGATTTCGATAGGTTTAATTTATATAGAAATTAAATGCTACTATTTTGACTCTCAAATAGACAGTAAACGAACAATTTAGAGATTAAAAAAAGCTTTCGGCATAACTACAGATTAAATAGTTTTAAATGAGAGTGATCTTACTTTTTAAAGTATCAAAGTAAATGTCAGAAAATTGAGATTAAAAATAGAAAAAAAATTTTTGACTTGGGTGATATGGTGAGATCTCTTCTACAAGATTACGAGAAATTTCTTCACCGTTCAAGAGAGCAAATTATTGCTATGTAACACTGTTTTGTGTCGCAGGTCGGAGGGAACAATATGTTCAAGATGCTGTGGGACACAAACTTCACGTACGATTCTTCTATGCCAATTTACGAGAATCGACCGCCCAGTTGGCCGTACACGCTGGATTACAAGCTCTTCCACGACTGCATGATACCACCCTGTCCCACGAGATCCTATCCAGGATTGTGGGAAGTTCCTATGGTAATGTGGCAAGATCTCAATGGAGGTAGGTGCTCCATGGGAGATGCCTGCAGCAACCCGCCGACTCCGGACGGCGTGTACAAGATGCTCATTAAGAACTTCGAGAGGCATTACACGACTAACAGGTTGGTAAAATGTTTCGCACCCGCGAATACAATTGTTAAGATAAACAATCGAAAAATTATGTGATTGATTTCTCTGGCCGATATCAATGTTCTTAACATTTCGCTTTTAAACTTTTTATAAGTCTACGATTTGACGTCTGAGGCTCTTAAATTGAAGAATATTGTGTAATTCGGGAAAAATTTTTTAAAGTTTTTAATTTAGGAAATATTGATGCATATACATATATATCAACTTATGCTGTTCAATTTTTTTTTTATTTTCTGCATAAAATCTGGTTATTTCATCAGACTCGAGTCAAAATCTTTTAAGGAAGCTCCATCGTGTAAGTTTCTCGAGAGACAAACAATTAAAATTTTTTTATTTCGTAAATTATTCGTCTTAATATTTTCGCATGTTATATGCGGGATTAAAGATGATTTGATTTGCATTCCCACGAAATAGGGCGCCTTTCGGCCTGTTCTACCATGCCGCGTGGTTCACTCAGCCGCATCATAAAGAAGGCTTTATATCGTTTCTCGATACCATTGTCGCGATGGACGATGTATGGATAATTACCAATTGGCAGGCCATACAATGGATAAGGAATCCAACGCCTCTGGCTCTTTTGCACACGTTCGAACCCTTTGGATGCCATTATCCGGTAAAACCATTCGCAGTCTACTGAGATCTGTCTTTTTACGAATAACTTATTCACGATAAAAGTTTTCCATTATTTTTTCTTTCTCAAATAAGATTTGTTAAACTGATTTGATTTACACTTTGATAGCTGCAGTTGAAATGTATCGGACGAGTATAACGTTGCAAAATGATTACAAATTTATTTAACAAAAGCTTAAAAATATTAGGATTTTTATTTTTTTTAAATCCATCTTTAATAAGAAGCGTTCATCGAGAAGTATTCTTTTACGCGCGATCCCGCAATTTAAGAGTTCCATTGCATCGCGATAAATGTGTACGCAGGATCGACCCAAGAAGTGCAATAACGCGAAGGTCTGCAATCTTTGGCACAAGAGCGGCGTGAGGTACATGAAGACGTGCCAAGCGTGCCCGGACATTTATCCCTGGACAGGCAAGACCGGTATACGTAGCAGTCGTATCGACAACGAGATCGACGCCCACGAATGAGCGGACGGAAGCTTCGAACTTCGTTGTGATCGGGGAGAATTCCGGATCGAACGAGGAATCTCGGATCAACACGAACGTCCAAAAGACGCGATCGGAAGACCTAAATGAGATCTTAATCCTTCTCACGGACATCTCTTAGTTATAGATGCTTAAACAACATCCGAATTTTTCACGCGGATGTGTGTTTTAGATATATATTTTTTAAACATTTCCTTTTAGACATTTTGACTTATTTTGAACAACTCTTTTGGACTTTCGCGTTGTTCGGGAACGCGGCAACGCGCGCGAAAGGGGGGAGACACTCTTCTGTTCGGGCAAATAATTTCAAGTATTACACGCGCGTGTCCCAAGTGGACACACATTCGGGCCGAGTACGCCGATGCAAGTTCTACGCCGAAAAGAAGTTCGCAAAATTTTCGCATCCACGTTGGATTGTATTAAGAATGCATCTATAGCTCTGCGTTGGATCTCTAACGAACCGAGACATCGTTATATTCGTCAGCGACAAGGTTTGTGAAATTTTATTAGTAGCAGTTTTGAATTTGTCTCGAAAAGAAAAAAAAATACTTAGCACTTAGTGTGCAAAGAAATAATTTATGTAAATTATCATGTCAAATTTTGTCAATTTTCTCTAAATGACGGCGAATTCTGGCCGGTGTTATAAGTTAATATATAAAATGACGTAGTTGAATCGGAGAGACGAACGTATGGGGTAAATTAAATTAAGTTAATTTAAAATCAAAATTATCATCGCGACGAAATCGTACGTGTAAGGTCGCGCGAAGAATAGCTAAAGTGTTTATACGCTTTCTTTTCTCTGTCTCTTTAAAAATCAGCGAGAAGAAGATCGATCGAGCGCACCTTTCTTTCCATTTTTCTCGTGTTCTCCCCTCACTTTTCTCTTTGTAACTTTTCTTTTTTCCGCTTTCTCTTTCTTTCTCTCTCAAATTCGCAAACATCCTTGGCGTACTCGGCCAAATTCGGCCAAATAGAGCAATTAATTAAATCGCAGTACGTAATAATTAATTATTGAGATGTAAGCGTAAACGTCGGTCACCGAAGATATCCGTATTTAAGCGAATTCGTGACACTGTTGGTCGCGAGTGAGATTCATCATGCGCGGAGGTCACTTTGTGGAAAAAAGGGAAAGAATCGAGGAAATTTCGCCTTGACGAAGTATTGTGCGCACGAAGGGATCGTCGTGTTTATCTTCTAGAACATAAAATGTAATATGCCTTTAATAAATAAATATTTCGCTACAACATCTATCTCCTTCCAACCAGCATCTATAAGGATAATTATAGACTGTGATAGATATTAATGTATAACGTGATAAAGAATAATGTGTCAAACAATTTTATTTACATTTTCTTTGTTACAAATGTGAATCAGGTATCGGTAAAGGATAGAGAATAGTGGACCAGGTGTCGATGTTAAAATGCTGAATGTACTGCCAAGGTACAATGTCTGTCGATCCAACGTACTCCACCCAATATCGCGCCATATTATTGTAACTCTTCTCTCTCCACGTCTGCAAGAAAAATTTAGTCGGATTGTCTAGAACATTTAATTATCGGTTATCTGCCAATTTTCCGCAAAAGGTATTAAATCAAAAATTTAATTAACTTAATTTAATTTTATCAGTTAATCGTGAAACATATTACTTTAAATTAAAATTCACCCTTTTATTTTGCATGATCCATGCTTGCATTAGTTTGTTTCCCTGTAAAATCGCAAATTTCTGTGCTTTGTGCAGATAAAATCGCGTGGTCGATTTGCGACCTCGAAGAACATTCAGATACGCCATCAGCAAATACAAACGCGGTTTTACAACCATCGCGTGCTTGGAAACGTTCCGGAGGCATTTGATAATTTTGGAAATATCTTGAATCAGATCCAACAGCTCGTCACATTGCTTTATATTGATGTAACGAAATAGCATCAACAGATGACATTCAAGTCCCTGCAAAAGAAACATTAAAGCGATTAGAAAAAGGTAATAATTTTTATTTAATATATAATCTATCGCTGACAATGACGAAAGGGATATATATCAAAAATATATATTCGATAATGTCAATCTTCAGATTTATTCGATAGATTTGTGAAACTAAGTTTTTAGAATTCCATGAATTTATCTGGAGAAGAAAATGATCGACACAGTACAACATGTATAACACATGTATAACAAGTGAAAAAAATGTATAATAAATAAAAAAATGTGGATCTTTAATAATTCGCGAACGTACCTTGATGCAAGAAAAAATTCGAGAAAAATCGTCGCAACTAACATCCTTTATGAATTCTTCCGCTCTGTACACAAACGCGTCAGTAATCGTGTATCCCCTGCATGTACAATATCTTTCGATTAGCAATCATATCATAATAAATCTATTCAATTATTTGCGTATTAAAATTAATTTTTTTAAAATTTATTTTTGAACGATGCAGATTAATAGTTTTGAGCTTTGGTAGCAAAGATCTTTTTATGAAGGTATAAAGATATGAATAAACTCATGATGAAGGAGCCAAAAATTTTTAACTTGTAAATTTCGGAAGCTTATAAATATAGCTTGGAATTGAGTTATCTATTTTTTATTCTCACATTCGAAGAGGGAAGGGAAATCGATAATGGAAAAGGGATAATTGAATACTTACATTCTAAGCTGGTATAACCACTGGCATGTCAATAAGCGGCACAAACTTTGCGGATCGCGCCATACACAATATTTCGATCTATTTCGAGCTGCGTAATCATTTTTTTTTACACGCGTGTTAAAGTAGTCACAATTTTAAATAAAGTGTAGAAAATTATAAATAACGAGAAATTCTTTGTATAAATTTTAATGTATCTTTACGGATTGTATAATGCGTTTCTTACCTACAGATTTCTCATAATAGTTATGGAACGTTTCGTACGAATCTAATACTACTCCTGCGTCCAGTATAAACTCTAAGGAAAGAGCGTAATACCACGTCTTGTCTGACAAGTCCACGTCCTCTTCCGCTAAAAAGTATAGCTCTCGCATCAAGTCGACGGCTTCGTTGATACGCTTGGTCCATAGCTGGTCGAATTATTGAGCAAGAAGAAATTATGAAGGTAAAAAATGAATATTTATTTTATACACATCTAAACAATATGAAAGATCCAAAAACCGTCTGTCAAAAGAATGTCTAAAAATATACGGGAGATTAATATTTCATCTCATGTAATTTCTTTTGCACAATATTTTGGATCTTTTAGGAAATTTATTTAGAAAGTATATTATCGTTTAGGAAATTTATATATGAATAAAAGATTTGCGAGGGAATAATACCATTATCTGAATTAGCGATGGCACAATAACGAGCATCAACTTATTAAAATGCAATGCTCCAGAGATTTTTAGAACCTTTATGCCAATATCTATAGCTTCTTCCAATTCACCTCTTTGCGCTCTGTTTTTACGTATACAATTAGATTAGTTCAAAAGTGAGAGAGAGAGAATCACGTATAAATTTTTAATACGTTTGAATTATACCTAACTTGATACATCATTAGATAGATATTTGCCATCATCGTTATTTCTTCGACATTATTCCAGTTAGTCTTTGCCTTTATTACGGCGAGCATCGGTTTCTCAATATATCGTATTAACTCGGTATTTTTTGTGCGATGTAAAAGTCGAACCGTCACGAGATATATTTCGCCTTTCTCTAGAAAACCATCAATGCTTGAAAAAGCCAATTTGAAACTTTTCAAGGCATAAATCTGTGCCGTCTTTAATTTATTTTCTATCTGTAAATAATTATACAAAAATTATTATAAAACTTTTCTTTATTCTGAAAGTCCATTTCGGTATTTAACAATTTAAAATGGATTCGAAATTTTTTATAGGCTACAATTAAAGATTATATTTGTAAAAGTATTTGTTCCAACAAGGCTACTATGTATAAGCAATAATATGTTATACGTCGAAAAATTCGGCATTGATTTTGCGCGACATATAGAGTGCTATTGTTTATATACACGCGGTCGCTTTGTTGACATTTACGTGGCGAGATTCGAACGGGCAGGTACTTAGCTCTGTGTATCGTCGCATTACTTCGGGAAACGCAGTCGCGAGAAGTACTCGGAAACGTCCAACGCGATTATTCGCTATCATTATTTGCGTTTATTAATTCATGCGATTAATTCCCGCGATAAACGACGCGTAAAAGTAGCGCGGCGACAGCTATGTATTTATCGGAGCGTATATTTCGCGCAATAAATCGCGCCTTGAACTTCTCGTTTAAGTACAATATGCGGGAATTTTGTGAGATTAGAAGCGTTCAATAATACATACGAATCGCCGAATATAATGGGAAGGCATGATATATTAATTCAATAATATATATTTCGCGGAATTTGCATTCACGTATTTTCTTCGACTTATCGCGCGAATAGTCAGCAAATATCTCCGAATACTACATTCTGCAGAACTTTAAGTTTAATCCGTATATTCATTCATGCTTATTTTTTAATAGAAGAAGAAAGAAGAAGTAATTAATTATAGCGTTGTTTTACCATGTAACAATAGTCGCGTCGTGTCAACATCGAACAATATCGAGAGTGCTGTGCAAAATGTCACGCGTCCTGCTAATTAGTGCGTGCGCGATCGTAATTAATCGCGAGTGCTATGAAAGAACAGCGAGAAATGAATAAGAAAGAGGAAGAGAAGAAGGAGACGGAGATCCAGGGAGAACTCAGGCAATAGCGGAGCAACAGGGTAATTTATTCAATTTATTACTTTCTCTTATTACTTATTACTTATTGTTAGAAGAGGATTCGTAGATAGAAGAAGAAATAGTATGATTTAGGACATCATGTATCGACGCAAGTAATTTGTCGTTTTTTTTCATTAAACTCCCTATTTTGAAGAAAATTATTAATTTTCGTTTTTTAAAAAAGAGAATTAAGAAACATTTTGTTCTGATTAAAAAATTTAAAAAGCCAATGTGATATATGACTGTATTAATTAATAAAAATTATATGTTTAATATTTATTTTTCAATTTCGTTTTTTTTTTCGTTTTATTTTTGACAAAGACGACAAATTCTCTTGATCGATTTAATAAATCACTACGTACCATATACGCGACGCAAAGACGACGCAAATATGATGCCAGTTCCAGTTTCTTTATGATATTTTGTCTTGATTCTTCATTAATCGAGTAGCGAGGAGGATCCATTTTACAATATATTTTCGTTATTATACGATAACAAATGGCTTTTCTCATTTTGGGCAGAGTATCTCGCAATTTCACTGCCGTTATATAGTACTTCTTAGCCTGATCGTAATTTCCCAATGCGCTATGTGCGTCGCCTGAACAATAATTAATATTATATAATAGTATATACACTAACGGAGGGTATTGAAGGAATTTTTGCGAGACTATGATCATAAAATAAGTAAAATGCGAAATTCCTGAGATTCGTGCTGGTTATTTTATACGAATGATTTGAATTACATTATTTCTCTGATAATTCCAATAATAAAATAGGCTTCATTTAGATTAAACAACGATGCATGTGCGCGAAAAATTTAGCAAACTCCCGCGCGCTCTTTCTAAATATAAATAATATATAATAATCTGTAAATACAGATACCCATTAAAGCTAGGACAATTCCCTTATTCGTGATACTTTTTTCTACATTGTCATCTGTCCATTCGGATATCTCGACAGCCTCACTCCTTTCAGCGGCAATCGAAAGCAATTTAATGGCATAAAGTGGTTGCGCAGTTTGGATCAGTCCGGCACTGTATTCCATAAAGAATTCGAGCACTTTATCGATTTCTCCTAAAATAAGTCAATAATTATATATACAGTCCGATTATATATCGTATCTCTCATACATATAATATAGAACTGTATGTAAAAGAAAACATTGTTTTATAATAAGGAAGGTAATTTAGGAGCACATCTCGACGTATATAATTAATAATATAAGAATAATAGTTCTCTTTGTACACATTGAAATGTTCCTAAACTACCTTTACGCAGTAAAGCTTGTAATTTTACCACTGTTCTCCATGTGCCAATGCAATTTCCAGAAAAGATAACTGATGATATTGTCGCATTGACAATTGCGATAATCGATGTGACTAAACGCTTCCAAGTAGCTTGGATAAGAAGGCTCTTTCGTCGTTTCTGGAGCGATGCTCGTAGGTCGTTTCCAAAACCTTAGCGATTCGTTTATTAAACTTCCTTTAGCTTTCTCTTCGTTTCTCGAAGCTATTGCGAGAATATGTAGTAATAGAAATTGTCGAAAATCTCACGAAATGACAAATTAATTGTCGGCAACCTTTCTCATCCTCGACATCGAGGTACGTCGGCATGATAGACACTCTGCGGAGATCGCACTCTTCCTTTTTTGTCGCGCTAATCGCCCTCGCAGGAAGAAAACTTGATATCACTTTCGTGAGCGTCCCTCTGCTATTTCGATCTTCAATCAAGGTTCGATGACGAACCAGTGAAACTCTGGGTGAGTGTATTGGGCTTTCCTCCTATGAAAGTAGGAAATGTTAATCAGATAGAATTTTCCGAATATAATAATACGCTCTATAAATAACGAATGGATTAGAAGAAAAATTAATTGCGGAAATTAATTATGTAAAATCGTGAATTTCTAATTTTTTGCAATAACAAACTGGCTTTAAATTTATTGAATTTATTATACTTTTTACTCGTGAAATAGAGCAATCGGAACTTTAGAAAACTGTAGCACTCAAGGATTAAGCATTCAGAATTGAAGCTTCTTTTCTATTGTATGCTCAACAATGCGAAGGCAAGAGTACATTCAGCATAGAAAGAGAAAGTTTTGCGAAAAAAAATTCATTTTTAAAGAACGACGAATCTACATATTTGCGAGACACATTTTCCAAGGGCACACTGATCATTATTCACGATTGTGATTTGACCTCCGTGAATTTTTCCTTGCTGGGAACTCGCAGAAAATGACCGTTGCCGCAGGAACTGCACTTTCGTGCGTCCAAACTGTATATCTTGGCAGCCGTCGCATGATGCTCTTGTCTTTCTTCGTTCGACTGCATATCATATACCATGCTACGAAATACGTCGACTTTGAACTCCAGCATTTTACAGTGCGCGTAAAGAGGCGAGGATAAAACGATAGCTCCTGGAATGAAAACGCACAAGTATTTGCTGAAGAAATCAAGAAATCAAGAAATCGATAAAAAAAATGAGCAAATCAGCGTTAACACGATCGTGCTGCTCTTATCACAGTTGCTATTATTTCCGTAAATTAAGTGTTATTCGAATTTTTCTTACCAAAAATTGCATAAGATGTCATTATTATTTTTTTTTTAATTAAGAGCAAATGTTACATATTTTTAATTGAGCTAACGTGAATGGTGGCACTGGCAAGATAGTAAATGGTGCATATCAGAGAACGTTCTTCGCTTCTTGTCTATACAGAAGACAAGATCCTCGATGTGGAAAACTCGTCGCTGAAGTGAGGCACATTCCAATATACGCATTCGAATCATCTCGGAAATGGCTACGGAATTGCACAAAATTTATGTAAGATAGAACGCATATAAATAGACCATGATCAATAATATTCACCGCTGATGGTATGCGGTGGAATCGAGTTTGGCATTACGTTTTGTATCATGCTTCGTTTAAACGCTTTGCCCAGCGTAGCAGCGCACGTAATAAAACTCTGCTCGTACGGATTCATCCTGTTGTAGATCTCGCCCATTAATTCTACACTAAACAAGTTTTTAATGAGAAAATTAATTTAAAATTAATTAAAATTCTCAAATGTCGAATTCAGCACGATTCACGAGAAACTCCGTATACTTCAAAATATCATCATGAACTTAATCGTTCGTCGCAAATATTGCCTCGAAAAACCAGCGAATTTATCTGATGTTATGAAGAAGAAGAAGAAGAGAGAAGATTGTGAAAATAATAGACAAAACAACATAAGATTTGCCTCTCATGTCGCGATCTATATCAGGAATCTTGGAGTAATTCTCATTCGCGACACAGACGTCCAGCTCGCTCATCTGCGACCAGGGCAAAGGTGGCGCAAGTTCCTCGGGCATCAGATCGACCGGCAATTTTGTCACCAGAGAGGTATCCGTAAAAACGAGATCGCGTCGTGCCGCTTCACCAGGCGATATCCTGACGAAGTCCAAACCGTTAGTCTGAAGTATCAACGTCAGCAATGCCTCGCACCATCCGATATGGCCGTCGTTGCGCCTTCGTAAATCCCTAACAAGAGAATCCTATCATTATTTTAACAATATATGGTTTCAAAATTTTTTCCGTACACCGTCGCAGAGCTATCTCCGAGATCTTATGGCATTAGCTAAGTTGTACAATAACAAACGGAACGGCAGCGGACGGTACCTGTTTAATTTTTTGGGTATCGCAAAGACGTTTAAGAATTGACACGCGAATGTCGGAAGGAGATTTACATCCAGACCGTGCAACGCACGCTTCGTGAACCTTTTGTCTTTGTAGATTTCCACTTCCACGTGGGACAAATCCTCCCACGAGTTCGGCTTCAACATCGTCATCGCCATGACGACGTTGTCGTTATTAAGAACCGATGACAGAAATTGCCAAGACATGTAGTCCATGTGCTGAATGTTGTCGAGTAAAATGCAGATTTTAAATTCCAACTGTGAGAAATGAATTATTCAATTTGCGTGAAAACAATTTTAAGATAATGTCATAAATCGTTTATTTGAGATAAGATAACAACATTGCCTGCTTCAATATTATTTCGAAGATATTAATAGTCTTCGTGTGACGCTGCCAATCAGAGTCCGAGCAGTAAGCATCGGAAAGAGGAAAGTGAACTCTCATTAAAACGTTGAGATAGCAGAAATCTTTCAGAGCGAGAACACCGCCTAATTTACCAAGCAATATCTTTTCACGCTCCTCGACCGTGTCACAATCCTCGGCTTCAAGTATCTGTTCGAAACAAGAATTTAAAGCGATTTGTTATTGCAAAAACAAGGTAATAAAGAGAATTGATAGAGAATTTTGATAAAAAAATTTAATTCTGTCTATTCCTTATCAATTTTTCATATGATAGCGTTAAAGTATTTATGCAGAAAAAATAGAAAATTAAAATTAATAGAAAGATATAGAAAAATTTTCTAGAGTGTTTAAAAATTAATTTTTTTTTCTTTTTTTATTTTGATAATTAAAAATTTATAAGTTTGGGACAGAATGGATTTCTATCAATTTCTCTTAATTCATTAATTTTTGTTAAACACATAGGAAAATAAATCAAATATTCCGTACTTGCAAAATAATATGATGTATAACTGAATAAGTCTTTTCCGCGTATGTCACGTGAAGGGATAGCTTAATCGGTTTTATTTGTCTGTTGCAAACGCTCGCCACATAAGCATCTAAAAGTCTTGATTTTCCTGATCTCTCGATACCCTAAACAAACGATCGATCGATTTTAGTGCATGCAAGACAGATGCAACAGTGAATAATCATTGTTTGATTTTTGTATGTATGAGTTTTGCTTTCTATCGTCAAAAAACCATCGTCAATAAGCACGAAGCAATATAATTAGGTATATATTTATCTCAATATTATTATAATATATAATTATAGTATAAATATATAATTATATTTAGCAAAAATTTGAATTTTACATAATTATATATTTACATGAAATTATAGACCAATTTATTACATGAAATTATAGATTAAAATGATTGATTATTGTAACTGTAATAGTAATAGATATAATATTAACGTGAACCGTGGTATAGCTTTAATTAGAAGAATTACAAACGCTAACTTGATTCTCGGAAAATTCAAATCGAACCTCAATTAACAATCCCGAATATTTCCGACTCGTCACTCCGATTTCGTCCAAAATATCGTGAAAGCACTCCAATTCTTGCGTTCTACCCAAAATAGGATAGCAATAGTCTAGAGACGTAGTTACGTTCAAATCTTTTCTCGTCCTATTCGAACATCGGGGGAAGGGATATGTTTTACATACTTCGTGATTCACATAAGAGATTTATGCTCTAACTGTTACGGATTTAAATGCTCACGGCGTATCGCCGAGATATTCGTAGACATGAAATTTCTCCGATCGTCCAAATATTCTCAAGCCTCGAGAGCGAAACTGATACTTTTTCAAGTAGCTGTGCATTACAGTGTCATAATCACATGAAACCTGCGAAAGCAGTAATTCGAGTGCCACTCAAGAAACACGTTTATCCCGATATTTACATAATTAACATAATTGCTTTCAACTTTCATGAAAGTATCATCGAAATTGAAAACAATATCACTAAACTTTTCTGAGAGGGGAGGAGGGAGGGATAAGTTGTTTTACAAGCGCATGTTATTATTATTACACAAAATACACAAAATTTAAGAAAATAATTATCTTAAGCAGACTAGCTAATTTTTATATATATCGAAATTTAAATTTAAATATCCTATAATAATCGTAAGCTCTGCCAATATTACCTTATCATAAGAAGTAATCATTATTCCGCTAACTTTATCGACAGGCGGTCCGATAATCGCGTAATACTTTCTAGCGGCATGTCCGATCACGCCGCAGTAAGCCATTCCTAAAATTAAATTAACAATACAGATGTATTCGTAAACGCGACTTTCATTATATTGCTATATCGCAATATAATGTTCAAACAATATTTATGCACGATTGAATCGTAATTCAAAAAATTTATTTATAGAGCTACTAAGGCTCATTCATGTTCTAATTCTTTTTGAAAGAGACTCTTCGGATAATCAAACGCAGGATAATTAAATAAATCTATAAAAAAATATACACACTTGTCCTGAAAAAGTTATACCTGTTGAAACACCCACGAATGCGCTTTGAATCCCGGCAATGTCTTTTACTGTTCGTAATGCGTGCATCGCGAAAGTAAGCCCCTTTTTGCAAGTCTCGTCGATTTTAAATTGATCGTTGTCATCGCATCCACGTATTCCAAATACGATACAGAAGAGAATATTTTTTTCGTGTAAATTCACCGTGTTAATGCAACCTGCGTATTGCGTAACTATGCTAAATAAACATTAAAATAAGTAATTCTCTCTCTCTCTCTCCTGTTCTCCCGATAAATGTAATAATATTAATATTGCTAAAGATATATTTAGATTTTACATATTATTTATTTGTAAATTTGTCATCTGCAGTCAATATTCACATAATACCTGTGCAAAAGTAGAAAGCATTTATCAACCAAAAGAATTAATTCATCGGTTGGACATTTGTCGGGAACAATATCGAGGGATACTATTGTAATTCGTCTGACCTCCGTCAAAAGTCTTAACGATATACCCTTTTCGATCTACGAAAAGCGAAGAATATTTTATAAATAATTCCGAAAAGAGACGCAGTATATATATATTCGCGGATTCTTCTCTCTTTTATCACAATCAAGATAGTTTACGTTAAACAGTACCTGCTGGATCACCGGCTTTATTAAATAGCTCTTCAATTGCACAGCAAAATCCGGATTTATCTCTGCTATCGCAGAAATCGCTGTTGATGTCATTCAATGTAAAGCAACTTTCCGAACAATGACCAAATAAGGCTCGTAGAAAGCATTTTTAAAAATAAGAAATGAAAAAATTAACAGTTATTTATTAATTAAAGACGCACGAGCTAAAACTCTCGATAGTTACATGAAAATAAAAGAAATATTTATATGGACGTAAAACAAATAAATCTTTTTACAAACTGGGAAGAGCACAGCTATAATATTGCGAGTAAGAAATGCGCGAAGAAAAATGATATACAAAACAATTTAGTAAATTTACTAAATCTTAGAAATTTAAGTGAATAAGCGAGTGTTTTTGTGGACAAATTCGAACAAGAAACTATATCGTTTGTTTTACCTGTAGAAGTTTTCTCTTTCTCATCAACGATTACTGTCTCCAAGGGTAGCTCCCCGTCAGCAGATATACGTACCCTGTAAGGTGACGATGGTCTGAGGGGACTTGTTACAGATTCTTCTCCCATTGATGTTCTATCGGAAATAGTGGGAACACTCGACGATATCGGTGTCGTGTACGATAATTTTGCCTCTGGTTGCTCTAATACTCTTACTATCTATAATTATGGAAAAATTGTCGCTGTGCGTTGAATGTTAATTGCATCTGATGCATAAATTTGTCAGTTATCGTAAGTTAACAGCATCCGTACTATTTCGCTTTAATTCCCTCAATCAATCCGTTTCTCATATTTGTAAAAATTATTTTTATATATCGAGTAAAAGAAAATCTTTCGTTTTTAGTTTTCAGTTTAAGATATCACAGAAAAAAAATACATTATTATTTATAGATTACAATTGAAGTATACCTTGATATTATATGGGTTTTTGATGACGTATTCGTATTGACTCGGCGTACAATGCTGCCACGCGCTTAATGATAATATCAAATCATTTGATAGAGAAATCTTGTTGGCATGCTTTAGCTCTTCGATTGGCAAACCGTAAATCACAAAATGTCGAGCTTTGCTGTTACCGATCACTGAGAACGTTACATCTCCGGCCGAAATTGCTATACTTACTATTATTAAAAATTTCATGATATTATCGAGAGAGAAAGAGATAAAAAAAAATATTTATAAATCCGCCTCATCAAATTAGCTAAAAATATAAATATATATCTCTTTCTTAAATTTATTTTGTCTTATATAATTTTAATATAATTTTTATTTATTTAAAATTATATTTTATTCAAACTCGACGTAAATATTGTGGATGTATTGTTATGGCAAATACCTTTAAAAATTTCGTCGCCATCTTTTAGAGTTGCTATAGAGTTTTGTACATACATCGCGCATATAATTACCTTTTGTACGACGTTAAACATAAACTCATCATCGTTTACTTTCCATGCAGCTAATAACCCCTGATCTGTATTTTTAATTTGTTATCTATTTCAAAAGAATTGAAGCTAAAAGATAAGCGTATGTGAATGAGAGATCATCAATAAGCTTTTAAAAATCTATGCATATTCCTGTAATCATGAAGTAATTATATCTTTTCTATAATTTAATTATATTTTTATCAATCTACGATATTATCATATAATTAAAGATTATATCATAATAAAAATTAATAACATATTAAATTGAACAGTTATTTCTTCAGTAGAATATTCTTCATTTATACACATATTATTGATGTTAAGAAATAAATATTTTACCTAAAATTAATATATAAAAAAGAAAAAATGGAAAAAAATAAAGAAAAAGAAAACGTTATATAAAAGAGTAAATATTAATTAATATCTAAAAAAGAAATATGCAAAATTAAATCTTTATGTGGCAACAAAGTTATCTTTTACTAAAAGATATTCTCTAATTATTCTCTCGTTCACTGATATACGTATGTTTTATTTCGAACAATATTCTCACCAGAAAATTTTAGTATGTCTCCCTCGTTGCAGTATATTTCGTGAACTACGATGTGTACGTAATTATTTAATATTGTAGTTAAAGCTGGACTTCCCCCATTTTTATCATAAGTATACTGCTTAAATAACGCTGTGAAACCTGCCGTTACATTAATCATACGATTTTAAAGAGTGTTTATTTAAAAGGAGATTTAAAGAGAAAGAGAGAAAGAATTGTCGACTATATTTTGTTGTAAAGAAATTTAAAATTTATGTGAATGCAATACTGCAGAGAGCTAACCCGAAATATTTAGAAACATTAAAACAGCTCGAAAGTTTCGAACTTTTTTCTCTGACAAATCAGTGTCGTAAATTATTTCGTCGGGAACAAAAGTTGCCATAAGGTGTATCTGCTCGTCTACATTACGCAAATGCAATGCCTAAAATTAAATAAAAATTTGAATATATAAAATATACCTAATATATAAAAGTATATAGAATACATATAAAACATCTAATGCTAGAATAAATAAAATTAAAATTGAAATTGGGGAATAGAGGATCGTGCGGATGAGAAAATACACATCGTAGAGGTCTAACCTGTTTTAATGTCATACTATCTTTTTTAAAAATAGGGCCAAAAAGATCTGGCGTCCAAGCTGTGACAAAACTTTCTTCATTCGCCGAATTATATGCCATTACTTATAATATGTCTTAATAATATTATGACATATATATCTACATATATAATTGTCGTATTAAAAAAATATATTACTTCTTACAAGAAATGAAAAAATATCGATTATAATACAATCGATTGCAATATGAAATATTGATTACTCTATTATGACATGTATAGAATACATATATATACATATATATATATATAATTATTAATATATATATTAATATATACATAATTAATATATATATATAATATATATGTTATATAATATATATAACATATATATAATTCTCTAACTCTTTGGTATAATTAATATGTACATACATATCTCATGCAGCGATAACTTTTCAATAATTTTTCCTAAAAAATATTTATACAAATTCTAAAATAAAATGCATAATTAATTATATATTTTATATAATGAGTTTATTAAAGTAGAACAGTTATAATAATGTTATAAGAGAAAAATTTCTTATAATAAAAGTTTATGTTGTATTGTGGTATAATGATAGAAATCTATTTTTTTGAAAACATGGCTAAACAAATTCGGCGCTCTAGTTGTGACAACATTTTTATATAATATAACAAAGAGTTATAGTATTATGTATATAATAGTAAATATTTTTTTCATACTGCAATCGATAATATACATTGCAATCGATATTTTGCCCTCTTGTAAAGAGTAATATTTCTTTTTAATACAACAATTATATATGTCATAATATTATTAAGACATATTATAAGTAATTAGATATAATTCGGCATATAATGAAGAAAATCTTGTCACAGTTTGGACGTCAAATCTGTTTGGCCTTATTTTTGAAATGAATAATATAATTTTATGTTTACTTATCTTACGCGTTATTACGATAATTTAAAATATATAATAGATTATGCATTTTAAAGAAGGTCTAAATATTTTTTTAAAGAATTTACATATCCGAATTTACATATCCTTTTGTTTTAATCGTCGATATTATTACTGACAAGATAGAAAGGAATATTAAACTGCGAAAAAAAGTAAGAAAATAAAGAATAATCTTGGAAAGTAATGTAATGCAAAGCATTAAAAATGAACCTAATATTATTCAATGATTTATTATTATAATCTGTTTTGAAAAATTTATATTGAGTATTTGTATGAACTTTTTTGGAAAAATTATCAATTTGCTGTATCGAATAGTTTACACGTATAGTTATGCATATTACATAAAGCAAAAAAAAAATAAATAAAGATAATTTTAATTTTATAAAATAATGTACCAAAAAAGTCATATAATTTTGAGGAATGTTAGTTGAACGCAATATCGTAAAATAATACTGAAAAAATTAAATTACAAAGTAGTAGTTATATATTATTTGCAAAGAAAAAGAAAGAATTTATCAGAGAGAGGGCTCAACCCTCTTTCTCGTTCCATTTTATTATTTTTTTCCAGATATTGAAACCATTATTTTTTTTGTGATTTTTCCATATAAGTGCAAAGATAAACTTTGTTGTAATTGTGATTATTATAAAAATACGATAATTAATATTCGCGATAATAGTTTCAATATCTGTTCGTCATGCTCTCTTAGCTTGTGATGTTAAAATATGTCTATAAATGTATATAGCATATTTATTTTTTCTATAATGCTACTACTAAGGTACTAATTAAAACTGTTATAAATATTATAACAATTTTCATGTCTCAATGCTTTCCTTCCTATGTAATAGGAAGAAGTAGTAATAGCCCAATAAATAATGTTGATACGTCGACATAATATTGTCTTTTGTCTTAGATTTATATTTTAATGTTTTCCATAAATAAGATGACAATTAAAAGTCAAGCTGTCGGAGCATTTTTTACCGCACGCGTTGCACGTATAGGGATCATTAATCTTGTGAAAATGCATATGCATAACATGCATCAGTTTGTTTCCGAACGTAAGATCGCAGTGCTCGCAGTTGTTGTTTAAATTTTCGTCGTTTTTTGTGACTAAACTAATCTGACTTTCTCTTTGCAAATCGCATTCACTGTCTATCGAAGATTCGACAGATTCAGTTTCATTTCGTTCCGTGTTCTCTTCTACTACGAAACGTGCCTGCGCTTTACTCTTACGTTTAGTAGCGCCGGTAATCTTGAATTTACTGATACTCAATGGTTTGTTTGGAATTATGTCTCTCTGCGGCTGAAACTCTAGTCCCTCGGATGTCGAGATTTCGTTAGAAATTTTATTGGAAGTACCAGCTTCCTTGTTATTAGTTAAATCGAAATAATTATTGCCAGTCATAGCCACGTCATCCAGCCTCTCCGGTTCAGTCTTCCGCTTGTTGGATGTCGAGACTTGGTCAGTATCCTTCTTGTCGTCGGAAGGACCAGCTTCGCTGTCAGTTGTTTCGAAATTAACATAATCTATCATAGGGATATCCTGTGTCTCCGGCTGATACTCCAATTCGTTGAATGTCGAGGGTCTGTCAGTATCGTTAACATTACCGTTGCTAGGACCGGCTCCATTATTGATACTTGTTTCGGAATTGTTATAGTCAATCTTATATTTACCTAAATTCTCGATGTTCATAGCTACCACCTTTCGCATGGCAAACAAACAATCCAAACGAGTCATGTGTGCTCTGTTACAGTAGGATGTCACGTCTTCGCCGAACAAACGGTGAAACATGTAGATCAGATAATGCCAAGAAGTCGGATTTTGATTATCATTGTTCCAATGGAGGATCGCGTCTGTTATAATATCACTCATATTATATAGCGTTTGAATCAACGATGAATACATTATTGATAAGTTCGACTGGTTGTTATTATCGTTGACGTTACTATCTGACTCAACTGATTGTAGCTGCTGTTGAGTCTCAGAATGAGAGATTAGCTCTTGATGTGATTCCGGAGAAGCTATTGATGAACTCGACTGGTTGAGGTCGCTTTGATTCGATTTGTCCTGATTTTTAGCGGGGATTTTTCGTCTGGGTCCACGTTTATTACTGTATACATCGATAACGGCCTTTAGATTCTGCGTACCGTCCTCGTTCAGTACCAGTACGTGACTATGCTTTTTCTCTCTCATATGTTTCTTCATCGCGTGGAGTAATCTGGCCTTAAAGTGACAGTCCTTGCAATTGTACTGATGAACGTTCCAATGGCGTACCACGTGACTGTTCAACATCGACTTGGCCACGCAACTATACGAACAGTTAGGTTCCTCGCATCTGAACGGTCTGAGTTTAGTATGATCGCCAAGCCAGTGGTAAACCATATGATGTTTGGGTTCGGTAACGAATGGACAAAGACGACAAACGAGAGGGTAGTTATGATTGTTACGCATGTGCGTCCAAAGCTCCTTTTTCGCTTCCATCACATCCAGTCCCTCGGTCGTTACGAAGTTGCAGTTACGAAATTTGCAACTTTTAGGCTTGATATTTTTACGTCGTTTCTTTTTCTTGCTTTGCATCTCTTCGAGAAAATCATCTCCGTTGCGAAGAGATTCGGTATTCAGCGTCTGCGCCGGATCGGTTTCGAAGTCTGAATCATTCGTCCTTTTGCAATGCACGATTATATGATGATAATACTGAAATCTATAAAGATATACGATTTGGAAAAGATGTATGATTTGTCTTCGGGTTTTGCTGAATAATAACAAATAATGACAAATTATATATCGATGATATATATAATTTGAAAAAGATATACGATTTGTCTTTGAGTTTTATTAAATGATAACGAATAATGATGAAATATATTTAGAGAACAATAAATTGCATCTTGAATGTATACGCATTAATGCGTATGTATATGTATTAATGCGTATATTGCAGGTATACAAATTTAATAAGTTTTTAGAAAATGGCTCGATCTCACTGAAATATTTAGCATTTGTATCTGTTCGATCGCGTGCAAACATAGTGCAGAAGATATTCATTTCATATGCATTATTTACTTGATCAAAAATTTATTTTATTTTTTTTTTTCCACAATATTCCCCCTTATGCGATTAATCTCCATATCCTCCAATATATTTTATATACTCATAATTGAAAGATTAATTGTACTTACAATCTCGTGGGCTTGAAGTCGCACAATGCACATTTTACGGAATCCGTGAATACATGATCAACGTCTCCGCGCATCCGAAAAGCTTCTGTTTGAAGCTTTTCGGAGTAGCTCGGATGTGTTGATTCAATCGTAGGCGATTGTCCAGAGCTACTTGGAAGGGATTCATTCCGTTCATCTTCCAATTTGACGCCCAAGGGCGAACAACCAATGCCGGAATCATTATTCCCATGCTTTTCCGACATCTCCTCTTTCTGTAAAAAATATAAAAAAAGTTTTCAAAAAGTCTCTTTTATTAAAAGATAAGTGAGTTAAAATCGAAGAATTTGGTGCAAAATTTTTAATTAATTAAAAATTAATTTGTCAATTCTTAAAAATTACATTTTTGTTTGCGTATAATAACATGTATCCTGCAAAGTAAAAATAAATAAAGAAGAAAAAAGAAAAACACGAAGCAGATGCGCAAAGATGGAAGGAAATGTTTCATATATGTATATACTTGAGCTTCGAAAACTCGATATCAATACAACTTCCATCGTATTCATGCCGACATTTTGTTGTCAGTAAAGGGAGAAGGGTCCAGAGAATGAGAAGGATACAGTACGCAATGGTGCGGAGATTTAGAGAGAAGGAAAGAGAGAGATAAAGTTTAATCGGAGAGGGGTTGCACGATTACTCACCATGCTTCTATCATCTAAAGCGAACGAATGGCAGTGCTGCTTCTCGGCAATCTGCTGTCGCTGATTTAACGCATGGTGAATTATCATTTTATCGTATTCGTCCATTTTTACCAATATCCATTTTTTCTTATTATTACTTTCAAAGCCGTAAAATCTGAAGATAAAATGAAATAATTATGACGCAAAATCGCACGAACAACGGAAAGTTTAGATTAAGCAATTCTATTTTTTATAATTGACATAATTATAATTTAACAAAATGACTAAAACATGAACATATAGTCGATATTATAGATAAAATTTCAATCATATAAGCATGATTATTTACTGTTCATATATTCTCATTTTTATTATTATACGATATTAACAATAGAGCTTTTGTTGCAATTGAAGTAGTTTTGCTTTATTAAGAAAGAACATTTTTTATGTTATGAACTTAAATTGCTTCACGGTTTCACCAATTTTTTTTTATTCGCACTTTGTTTTGCATATCGTTGCATCTCTAAACATGTGTTAAAGAGATTTATGACTCTTTTCTTTAAAGACAAACCGTTCAATTCATTGATGAAATTGACCTATTTAAGCTGTTCGAGCGAGTAAATATGTTCTTACAGTTCGCGTCTCCCTGCTGTTACCTTTTTCAAAGTTCTTATTCATAGCAGGTGTCCAGGGTTAAAAATTATAAAATTTGACAGTTCTTTCGACATGGTTTTTAACAAAACAAATCTGTTATTTGTATGTGCTTGTGCATGAAAGGGAAGCTAAAGAAGAGCTCGAGAATGACAAATATATGTTAAATGGACTAAACAACTCTCTCTTAAAGAAAGCGCAAATCAATGTCCCCGAGTCCGATGACAAGATTAATGAATCTTTTTACGAAAAGGCTTTTTATAAAAAGCCAGCTAGCTATGAAGATATGACGTTGAATCATTTTGTAAAAAGGCTGAATCTACATAAAGCCTGCAACATTTAAGATTTACATAAAGATTTTGATGCGACTTTGAAACTGCCTATATCTCCTCGCTATTTCTATAACGTTATACATATATGTATACTCTCAAATAATTTATACAGACATTGATTTTTGATTGTTCTAAACCTCAATAAACTTCTTCTAGAATGAGAATAAACGGCTTTAGTTGGGAATGCGAGCACGTGCAAAATGATAATGAGATTAACAATCGTATGTTCACTTATGAAACAAAATATTGTTTCTTGTTTCCCACAATTATTTCCACGATTGCTCAAATACAAAAGACTTGCAATGATATTTATAACTATTGCGATAATGAGTCGAAATGCTTGAAAGCTCATAATGTGATTCCGTGGCTAATTAAAATTTATTTGATCGATAAGTGCCGTTATTTATCAAGAAATATATTTGTATCTGTTTATAAGAGAAAGAATAAAATACTTAGATCTCGTTATATAAAAATAGATGCTTTGAATTTATGGCTTATGAAAATCAATGAATCATAAAATCGATGAATATTTTCCTAGAAAAATTTGATAATCTCGATAAACGATTTCTGATTCTAAAATTTCAAATGAACAGCGCTTCCCTTTAAAGGTCAAAACGACGATGATATTTCCAAATTCCAAACGAGTCATACTTCTCAAGATCATAACAATAAATAGAAAAACATACGACAAAGCGACGATATACATTGGAAACTTCAATTGGCAGACAGGATAAGGCAGACGTGGATGGGGAAAAATCGCCAAGCAATATTTAATATGTAGCGTGAATAAAAAAATTAATAAATTCATAATATTAAATATATCGAAGACTTCGAGTGTGGAGAAGGGAGATTACAATTGTAAAATTTTAGTTGTTTTAAAAAGAAAGAGCTGCTGCTTGCCGAGAAACATAATAAAATGAAGCATACTTTAATATTAGATATTTACAACAACATCAAGGTGTTTAAATTTAAACAATTTGCCTTGATTTATTTCTTTAAATCTCTTTTATAAAAATAAAAGATAAAACAAGCAAAAAAAAGAAAGATTTTTACAAGGGGCAAGAATCGCGCGGGTAAATTTTAGGTATGTTTTGAGCGATCAAACGGGATTAGGTATAGAAATAGTTGAGACTGTATTACGATTTGAGTTTCAGCTTATTTCAGACGATTCATAATTGGCGACAAAAATCGGGACAGAATTATATTTGTAATTTTATGTATCATGTAATACAGAAAACATTAAAAAAATCATCATACACACGCGCGCATAATATGTCTCATACATATATCTCAGAATATTTGGTCGCCATTTATAAGTCGTTTAAAGAGCGAACTCGAATCAAGATTAAATTATATCACAGTATCTATATTATATCGTACCTTGTTTTACTGCCAGCCGATCACGTTTATCAATAATGAACCTTGTTGTTGTCCGGCGCCTTCTCAGGAGCATCTCGTTCCTTCTTTCCGGATGAAGATTTCACAGATCATACTCACAAAATATCGATTAATATTGTTAATAAACCGTGACACCTTCTATCGGGATAGTTATTCTCTATCGAAATTGTTTGTTTTTCTTTATACTGTTCTTTATACTCGCTAATGTAGAAAGATCAAAAAGTTGCTGATATTTCATAAACAGACTTGCGAAACGTGCGTGAAACCTACGCTTTGTTTATTCTTTTAGTCATATAGCGATTATAATAGAAATATTCGCATCGAGTACCTGAAATCTCGTCTTTCTATAACAAATATCTCTATTAGAGATATTTGTACTATAGACTACGAATGACCTGAATAACCCGAAAATGACCGACGGATTCGACGAGCAACGGGGCAGTAAGCTTCAGCTAAGCGATCAGAAGAGAACTCTGAAAGAATTGTAGATCTCATACATATCCATGAAGGGGCAGTTACCCTCTCTCCCCGGTTCGTTTGGCCAATCATAGCACGGTTTTCCCCTAGAAAGGACATTCATAAACAGGACATTTTCAGCCCCTGCCCCCCCACTTTCGTCAACCGCGGTAGCCGATTCATCGGTGTTCCCTGCATACTTTTTATCAAATACAACTGTTCACTCCTACCGTTTGAAGGATGCGAATCCGCTATATTTCAGTAGCCTCTCTTGGGATTACTGTTATTCACCAGTTAAGCCAGTTACGTCACTCTTTTTTATCACGTGAAAACTTATGTCTCCCTCTTACTCTTCGATTCTTCCTTTATCTTCTTGTACTCTGACGAGAGTCCGTGTTATCAGATAAAAAAACATTTTATTATACAGTAAATAAAATAAATAAAAATCGATGAGTCAGACAACATTAAAAATGTTTCTAGCAAAGATTACTTGCTACACGTGTGAAAATGACGAATTTTTAACATTTCTCTCTGAGTGTTTAACATGATTAAACTGATATCATTAGTTTTATATTTAAATATCATTATCCAGTTATTTGGTTTCCTTTCTGAAACGTTATACACTAATTTCTAGTGAAATCAAGACACCATGAAGAAATTTCATTTAACAAATTTCATTATATTTCGAAAATTAATCTCTATTATTTTAAAAAATTTCAGAAAATGGTTTTCTATAAATTTGCATAACACAATGACTGAGAACAAAAATTTATTCTCTCTGAAGAGTACACTAACATTATATATTTGCAAAGAAGACTTCCCTCTGTCTTCGTTTGATTATATTTTTTCCATGAAAACAATTCAAAGTAAAATTCAATTAAGAGGCATACAATGAGAAAAACTGAAAGAATGCATTTCGCGCACTAGGAAGGAAATTTCAAAATTTACTACTTTAATCTCAACACAGAAACGTCAACATTTGTAGTGCTCCATTATTCACAGATTCTTTTTTTAGCATAAAACACCGTCTGCTTTTCCTCTAACGTAGACAGCTCTCACCCTTTCCCCAATACTGGAAAGAAGGAAGAGAGAAACGTCTATTAAAAAGTGAAATTTTAAAATAGGAACTTCTTTTAAGATCGAAATACTCTAATTTATGCACGTGCATGTGAGCGCGAGACTAAAAGATATATTATTAGATGAATGACTTCTCCGCGCGCGCTCTTTATGAATAACAACACTTTCTTTATTTTCATCTATTCGCACCGCGAATCATTCCGCGTAATTCGAATCAAATCAATGTCTTACACTCTGAAAAAAGGAAGTCTAACTTGACTAAATGCGTTTAGTTAGTTATCATTTTTTTAATTGAAATATTTAAGTATTTAAGTCAAATATATCGTGTTTAAGTCAAATATGTCACAATTAAATATTTCAACTTTAGTCAAGTTAACGATTTTTATTTCTCAGTGTACAAATTTCATAAATAACTTGGCTGAAAAATAGATACGCCGAGATTATCTAAATATACGGTTTCAATTTATTTGAACAACCGAGTTCTATAATTTGACAAATTCTATAATTTCGTATGGGACCTTATGCGATACTCTATTTACATATTTTAAATACTGTTAAAAGACAAATCGATGCGTATCATACAATCGTACAATTGGCAATAAATCTTTCTCTAATTCTCTTTCTTCGCGTAAAGAAAAGCCTTCCGACCGTTACAGTTTCAACCTTCTAATTTTTTTTTAATTTTTTTTGTCCAACGAACGAGACATTCAATAAATTTACGCGTTTATAGTTCAATCAAAATACTTGTGCGGCTTCTTTAACAATTTCTATAGTTTTTTTGGGAGAATCGAAAGTGCAGAATAAATTTTAACCCCTTTTTTTCTTCCGGAAAGGAACTAAATCAAATTATTGTCGACAATCTGTTCATTTTCAAACTCAATTTTTTTCCTCTAAAACTATTATTAAACACAAAAGTTTTTTTTATGTTTTATGTATTTATTGTAAAGACATTGACGACAACTAAATGGATACTATTTTATGGATACTTCTATCTAAAACAGATAAAAAGTGTTTACGTAGTCTAAGAAACTTGTTTCATCCGTTTCAGGTTTCATTTGTTCATTATCGTGTTTTATATTATTAATTTAATTTATTAAAAGATAATAGAGGGTTTTGCAATAAAAATTTCAACTCCTTTTGAAAGGGAGCAATAAAAGAAATCATTTTTTTTGATATCACTAAAATCATTTATTAATAAAATAAACATCTAATGCCAATAGATAAACTTTTCAATTTATGATGCGTATTTCCTTCTCTTGCTTTACAGATTGTTTCAATAGAATTATTCAAATTTATATTTTATCTGAAGAATCAAATAACGTGAGATGTAAAGATGTTTTGCTTTATTCTATGATTATAAACACAAAATTTACACAATATATTTTCAATATTTAATATTTCCTAACTTTGTCCTTCTTTTATGACTTTATTTACTTTATTTACTCTCTCTCTCTCTCTCTCTCTCTCTCTCTCTCTCTCTCTCTCTCTCTCTCTCTCTCTCTCTCTCTCTCTCTCTCTCTCTCTCTCTCTCTCTCTCTCTCTCTCTCTCTCTCTCTCTCTCTCTCTCTCTCTCTCTCTCTCTCTCTCTCTCTCTCTCTCTCTCTCTCTCTCTCTCTCTCTCTCTCTCTCTCTCTCTCTCTCTCTCTCTCTCTCTCTCTCTCTCTCTCTCTCTCTCTTTCTTTTTGTTTATTATTAAGACTAATTAGTAAATTAGAACGGGCAACATTAATATGCGCTGAATAACTTCTTTAATAGTTTATTTTTTTTGCAATAGCTATCATTACAAGCTATAATTTTTTTAAAAGGTGCCTATAATTTTAAGTACTAAACTCTTTTATATATGTGATGATTTTATAGAAGTCCTAAAAAATATTTTATTTTATGTTTTGGTAATTTTAATTCGTCTAAGCTCCTGAAATTATTAAAATCATTTAATTCGATATATAAATTTGATTAGTAATTTATAAGTTTGATTTATAAGCTTATAATACTTTTATTAAACGAGAAAGGGAGAGAGTGAGAGCAAGAGAAAAAAACGCGTTAATAAAATTTAGTATATATCCATGTATATACGGGCAACGTATACTTATGTAGATGTTCACAAACACATTTTCTATCTGTTGTATTTTGCTCGAAATGAAAAATATCAAACATAAATCTATAAGTCAGAATGTGTTCGTAAACAAATTCTCTCATATTTTTTATCGGCTCATAAAAGAAACTGGAACGATACGAACGGTAAGCATACTTTAGTTGTGGAAGATAAACAGTAAAAATGTCTAATCTAATCTAACACTGTAAGAACAATAGTGAAAATTTCTCTAATCTAATTTTAAATTAGACATTTTTAAATTTTAAATTTAAAAAATAAGTAAATATGGAGGGAAGCGCTATTCATATAGTTTCCGCAGAGTCTAGAAACAACGATTACAGACATCGTGTTTATGGGTTGTTCGCAATCAGTGTATGTGTGTAAGTCGTTAAACGTAAAAAACTTCAGGTAGGTTTGACGGCCAATACTCGTTAAAGAACTTTGTATAGAACGAATTAGATTTTTAAACCTACAACGTATTTTGGTTACTAACGAAGGTCAATGTAATAGCTATAATAACCTCGGCTATAAAAATGTTTTTCTATAAAGTAAAAACCCCAAGTATTGTTGATCGTAGATCATTAAAGTTAAAGATCATTAAAGTTAATTAGATTTTGATTTAAATTATTTATGACTTCGGTAGGTGAATAATTTAGGATTTTATTTTTCTATATTATTCATCAGTGAGACAACAAGCGATTATTGTTTCTTGAGACTAATTAGGCGTACATATATCATGTTTTTCGAGCACATATCAAGGACGAGAATCTGATAGAAGAATATCATAGAACAAAAATATCAGTTTTAGGGATTTACAATTTGCAATAAAAAATTTTAAAGTCAATTCTAATCGTGCATCCATTTAGTTTGAAATTTGTTGAGAAACATTTGTAAGACCCATTGCACAGTTATTTTGTTATATTGATTTAAATGTGTACGCAAACGGCGAAACAATCGGTGAAAAAGTGCAAAAAAAATGTATATGTATATATATCGCACTTTTTCGCAATATAAAGAACGGTATTCTAAATATCCTTGCAAATATTGGTGAGTTTCAATGAATACTGTCCCTACCATTATCCCACAAAGCAATTGGAACAATGCGTGACATGGTCATAAATCTGTCGGCTTTAGACAAATTTACGAGCTGATTTTTTAGTACTTTGCTTATAATTAATGAAGTGAGAAATCAATATCCTTTGAACATTGCGACAATACATACTGAGTTAAAAAAAAAAGAAACTCAAAACCTTGAAGAAAAATTCGAGCTTTAAATTGCTCTGCTTTTTTTACGCTTATTATGTAAATCGCAAAGAAATTTTATTCTGTGTTTTGTCAAATGTGTACCTTAATATATCTTTTTCGCAAGAATATCTTATCAAGATTGAAAAATATCCAATAACACTTGGGTTTTACAATGGATGAAAATCTTGCAGATCGCTTGTTTCTATCATAATTATCAATTTGAAATTTATTAGAAAATTGTTAATTATTCTCCGTGATCTATTAATTGCATTCGCGATTTGTCGTTGAGTTTTTTGCAATTTCTTTTGATCTGAGAACTGCAAAATCTGTTATATTTAAATATTAGAAACATGCATTTATACGTAAACTAGGATTGATATCATATCGACGTTAAATTAAAATTGTGAAAAATACATTTAAAAAAAGAAAATCAACATATGACTAAGTCTGTGATTATTCATAGCATTCTGTATGTGTGTAATACGTGTGTAATACTGAAAATAGAAAAAATAATAATAACAAAGCTTAATTACCTAAAAGTTAAATACTTTAAGCATTACAATGATGGAAAAGTAGTGTAGTAGATAAATCGATTGTTTATTTCAAAACATTTCTATCGGATCTAATATGAATCATTTTGTATTAATTACACATTTTTCCATGCTCAAATTTTTTACGAAGGAATGTTCATTAAAAATATCCATTAAGGGGTTACATATCTTTGACAGGCCTAAAACTAGGTCGAAATTAACGAATTTTTATTGTGATAAAATTATGTTTTATTAAAAAATAAAAATGCATGTCTTGTAGAATAGTCTTTTGAGAATATCTCCTTAAAATTTCAATAAAAAATATCAAAAGAGATGTTGGCGGGGATACAATTGAGGTCCTGGCAGAGATATCTACCGCGAACGCCGTTTTTATAAACACCGTTCAGAAAAATAGCTGCCAGGACCTCAATGTATTTTCATTTTTTAATAAAACATAATTTTACCACAATAAAAATTCGTTAATTTCGACCTAGTTTTAGGCCTGTCAAAGGTATGTAACCCCTTAACTCTTTCTTTTTCTGCATTTCAGAAATATCAAGAGCATTGCAGTTTTGCAAGATTTTTAGTTGCAACCTGATCTACTTTAAAACGAGGAATTTTCTCCGCAAAATTAGAAATTCTATGCAAAAGGAACCCAACTGTTTTTACGACAACGACAACTAAGCGGTAGGTCAAAGCGGCATAAGATGTATTTTTCAAAAGTATGTTTCTTTAAACCTCGAATGTCTTAATACTCTAAACGCCCAAACTTTTATATTAGGTACAACTATGTAAGCCATTTATTTTTAAATTGTTCCAGTGACTGTTTGCAAAAATTGTTTGAAAATTTTTTCCATTTCTTTAGCTGTATATCACGTTAAACCGTCATTATTATGCAATGTAAATCATTTGCATTTTCCTTATTTATTTGCATCTTTGTCGGAACGCTTTCTCTAATTTTGCGAATTTATGACCGTTGCAATGAAAAATTCGACCGAGTGCGTAGAAACCGAAACTCATAGTCCGCTGACGTGGTGGGGGGGGACCTTTTCGGCTGGCCCTTCGTCGCGCTATTTCGAAACCAGGCTGGCGTCCCTCTCCTAGGACAAACAACTGACAGCTGACCCACGCTGGTTTGACCCATACTTATGGTTCATCTGCTAACACCATCCCGGCGCACATTTTTCCAGCGCATAAGTTTTTAAGCGCGTGGACCACTCTCACCGGTTCGCCTCCCTGCGGATTGTAACGGACTTCGGCCGATCTAATAAGGGCTTGTTATATCCAAGAAGAATGGTACATTCGATATCCGAAGTTTCTTTGGCGTTCAATCCAAAAAAATTAAAAGATATCAATTATATCACTTTATCTTTTAATAATCAAGAATAAGCAGTTCTCATTGCATACGTGAATACTCAATCTATTTTGCCAGAAGATTAGGGAGAAAGTTGTAAGAGAGAGAGAAAGAGAGAGATATCTTAATGTTTTTTTAATCTTTTTATCACTTATATGATTTTTCAAATTTGTTTTATGATTTTGTATCTAATAATGTGACAAGAAATTTTTCTATTTGCTTTCACAACTTTCTAATTTTAATTAAATAATATATGAAAAATTTGTAGTGTATAAAACGGAAGACAAAAATTTTGACAAGTTAAGAGAGAGGGAACAATTAAAAGAGGCGAAAAGAAAAGGGGAAATTAAAAACGCTCAATTTCGCCACCTAACACGTGACAATTTTGGTGTCATCCGGCGACTTATGAACCATGCTTCGAAATCGTTTTCTTTTCCTCTCTGTCCTTTTTTCCTGTTTACCCCTCTTCCTCCACCCTTCTTCCTCCACCCCTCTATGCCATTCCTGCCATCCTGATTGGGAGCCTGTGCGGATTGAAGGGCACTCGATATTCAGTGGCCGAATTCACTCCACCATTCTACCCACAATTCCGCGCGTCCCCGTTTTCTTTCGACCCCCTCGCCTTTCCCAGCCCTCGCCCTTTCTTCCCTTTTTTCCCCCAACTTTTTATGCATGGAAAAGGACAGGAGAGGAGTCCTTTCCTCTTCTCTCCTCTCGATTCTTATGCGCTTTTCGTGCACGCGCGTGGCGCGACTCACCTCGTACATAATAAACACACACGTGGATAGTTAGCGGACTGTTCGGGTGTGGACAAAGTGAGCCCTGTGAGAGAAATCGACGAAATAGCGGAAGAAAAAAAACGAATGAAAAAAAAAAGAAAGCTGGGATGTCGAAAGTCGTGTGGCGTATCGGATGCAACAGGTTTATAAAAAATTCCGTACAAAGTAAATCGTGTATCATTTATGTATTACAACGCGCGACGAGAGAGATCGGCTCTTAAATTAATACTAATACTCATAATTACAATGCTAGAGCACTTTATCTGTTTACAACAAACTGTTTGAAAGTCTCTCTTTTCTTCTTTTTGACAGAATTGTATCGCAGCGTTCGCGAGCACGTGCTAATCGCGTCCAACGATCGTTTTTCCAGACTCTGATCGATTTTTCGAGATCCCTTGTCCATTTATTTCTCTCTCTGTCTTCGCCTCCCTTTTCTCTCCCTTTCTCTCTGACTTGTTCTCTAATTTTCTTTGAGAATTGATCAAATCGATTTTCGGCGTAACGGACGCTTGTAATATTGATATTTTTACTAGGATGGCATTATCGAAAATATAATACGTAAGTAATAACATTGGTTTGTTCGAAAACTTCTCTTTTTTATAAAATACACATAAAACATATATACATACATTTAAAATAAAAAAAAAAGATAAACAACAAAAGGAAAACTTTCCGAACAAGCCCACATGCATGGTAATACTATTCACATATCGCGCGATAAGATTATTAAAGCAAGATCAGTATTAAAAGGGTTATTATGAGAAAAGGGTTATTAAATGAGAAAGACACATAAAACTCATTATCAATGTATAAAATATGTTTTTCTATACGGCTATATTGTTGATTTTCTATAGGTACCATTTTTTGTTATACAAAATTAGTCCGCTACTAATAGCCATGAAGGTTAAAGAGACCATTAACTCGGTATTGTTCAATGATTAATCCTTCTCGTGGCAACCATAAAATTTTTTAAGAGAAACGATATAAAATGTCCAACGGGGAATCATAATGGAGGTGCAATAAGTACAAGGACGACGCAGCTGTATTGTGCTTCGTGTTTCGCAATTAGAGCAGCGCTATGGAAGGACACTACGAGGAGTTCCAACGATGTTGCAACCATGTGTCCGTTTTTCGCGCACATATTTCTAGTTTACGAATTTCGCCAAACCCCACACGTGAAATCGGTCACGAGCGAGAATCGCGCGTAAAACTTGATAAATAAGAAGCCGGGGGTCACGGCTGGCACGTGAGGGGTCAACCATTGAACAATATCGGGTGGACGCCCTTTTCACCCCCGGGGTTAATATGCGGACGACTAAACATTGTCGGCCGGACAATGCGAGATTTATAGATCAACGCCATTGTCCATTACGATCCCGATAGAAATTGATTTGGATTTTTTTGAAAAACGATCGGCCGCGCAGCCGTCGCAAAATCGCACAACGATTGCGAGCCGAACGATGAGATCCTAAAAGAGATCGCAATTTCGACAAATTTCTAAAAATATAAGAGAATTTTTTATGGAAAAAATATCTTTGGACGGTCGAACAAAAATTTATGAATACCATAAAATATGTTGGATAAATTTACACGTCGGCAACGAGCGCGAAACACGCATAATCCGCTGAAGCAGCGATTCCACGCGATGTTTTCGATCGTTCACATATTCCACGAAATCGGATTCAGCTTCACGGAACATTATACCCGATCATTTTCATTTATTGGTTTTTTTTTCGTGTCGGTTTCCGAGGGACTACTGATTTCTTCAAGAAAGAGGGCATTGCACTCTTCCTCTTTCTACGAACCCCGCTCCTCCTCACCCCGTGGAAAAGAAAAGCGAAAAGAGACGGCTACGGGGGAAACGGGTCACAAGGGTGATGACCATAGCGCACGCGTCAATTCTGACCACTTTTTCAAGGTCCCTGATTCTCGTTGATTCTCGGTGGAGGAATTTTTTTTTTCGTTTCTCCCATCTCGTTTTTGCCATCTCCTCTCTACCCTCTCGGTTCGCTCTCTCCTTTTCCGCCGTCTGGTGGGTTTCATCACCGACACACGATAAACTAACGAGAGGGAAAGAAAGAGAAGGAAGAAAAGAGATTTCCGTTTTTCCGCCTCAGCTGTGCGCCGCCTGATTCTATTTATAGAGTTGCACGCGGGCTCTCGTATACGGGGGGCATCGTTCAGGGGGGCGAGTATGGAACCGCGAGCGGTAAATTTTTCCTGGCGGAGAAAACAGGGGGAGATCTCGTGATGAGGTACGGCACGCGTTCACCACGCGCCATGCGTGATGCATACCGTGTTTTAAAAAGTCAATAGAATTTGATAAAAATAGCGAATATCATGTTTTTCGAATCATTCACAAGCAACAGTTTTCTTTATTATTAATTCAGATTATCTGATATCTGAATATATATATATATATATATATATATATATAAAATTATATTTATATTTATATTATATTAAATTATTTATATATGTATATATATATATATATATATATATATATATATATATAATTTAATTAATTAAATTCTGAATTTAAATTAACGTCATTTTAGAATAAATTGCTTTTTTATTTGTAAATAAATTTTCTATCCATAAACAAATTATACGTATTTAATGCAAACGGGACATGTAGAAAAAAATAAAGAATATATATATATACATTCTCCATCTCTTTATATATATATATATATATATACATATATGTATACAATATATTAACATCTATATATGTATATATACATATACATATGTATATACATATTTCATTATTTTTTAAATATTCAATTTTTATTGCATTGAATACATATAATTTGTTTATGGATAGAAAACAATTTACTCTAGAATGATGTCAATGTTTTTTAAATTCAAATATAAATTAAATTATATGACAAATAAATTTCCATTAATCGAAGCATTGTAGTTTCAAAACTGATCAATTTTTCTCTTTTAAAGAATTTGAGATTTTTATTTATATAATTACTCAATACTTATCAAGAGAGAAACCTTTTCAAATTTTTTAAAAAGTAGTTAAAAAATGGTCGTCTTTTAAAGTAGGTACAATTCCACAAACACTTTTTGCAAACTTATTTATTCATAGGACAGTGTTAACAAATGATACACACATGAATAATATCAACTATTTTATTTATCGTCTAATTAACGTCACGAATCAATATCCCAGAGAGATATCTTTTATCTTTTCACATACTTATATTTTTTGTAGCTAGCAGATTTTTGCAGATCACCGCGTTCAAAATGGCATTTAAATAGAAGGGCCCGACAAAGGGCCCGACTCTATGCACATTAAGAATGAGTATTAATGCACTGCATTCGGGTTCTGAAAAATGTGAGTCTGTGACAGGAAAAACGCGCACAAAAAGCGGAAACACCCGCCGCGAATCAAAATCCACGTCGGGACGAATGATCGATCTACAAAGTCATCCTCATGTTGCCGAAGAATCATCGGTACCGCCATATGAGCAATGTCGAAACGATTCAGCGATTGTAGATGACTTTTTTTTTATTAAAAAAAAATATATAAGTAAGTTCGAAAATAGTTTTTTTATCACGATATCTATTTTTTTTTTATATATATATTTTATATATATATTTTATATATATATTTATATATATAGTCGATGGATCTGGCATTTTTGTTTTTTAACAAAACAGATTTATGTACTCTCTGTCTCTACACACAAATTTTTAATGCGTTTTAATGTGTTTCTAGAAAATCTTTAAAAATCGTTTAAGAAAGTCAAGAAAAGGTATTTGTCTTATACGAGTATATTATGTATTTTTATGTATCTTAAGATGCACACTATTTTTAATCTATCTCAATGTTGTTACGTATATATAATTAACAAATACATTTTAATTTGTTATTTTATTTCTATTGCAAATTTAGAGCTAACTAAAAGTCAATTCTTCGACGTCTTATTATATCTTATTGTAATTTTCTTCATCTTATTTTACATAATATAGTAGTAGATTATGTTAACAAGGATCACTTTTTAGATGTTGATGAAACGTTGGTAGAGTGATGTATTACACACGTGATGGGATTTAAAAAATGACAAAAGGGTAACTTCAAACACCGACCCCTTCTCGAGTGATGCAACCTGTTGCACGAAGGGAGGATTTAATTTTTTTATGCGCACGATCGAGCTCGTATTACCAGCCACTCATACAATAGGTATCAACCTGTCGAGTGAAGGGGAGTTTTTTTCTCGCTTTACTCCCATTAGATACGGCCTTGTTCATGGGGGAAGAGCTGTCAAGTGCCGTTTTTTTCTCATCAGCTTTTTATAATCGAAAAAAACTCCCTGTATCGAAGCGCGAGGAACAAGTGCAGTTACCTGGACGATAGAGAGAACGATAGCATAACATCTTTATTGTTTCCATCGTTTATACAGCTTGTTCATTCTTTTTTCTCGTGCACCTGCTAGCACTTCGTAACACATTCTTGATTTTGTTTATGTAAAAAAATTTATCTTATTAAGATATTTAATTTTGTAACAAAGTTATGTACAGAGAACCATATACAGGGTCACCTAACTTGATGATCTTGAATAAATCGTGAAATACTTGCTATATGAAAAAATTGTTTAAATGGTATCAAGAGGGACACACATATAGTACAAAATTTATACATATATATATATATATATATATATGAATTTTGCTAAAATAAAGTGAGAGATAAGACTTTCTTTTAACAAGAAAATATAATAAAATAAAAGAGAAATAATTTTGAATGTATGAAAGAAAAAGAAAGCAAGAGATAAATCTAATAGTTACGAAAAAGAGGTCTTTCGTGGTATATACGATTTTCAAGAATTTTCTTGCACAAAACTTTTCATGTATTTCTTTTCTTACCCATTTGACGAAAAAATCTATTCTTTCATTACAAAAAATTTTTCGAAAAGAATGATTGATAAACTTCACAAGATTTTTTCTCACGGAGTTCTTTTGAGTTCACCTCGTTTTTACTGACATCCACATTGAACATTTGAAAATTATGTTTCTTGCTACACTTTCCGTAATTTCTTGCTAAAAGCTAAGAATTTGAGAGCATTTTAAGAACTCTGGGAGCGCGGACAATGTTAGATCCTAAGCACTCTTTCGACAAGAAAAAACACGAAAGAAACGAGTTTTCTAAAAACTCAGGTATCCTAACACTATATAATCCACACCCGCATCCTCTATTCCTCACCCCTTTCACCCATTGTTCAAAACCTTTCTTGATATTTCGTTTTGCTACTTTCCCATCTATCTGCTTTCGTGGACGCGCTAAGATTGTACTTTTAATCGATAAACTTGGTTTATGTTATATTTATGAATATTATGATCTTAAATAATGTCTCTCATTTTAGCTATTTTTACATTTTTAATTAAAAAATTATCAACAAAAAAAAATTTATGTTTATACTGTGTGTCTAATCAGCAGTAATGTTTTATTCTAATTTATGATAATGGAGCGTAAGAAAAAAGGATTGGAAGGTTAATAAATACTACTTATCAATAAGTAAGTAAACAATATATATTTATTGTTATCGTTATTGTAAAGGCACTTGTTATCGATATAAAAATTTATGTCACAAATTACTTCCAATGAGCATATTTAAATACTGATATTAAACAATTAATCGTTTTCTGTTCTGTATATAATCTCAGAAATTATGGACGCGTGTATGCGCAACCTAAGCGGGGAGTTTCGATATAAAAATTCGGATGAAGGCACTTAGGTAAGTTTTCGTGTCGCAATGCTCCCCGAAACGTAATCTAGACTGTGTTTAGACTAAAAGCAAGATACAGTATGATAAACACTAGTAGTATCGTTATATTGCAATTAAAATAATACATTAAACGCACTTGGTCTGACGCTTCTGGAAGACGGCCGATCGAATCGACGACGTCAAGAAACGCGTTCGATTCGAATAATGATATCGATCGGGAAAAACATCGTGAACTCGAATAAAATGAAAATAAAACCGGCTGAGTAAAATTAGAGAAAATTTAGAAAATAGGGAGGAAAAAGCGAATAAAAGAAAAACTCAAAATTGGATAAAACTCAAAACGCGTATCGGCTAATCCGGCATAAAACGCATTAAAAATGTTTCGATTACAATTTCAAATACAATCAATCGATAACTCTGATCGATACCCAGTTTACATAAAATAAGAGTTTCACGTTCATCGTATTCGATGTGTGTCAACCTGTCTTCCAGAGCTTCAGCCTAAAAATACGGATAGTGACACAAAGATAAAGTCAACGTTTATATATATATATATATATATATATATATGTATATATATATATATATATAACACGATCACTTTCTTTTACTATCTTAAAAGAAAAGAAAAAGTAAACGAGTCGAAAATATTCGGCATTCGCACGACAAAGTTGAAACGAAAAGACAACGCAGGAGCGTGCGAATAACGAAACGAAAGTTCCCTTTTTTCTCCGAGACTTTTCCTAGTTACAGGAAAAGGCGGGAGAGCCGATAATACGGAAAGTTTATACGATTGTCGATATTCTTAACATACAAAGAATCAGAAATAAACGCAACTGTTTTCATTTCACCGCGTATAGATATTAATTCTTCTTACAAACAGATTGCAATCTGTTTGTAAGATATAAATATCAGTACAAACTTCATATCCTCGATTGAAACAATTATTTTCTACATAATTTTCCATAATTTTTTTGTACATTGTATTTATTGTTCATGATTATATTAATTTCGATCGAGCGATTGACGGCTATTCGCGTGTGTCTGGTGAACTTCGTTGCCTGGAAGTAACGAAAACAGTCGCCTAAATCTCCGCGTTTTTCCGTACTTTCTAAGCTGCCACATGTGATAAATTGCATGTATAGATGCATTATCTTCTTCACCGAAATCATTTTGATTTCCAGTGATAACTAGGCCGAGTTAATTTATGAGAAATATAAAAAAAAAATTCAATGTGTTAGCGGCCCCTTTCTCTCGTCATTCCGGTACCCTTTACCTGGAGGGTACAGGACGCGAAAGCTCTCTTATGTAGATAAAAGATATTCATGTAAATCTGTAAATATCTGTATATATATATACTTTTCTCGATCTCGCAATCTTTATTATGTAACTGTATATAATAATGTATAAAATGTAAGAGAAGTTTACAATCTAACAGGATTTCTCGAAAAATACCAATATAACTGCAATCCGTAACAAGTATAGACTTTACATATAAAAAAAATATATATTCTATCTCTCTTCCATTTTGCATTTATTCTCGGCGGAAACTCATTCAGCCGAGGCTCTAAAAATGTGTTGCCTATTAATAAAATTATGTTCGCGTAATGTTTCGATTGTAATGGACGGTTATTGTCGAAAAACGACGACCGGCGGGTCGTGTCATGTTAATTAATTATAAAGATAAGGCACTCTTACAAACACATGATCGCTTGTAAAAAATTACACCACGAGCGGGATCGCAAACGTTTCATCGTGATCCGTAATGCATCCCGAAATTGGCAACTCACGGAGATTCGTCTCCGATCTCCGCATATTGAACATTATACAACACGATTGTATATGTCATATTCGAAATATTGACAAACGTCTTTATGTCATTAAAAACTTTTTCGATCTTTGTCCAGTGAACTATTATTGCTCTTGTAAGCACTATTGCTCTATAATATTAATTCGAAATAAATGATGATCTTCGAGATAGTAATATGAAGAGCTTCGTCAAACATGATTATGACTTATATTCTTAGATTATTAATCGTATTTTTGTATAATATGAATTATAAATAAAAGTCACATATGCTAAGAAAGAAAAACAGAGTATTAAGTTTCTTGTACAAATATAAAGAGTAACGTGTGTTACAATAATTACTTGACAATAATTTCTAACGTAACCAATCGTCATAAAATAAAAAAATGCATGTTCTTAACGCGGTAGTTGACTCTAATAACGCGTTGTTAATCTATTATAGCTAGATGAGATTGAATTATAGCACGAAAATCTAATACATGGCGTATCAATTTTTATGATCGCGAATCTTTCTCTACGATCGTAATATCATCACTGTGTTCATAGAATTTCGATGTATAGCGAAAAGGAAAATGTTATAAATGCAATCAATCGTAGATATACATCATGAGAGATTGTTAAATTTAACGAATATATAAATATGAAAAAGAAATTTTTGTTGTATATGATGGTATTCGTAATGCCTGTACGCGCGTTCTACAAAAGATCAGTTTGTAATTGTATATTCTTATGGTTTGCACGCAAAATGATTTAGATGCAAAAGCTAATAGAGAAGCTTTTAACCGATTACAAAAATGTCAAGTAAATTTTCTGAGTGCTTGACACGAAACCATCTTGAGGTTTCGATATATTGTAACAGGTTACTCTTCATATTTTCGCGCTAAATTACATTTTCTTTTTCTGGCATATGTAGCAATTAAAGATAGCAGTTATCGCGATTTATCAATTGTTATGTATATAATCGGTCCTGAGAGCTCTTCTATTTATAATTCATATTATAAATTGCCACAAATCTAATTGCCAATTTCCTCTCTTTCTCTCCCTGTCTTCCTCTTTTTCTCAGGCAGTGTATAAGGAAGTATAAACTTATATACAAAACGCTTAGAACTCTCGCACGCACATACAGACACACTATCGCACCCTACACCCGAGCGAGAGAGAAAGAGGGAGAGAGAAAGAAACCGGAAGAGAATGGGAATCCTTACACGTGTATGTTAATATCATATACAATATGCATATACGTATATATATATATATATATATATATATAAATATATATGTATGCATGTGTATATATACATATATATGTATGTATACGTATCTAGATTTAAGCATCACGCGCAATTAAAGGCCACCATATGAAAACTGTCTTGCACAGATATGAGCTTGGTTTCCTTATATAAAAAAATTATTTTAAATTTATTTTCATATATAAAATAAATTGTAATAATCTTTGTGTAAAGATTCCCTGGAGAATCTCTCGTATCATTGATTGAAGGCATCGATATTGCACGGTGCTGTTTACGGGGCTACTTATGTGTGAATCCACGTAAATCCGCTGCACGTGCGATCTCGATTCTACAGCCACGTCAGCACGTTGTCTGCTTTGGTCGTGTTAGGATTTATGAGTGATTGTACGTCGTCCAATATATCACTGTTGAAATCCTCACTCAACTGAAACAATGATCGTACATAAAAAATGACTATGTACATGCGCGTCTTAAATTAATATATTCTTTATTGTCATTCAACATACTAACAAATATGGAAATTGTATTTGTAATTATACGGAAATTATATAAAAATTATACAATTATAATTATACGAATCATAAGTATAAATGAGGTAAAAGCAGGTATATAAAATTTAGTTATATTTAAACTAAAATTATTTAAAGGGATTTATGCAAAAGTTTATCATTTATAATGCAAATAATCATTTATTTAAAAATTATGATACACAATCAATATTAGCAGCTATTACATTGATATAGAAGTAAACACTCTCTCACACACACAAGAAATTATTTTTTTAAAAATTGAAGAAAGATAAAAACCAATACCAATAACCCTGATGATAATAGATACGTTAAACTACTATCACAGCTTACTTCAAACGATAATTGTTTATTATACATTAAAATTCTATGAAAAATATCTGCAGATTCTTTTGTAATTTTGAAATATCGGGATACCTACATGAAGAGACGGCAAAAGATCGTCGGTCGAATCGATGTTATCGCTCAAAGTTGACAGATCCGGCGTCTCCATTGGCGCATCACCGTCTGAAAAAGATCATCAAGTCCTAAGTATAACTAAACGCAATTTTATACCGTTGTAAATACGTACTTATGTATTTATGGCTTCGGTATAATCGTTTCGTAAGATCAATCAACGCACAGTGCCTTTCTGCAATCGCGCAAAATAATTATTCATAAATCGAGAATTGAAAATTCTTTGGCAACAAATCAAACGGACATTTTTTTTAGCACAATTTTTCTGACAAATGCGGTGATAGGTGCGATAATAGCGGGATACGATTGTGGGAAAAGTTTCACAATCCGAAACATTCTTGCGCAAACCGCTCTTACCGCTTGTGCCATCCATGTTGTCGTCGATGTTGGCGAGGAAATCTTCCGGAGTGTGAGGAAGGGAATAAGTAGTACCGAGTCCTAGACCGCTGTCGGCACTCTCCTGGCGCGCGTGTTGCTCGTTAATCCCCGACAGGAACGGATCCATGACGGCGTCCGTGTTGCTCTGCCGCAGCAACAGCTCTTGCTATACAACAACGAACAAGACACACGCGTGACTTATCAAGAAGATGATTGCAATGTGAGCTGTTACGCGATATTACTCTCCGAGCGATCTTCAAGTACTAACCTGACTGCGCATGATCTCCTGCTGCCGTTGCTTGAGGCGTTCACGTTCCATCTGCAGCGATTGAAGGCGAATTTTTTGCTGGCAGACCTGCAGACTCTGGTTGCTTTGAATGACACCGGCGGGCTGTAGCCAGTTCTGCGGCAGCATCGCACCGGATGTCGGAGTTCTCTGAAGATGTGTCGCTGAAGAAACAATGATATCTTATAAGAATACACGTAAAAGATCCTTTCAAAAATTAAAATTATTTACAGACAATTGACAATTGACTTCGCATTGTAGAAAATCGGGGAAAGCTCGAGCGAGATAAATGACAATTGTTCAAATTAAGCCAAATTATCGTTCGATTCTATAATAAAAAGATGAGCGTCTCTCAAATGTTTCCTGATTCTTGGAGGATGTCTGGATTTGAAGCGGAAACTTTATTCTACGTCGCATTTATCCCGCAAAGAAAGATAGGAGTTCGTTAAAACTTACGGATTCGCGGATCGAACCACGAAGTCGTGCGGGTCTGATGATTGATGAAGTAGATTTCGCCCTCGACTGTGCGCGCCTGTTCCCATCCGTCCGGCAATGGACCAAGCGAGTTGGGGTTGGTTTTGCTGTTCTCGACTGCGGCGGCCACCGCCGCTACATTCGCTGCTGCGGCCGTTTTTCGTGGATCCTCCCATGTCGTGCTGCGCGTCAGGTGACTGCAAAAGAAAATTATGCCGCACGTTAGACGCATTGGGTACAACGAGATAAGTAACTGCAAGTTGTCACCAGAAGAGGGAAAGAGAGGAAAAAAAATTAGCGTTTTAATAACTAAAATTGTGAAATGAAAATGTCTACAGTATGCGAAAGATAGCTTTCCTTTGAAGATAAAAAAAAACATATTGTGCTTAAAAAAGTTATGAGTTTTGAAAAAGATTTAGAAGAGTCAAAAATACTCAGATCTTTATGTACAAGCTTCGAGAAGCAGCGAGGATTTAAAAATTTCAAAATAGAACATCCGTGAATTTAGTATTACACGTTTCACTGAATACAATACGTTACGTTATATCGAGATGCGTTACGGCAAAATGCGTAAAGCAGGTATGTGTACATAAACAAATACGAAACTTTTGATTGAATAAGTCACGATATAAAAGAACAGAGTTAATCGTCAAAATAGTGAAAAACAAGTAATTGAATAAAATTTAATTAAACAATAAAATTAAAGAAAGATTAAACAACTTAGATTAATCTTCGTTCAAATAATCATTCAAAGATATTAGAAATATCGATCCAGATAGTTTCCTAATTTTTATAAAAAATAATTCGCCATATTAAATATGTGATTTATTCAAAAACTATACCTAAAGTTTCTTCTTTGTTTTTTTTTGCAATAAATAGGAAGCTAATATATTTCCAATTCGTTAGCTTTGCTAACCATCATACGGAAATATATCAAATTGCGAATCCGCGTTCGGTAAAATACTCCATATATCGAGTTTGCGATGTAATATATAAATATATGTATAGGCAATTTAATATATAGTATCAATTTTGTCGAATTCGATGAAATCGGTTTCCTTTGTTTTGCAAAATTGTTTCGATCGTTTTAAAGTTATGACTGTGGATAAGAAAATAATTGGTGTGCAAATATTCGATCCAGATAAAAATATATTTATATAGCGCACTGTGCCTTTATCAGAAATGTAAATAATGCGATTGCGTGTGCGAAATTTAGCTTCGACGTATGTTATATCGAACACTTTAATGTTGGCTTCAGGTACTCGATCTGTGGAAACTGAATATGCGACGCGGCGCGTACAGTTATCCACATATAGTAGGCGCGTGCTAAAAATACTTCCATTCAAAAGACCGAAGCGAAGCAGCGAGGCGACGTGGGTTAGAGCGTAGGTTTTGACGCCCAAAATAAAGGCGATCTTTTAATCTTGCCATCTTTTATTAAACATGTGAAAACGATAGTTCCACGTGAACGTCGGATACGTCTTGGATTAGTTCGAAATAAGGAAATTTTTTTAAAATACGTGCTTTATCGCAGAATTCGGTAATTTTACACATAACAAGTGATAAATATATGTATATAATCTTTACACATAACAAGTGATAAATAGTCTTACTCAGGAATAACGAACAATTGTTCAAAAACTTTTCAAGAATGTGTGTGTATGTATGTATCACGCTCAAATAAATCTACTCAAATAAATGCTTATATATAAATGCTTAAATTAAATTATTAATTATTAAATATATATATATATATAAATAATTACTAAATTTTTATTAATATGTATATAAATAATTATTAAATATTAATTATTAAATATATATATATATATATAATTATGTAAAAATTATTTCATTTAAATAGTAACCATACTTGAGCCTGTAAATTTTTATTTTTAAGCGGCATTATATTCGCCTGAATAAATTTTTATTCAAGCACAATATTTTTCTGTGTATGTGTGTAAGAGAGAAAGAGAGAGACATGAATAAGCTTATATTTGAATATATTTAAGTATATCATTATATATATATATGTATATATAATGATATACAATGATATAGCAAATAATTTTCTTATTCTATTAGATGCGTTTAAGGTTTAAGGATTAGCTAAACGTGAACGACATAAAGTATGATGTTTCTCCTCTTCGTCGCAACAGCAGATTTACGCTACAGTTCGGAGGAGGGCAAAAGAACGAAAGGAAGTCTGTTTTGCACAGCACGCGCGCGTGACGTCATTACGCGATTATATTTCTGCACCCACACACCAAACTATAGACGGTACCTGCGTGACGAACACGTACCTGCCTTGCAATGGCCACGCGTTTGTAAACACCACGCCAATCCGACTGTGGCTCGATTTGTTAATCATCTTGAGACTATTCGAACGTTATGGCTTATCGTGACATTTCGAGAAAAAAAAAATTCCTATATATATATATAAATTAGAATAAATTTTTTTCTTAATGAAAATATCGAAGCTCTTCAAATTTCTATATGTTTTAATCGATGGCATATGGCACTCGTAGACTTTTTACACGTACATCCCCCAATATTTTTTTAATCGAAATTTTAGAGAAACGCACATACACAGAAATTTCGCAGTTTTCTAGAAAAAAAAAAAAAAAAAAAAAAAAACTGCATTTATCGTGAAGAACGCTGTCGACATATATGCCCCTTTCTTTCTTGTTGCGTCTTTTTAATACAAAACGATATTTCGTCAACAACGTAGGCATTTCGCGAATCTAACTTGTGTGCGTGCGCTGTTCATTCCAGATGGACTTATATATATTTTTTGTCATAGCCTGGAGAATCGTGAAACATCCTGTGGCGAGCAGCGAAACACCCTGTACAACGTGCGTTTCTCACCCCAAAACGCGTCTGAGAGAGCCTGTAGCTCTTCGCGCTCTCCGCCGCTCCCGGTTGGCGGCGGTCCAGCAAGAAGAACGGCGCCGCGCCACGTCGCCCCCCCGTGGCTGCTGTGGGCCCCGGAGAGCACCGGGCGGGCGAGATAAAGAGAAAAAGAGAGAGAGAGAGAGAGAGAGAAAGAGACACAGAAAGCGAGCGAGGGTGGCGACGAGGGGGGGGAAAACAGGCAGGGACGTTGAGCGACCAAGAGAACCGAGAACGCGCGTCGGAGAATTATAAGAGGGTCCCGTGTGTGGCGCGTGTGCGCGCGCGCAGACTCTACAGTGTATTTTTACTCCGGACATCACGGCGCCGGACAACTCGTAAATAGACACTCTCGTATCGACTCTCTCCTCCGCTGCTCTCTGGTCTGCTCCTCGCCGATTCCCGCAGCCTCCTTCTCGCAGACCTTCCTCGAGCCCCCCGGCCCTTCGCACTCTAAGGGCGCGCCTCGTCCTTAAACGCGTGCTCGTTGCCTCTCCGGTCTAGAGATCTAAGAATTTAAAGGTCTAATGATACGACTCTGATCGCAAATCCGATTTTTGCTGCGTATAATCGACGTCAGATTGACAGGCTTCATTTAACGGATAATTCCTACGGATTTAGTGTCGTTAGGTCACCCCTAGAATCCCCGCGGATTTGATTAAAACCTTCAGTATGAAGAATCGAAAATCCAAGAGTCTGGATAATGCACAAGCCTGGAAAGCTTGATAGCTGAGTTTCGTTATTATGGCAATCATTTTCGAAAAGATTAAGGTTTCAACATCAGCTGGCAATTGAAAATTACTCTCGCGACTCTCTTTTAGTCTTATCATTGCCGGATGTTTTGCATTTAGGTTCTCCGTTTATGTAATCCCGAAAATTAATTACAAACAACTACAAACTGATAGAAAACTATACCGGCGGAATTAAAGGAGAAAATAAATAATGCCTCGCGAAGGCAGATTGTTTATATCGACTACGAATTATATCGACGGTAATTAACGTCGGACCAATTAATTCCCGTGACGATAACAGATTAATCGAGCGTTTGTTTTGACAGCGACACAAGATAAGTCTTATGAGACATGCTTGTCGAAATAGATATGTCGCACCGACAGGTCTAATTTATATATACATGTATATAAAATTGTTAAGATTTCGGAATTTAATTTATGCTATTTTCAGGAGATATAAACGTACGACTGGTGTAAAAAAAAATTGTGCATAAGATTACGAAAATTTGTTTCGCACTTTATCTAATACGGGCAAACAACGTTTAATGGCAATTTAAAATGATGCTCGAAACTATAAGAAGAAATTGAAACACATTAGAGAAGCGCCGAAATTGACCCTTGGCCGTTCAGAAACTTCCAAGCGACAAAGTCTCGTGATTTTGTAATGATTTCGCAAATGCTCAATTTGCATATCTCACACATATAATGATGTACGTATGTTTACCGTCTAATGACTCGCAAATTCGCTATGATGTTCGAATACTAGGCAAAATCGTGCATCACTTCTCGTGAAATGTCAATTCGAAAACACGATTTTCCAACACGGTTTTAATCAACATACATCTAACATACAGAATGTTGGACAAACTTGCCAGAATGTACCCTGCGTTTCTCTTTATTCTGCGATTCTGTTCGATCAATTTCCAGCTGATCTTTCGGACGAAATTATGAAGGTAAATTAAAAAGAAGGCGTATGGAAATATCATAATAATGTACACGCGCGCACAAATCTTATGCACTTAAATATGCATTTTAACCCCAAATTACGAGGCGGTGAAATACATTTCGTAGGATACGTCGCCAAGATTAGGGGATTAACGCGAAATAACTTATGCGATGCGATTAAGATGTCACACGCGGTATTTATGGTGCAACCTCTCGGGAAGCACTAACGGTACACGAAGTTTAAAGTTAAAAGCATCTCTCGGCACATCATCGAGCAGAGATTCCTACACTCTGGATAACTACTTCCCGTTTATCTGTATGTGAAATTGCTGATGTCGCGGCCTTACCTTCGCGAAAATGAGTAACGCGTGCTGGAATCTAACGCTTTTAGTTAATGGAATCCTCGTGAGAGGATGATAACAAACTGAGTTACACAGAGAGACAGAGAGAATTACACCATCACATTTGCTGTGATTTTATGACATATCCGCGACATCCATACACATGTATATCAACTTTTTAACGATCAACGTTTTCCTTTTCCTTTCCCAAAATTTTATTAATAGAATAGAATAATTTCAATGAATATCATACGTAATCTTGCGCGTTAAATTTTTCTCCGGTATATAAATATACAGTCCCTTTTCCCGCGATACATCCATTCAGTTCGAATCTCAAATTAATATATTCCAAATAAAATCACACGAAAATAGAAAGACAGATAGACAGCCGGTTAGAATATTCTCGTTCCCCTATACACCGAGCAAATTTTACAATACGAGTCGCGCGTCGCACTGCCTTGAACTTTCGCCCCGCGCTCCCGGCGATCTATCCTCGTGTCTGGCATTCGCATTTGTCGTCTAAGCTCTCTCGTGTACAGGTGTGTCGGGGTCTTTAGCCTCGGTGCAGCGCGGCACCGCGCGACGACGAGGTAACAGCGTCGCATCTTTGCCAACGATGGCGCGTTACGATGCCACCAACGGTAAATTTCATTCCGAAACGTATCGTATACCATTCGGATATTTGCTAGTTAAGGGGACGTCCTGTGTCCATACAAAACGAAAAAAACCCGTAGACAAGTTTTGCGAAAACTTCATTTAACTCTCGCATCTCCATTCCTCCTTTCTCGCATCTTATACTTTGATCGCTGTTAATATCACACCGTGCATTTCTATGCAACGCTCGAGCACTCGGATCGCGAATCTACTCTGAGCAAAAGCTCGCAGATGTAGGAAAAGTAACGAAAAACATGGTCACGCTAATCGCTAATCGATCCGACCTTGAAATGCAACAGGATACCGATGTCGCGTACAACTTTCACCTGACTTCGATTTGGAAATATCCGGCAATCTAGCCGCCCTCGAAACTGATTTATGCACATTTATGTCGTTTATTTCGGAGGATTATAAATCGTTGCGGTGAATTTTCTTGCGCATGATCGAAAAATCGATAGAGATTAAATGTGGTGTAGCTTAAAAAAAATAATATTTGATTAGCTTCCACTTAAATGACAATCAGCTGATTTGTTCCCGTTGAATTTTAACGCTTAAAGTTAATAACTTTTCCTATATATATTCGTGCGTTATTTTCCGAGCTCTTCTGGACAATCGACAACCGAGACAAGAAGTATCGCGTATTCTACTCCGATAAGACGTGACTCGACCATAAGTGCTACGTGAATCGACGCAAACGTCGGAAACCTTGAAGGAATGCTTGCGTCTCTTGCCTGGCGAAAGACGAGCAGCGCGATAAGAACGCGCTCAAGTGCTCAACCGAAAGCCATTGTCTCACCTGTGTTCAACAAAACGATCGAAAAGGAAATGTTCGGAGCTCTATCTCCCTTTATTTATGATTTTTAAATATATTATATAATCGCTATAAAAGAGACGTATCTTTTTTATTTTTTATGCTACAAAGTAGGATTAGAGGCTTGACAGTCCCTATCCCTAAAATTAAATTTTATTCCGCTCGAATATCGTCCGTAATCATAAAAAGATTGTTAAATAAAAGTTTTATTGAATTAAAATCATTTCATAGTTATACATTAAAATTCTCCAATCTTTAAAAAATCATATTTGAAAAAGATATAAACTAATTCGAAAAATGTAATTGTACGATTTTATAAAAATGGTTCTCTTCCGAATATTATAAAATCTGCATTAGAATCGCGAAAATGTGCAGAATTCTATTCTCTTGTATGTGCTTTTTTATCACATCTAGAGGTTGAAACTGATTCATATGAGAAATAAATATTTTTATTCATATGCCAATAGAAATGTGTCTAAGATCCGTTTTTTTAGCAATCATGTTTCTTCGTATATGGCCGATTATTTCTGCTGCTTCTAACATTAATTGTACGTATTAATTAACATTAATTGATATAGAAACAAAGTTAGTCAGATAATTAAGATTCGTTAGAAATAATTATGGTTAATGAAAAAGACATTATCGATGGTTATAGATTTAAGCGATTATTTCATTTAGAAAAAGTAGTATTCATATGAAGTATATACAGCTGTATTATTATTTTTTTTTCGTTAAAAAAGTGTGTGTGTAGATATGTTTTAAAATTTAATTTATTGAATATCGAATAAATATTTATCGACTTAATTTATATTTTCCTTCTTTTAATGCTATATGTCTTATATTTTAGAATTCAAGAATGTATTTTTTCGAAACATGCAACATGTGCAACGAATACTATAAAATAGTATGTAAAATAGTATGCGATTTTCGCGATGTATTAATCGTACTTAAATAAATTTGGCATTAAAGTCAGCAGGAAAATCACTATATAGGAACACAATTACAAATATTCTGAAAAACATAGTGCAAGCAAATTTGTGATATCTTTGAAATTAGCAAAGTTGCATTTTTTTGTAAATATTATATATTGTAACTTTTAAACGGCACAACTAGAAACGAAAATCACTACAAATAATTACAAATGATTCTGAATCAAGATGTATCAACGATTTTTTTTATCTTAATGTCGGATGACAGTCAATTTTTCAAAATGCCATATTTTTTTCTGGCTTCGATTACGAACGAAGTTATTGTTACTGTAAACAAAATATTATTTTCTGTATTGAAAACTTAATTTATTAAAAATAGAATGCTAAGTTCACATAAATGTTTGTCGCGACAGCATCTGGGAATGCAGGAACGAGAAGTGTATTGGAATACGTAGAACCTCTGAACCGAAATTATTTGTCCGGACAGGGCACGTGATATAAAAGAATCATGTTTTCTTCGCGTGTTTGGAACGCGAAAATGATACTGAAATAATAAAGCCTCGAGTTTTTATAAGACAGGACAAGCCGACCAGTTCTTTCACGTTAAAACACTCGATTAATAATCGATAACACGTGATCGGACACCTTTTCTTTTTCATAACTTTATGAACGGAATGGGTAGAGGATTAAAAATACGCAGAATGCGTATTTTCTCTAATAAGGGTATAGAGTGAGCGCGATATTAATAGGCGATGTATTATTAATACGTGATATTAAGACGCGAGATACGGGAGTGTAATCCAAAATCATTCTCAAGCTAGCGAACGGTCGACTTATTCGCGACTGAAACCACGTTTCAATTACGCAAATTAGATTCTAATAAGTCCCAACGCTGGATAGGATCCAAAAGCCTCGGTCGACAGTAATTGGACAAACGCGTGTTTGAAGAGAGGAAGAAGGAAGAAGAATGATTGAATAAGTGAGTGAATGAGCGAGTGAGTAAATATTCGCGGAACACTTTTCAGAACGGAAAGAGATCATATTGTAACGTTACACATTCAGAAGTAAAGAATATAAGACTAGAAATTTCATCAACAGACGGAATAATATCTCGCGACAAATATATAAAATATATATAAACTATACAATAACCTCGTGAAAAAATACACTCATGTACGATATATTATTATACGCTGCAGTGTACCTTTTATAAGAAAAAAAAAAATAAATTTGCGGAAATAGTTTGAAAGAGACAGATTATATTTTTTAAATAAGATCTTTTTTCTTAAAAAAAATAGAAATATATTTAAAATAATTTAAATAAATACTAAAAATATATTTAAATTTTTTTAGAATGTGATATCAAGAAGATAAAAATAGATGCATTTGTTGCAACAATATGAATATACGCATGTGACTTTGAGTTTAATTTATATAGTCTAGAGTAGAGTCATCATTTTTCTTTTCACAGAACAATCTATCGCCGCACTCGACACTGATGAGAAACGATTAACTTCCAAACCCAGAGTAAAATATAGCAGTGCCATAAAAGTGAAAAGCATACAAACATCATAATCAATAGTAGCCGAGGTATCAAATAAATATAATGACAAGTAGTAAAAGAAGAGAACTATACGAAAAAAAGTACAGAAATAAAAAGGCAAGACTATAGTAGAAAAAAGTTTGTAAGACGATAGAACTCGATAGAAGTTAAACAAAGTAAAATATAAGTGCCAGCTGAATTGATAGTATTGATACACAAAGAAACAAGTGCAATTAAAGAAACATTTTTTTAGCGATTAGATGAGATCACGATCATGATTATGATCTATTTATTAGTAGTAGTAATATAAATAATAGTCGTAATAAACAGTAGTAGTATTAATAAAATATTAAAATAATATTGTAGTTATATACAGTTATGTATACTCTCTTTTTATATCATTATTATAAAATCTGAATCCTAACATTTTATGTAAAATTATTTTATACATATGTATATATAAGTATTGCGCAAAATATTTGTTACATTTGCCAGTAAGATCTTGAATAAAATCTGCATTTGCATGAAAATTAAAGAAACAGTACTGTCAGAGTACTGTTTCTTTAATTTTCATGCAAATGCAGATGCAGCAAAATGTTGCAACGAAGGTTCTTCGGAATACATGGCATCGGAATAGCATCTGTTATTATTACAAATAGCAAATATCGTCATCATCACACTGTTAGGAGGAAAGAAAAGGGATGGTCTTTTCCCGTGGTGATCATTACCGCGTAATTCAGCGAGCGTGCAACTCGCTTCGCTGCACTTTGCAGCGCACTTTACCAACAAGCTCACGCTCGCTGCGCCTCGTATTACGCCTATCGAAAAAAAATGAGCTCTGCGCTCTGCTTCCGCAAAATTCGCCGACGTTCTGTAGAAAATGGAGCGCGTGTTTGAAAACTGAACTATGATGAAAAAAAAAAAGAACGCGAGCTATACGCGATCTTTCAGCGGCAGGTTTCTTGTGTGTTTTCGCAAAGATCAAAGATCATCTTCAATATCCCTTTTCTACGGAAAAAACCGCGTGATGCGTAAAAAAAAAAAAAAAACGCTTGCTCGTCGCCGAGATATATCGAAATACAGTGTCGAAAATGTATTAATACGATACGACGAATCGATACGATATACGCGCGTATCGGCGTGTATTAAAGAAGTACGGATGCGTCAATTCTCGAAAACCGATGACGAGAGAACTTATCCGCGTCGCATCGCCGAGATCGAGGCATTCATTCGCGCGGTTCGTGACAAAAAGATCTTAACTCGGTTCCTGATAAGAGCAAGAGTAGATACATACATGTGACAGCGAAAATATCGCGATAGCGGGAGAAATAATTAATTATCGGCCAAAGGGTGAGGAGAGGGGACACTTCCCCTCCGTACACTTTTACGTTCGGGTATGAACGGAGAACGGCGCTTTCGATTCGCGCATAAATTTGTGTAGCGCAAGAAAATCTGATGACGTAATATGCGGTAGAGAATTCCGACGCGATGCACATCGAAGAGCCTTTCCATTCTCTTCATGCAAATGATTTGTTTCTAATGATCCTTTAGGTGTGCGCATTGTTTATTAAAATAATTTGCTGATACTTTCGCGTTACAATAAGCGAAAAAAACTAATCGTTTTTTTTCATCGTCGTGTATCTCTCCAAAATCGTTAAAAAGAAATGGTTCTCGAAATGCGTTAAGGAAAGTAATCTTAGCTCATCGTTAACGAACGCATTTAGATACGACGAGTAGAAAGCCTTCGCAGAAGTGCTTTATTTTATCTGTTCGAATCGTTATTTCCTGTCGACCTTCCATGCAATATTATATCACACGAAAGTAAATTTCGATATGTAGAAACGAAGCGCGTGATTAAAGCGTAATTAGCCCATTATCTCCTAAATTGCCTTGTGTCTCAAGGATATCTTGCCTATTGTTAATGGGCTTTACGATGTTCAAGGCGATATCTGAGACAGACATCTTGTCTATCTCAGCTGTACTAATAGCCACTTGACTGTCAATCGAAAGCATGAAATTTCGAAATGCTCGATTCTAAACCCGACGAAATCAATTGTATTACAACCCCAACAATTTTAAGAGACTATCACACAGAATTGATACAAATATGACAAGCAAGTAGCACTCGATAAGTAAAGCAAATGAAAATGGACAGAGAGTCAAAAGATCAAAATTATATAAATGATTTTGCAAGAAGATCTCAAAGATGCGTACGCCGCGTTTTATGAATTGTTTGCACTACAATAAAGTTTCTTGAATCCTCTCTCTCCTTTTTTCCTTTCTTTCTTTTTTATTCTTTCAAACAAAAATGGTACATGGTATTCGCTCGAACATGTAGAAACGTGAAACGAATTCCTCGAAAATAAATCCGCTACGTGACCGTTCTTATAATTTTCAAGCAGGTAGCAGCACGATGGATTTGCACGTGAAATAGAAACGATTTCTCAGGTAAATGAAATGCTGAAAAGATTAGACGAAAAGGGACGTTTTTCTTCTCAAGGACATATTTGTATGAGAATGCAGGAGATAGAAAAAGCAATCGTAGAGATAGGAAAAATACAAAAACTACTTTGAGAAAATTTGGGTTAAGAGATAGTTCGAAAATAATGTAAAGAATCGAAACTAATGAAATATCATAACTAAATGAATGCGGTTTCCAAATGTCAGTCGTAAATTACTTCGTTTCACTAATGAGACCTATCAAGACAGATTTATATAAAATGTAAAATGTTTCACAATTTTAACGTTAATGACGAATGTTCGAATGATAAATTAAAATAGATCTTTTTCCTTGAAAAAGAGAAATTTACGAAGCGTCTATATTTTGTCACATTTCCGATTAATTAGACTTGAAGAAATCGAAAGAATTATCGTACAATTAATCTTATCATAATATCGAGCACAGAGAAAGCTGAAAAAATTTACGAATATGACACAAACTGTGCAACTTTTATTCCTCTATTTAATATGATTCTTCTGACAAACATTTTTAAAATAGAATATAATTGCAATATATTAAAAGAAATAATATCTTTCAAATGCGGTTTGTGCAAATCTCAAGAATTTAACAATATATTTTAATAGCCAGATTATGTACTTAGATAATAAAAAACAGAGATGCGTATGCTACAAAAGATGCTATAAGATTTTCAATTTTATGTAACGACGCTTGTGGATGAAAGAAAATTTGTAAGAAATATTTAAGAGAGTTAGAGTCTAATTGTGAGCCACATTGGCAGGTTTGTTCAGGTTTGTTCAGGTTCGAAGGATCGAAGCGAACGACGACGGAGTTTCTCACGACAGGTGACACGTGATAATCCCGGCAGTCACAGTGGCAGTCAGGTGGAGCAGGTTGGGAAGGTAAGATGCATGGTGGGAGGCCCACGCATCTCCTTCAGAAGCATCGGAAAGATGTGAGAGAGCATATTCCAGGAACGAATCTAAGGGTCTCCCTCGTCGGGCCCCGTATAACAGCGCCTCGAAACTGCGATTACTTGTAATGATATTCGCGTTACGAGAGATACAGCATACAAGCTGTTTTACAATCTACAATCTTACTTTGAAATTCTATGAACTCAATTTTTTCGTCTTCCAGGAAAATATAATAATCGATAATTTTCGAGATATAAAATCTTTGCGAGGGAGACCTATATTCATGAGTCAACAGCAAATATACAACAAAAGTTAATTTCAGATAAATTCTACATTAAGAGAGTTTGAATTTTTGGAAGCTTTCAGTTAACAGAAGAGATTTGCAACGTTGACAATTGAATATTTGTGATAAGTAAAGATTTTCGTCGATATTTTCACTAAAGTAAAATCGTCAAAGTGGTGAGAGAGAAGATGCTCTATTCTTTATTTTATTACAAATTACACATCTTTCCAGAAATTGCTTTTCCTATACACAGATCCGATTCTAAAGGAACTTTCGTCTGTTCGATAGAAAAAAAAATATAAAAATAAATATACCAAGTTTTTTGTTAAAAAATCTTAAAAATTTCTGTATCAATAATAACGTCTCTTTCGCGTATCCGAATATATTAATTAGTACATTTGCATCGACTGTGTTTACTGTCGAGCATCACGACGCGCGTATTCAGTTCCGAGGGCAAGAGATGCTAGCAGCTACGAAGAGTAGCTTTAACGGATGAACCGAGAGAACGCATCTTTCTTCCCTCGCCGACCGTGATGAGAAGTGATGGGGGCAACGGAGGGGAGCAACGAGCAAGGAGGAACAGAGAGAAGATGGAGTGAGTCGCCGAGATAAAGACGGTGTCGGCCTTGAGGTATGCGGGACTTCTATGCGGTGAAAATTACCGACGGCGATGAGTCGCAAAACTACCGTTCTCTAATGAACCATAGCGACGCGTATAGCGTGAAATGTGCTCAATTTTAGAAAAAACAAAACTGTTTTACTCTGCTGTACTGTTCTGATCGTACACACAGAAACATTGTGTATTTACATTTTAAGATTATTTCATTCAAATAGATTAATCTGATAAGAGGTTCCGTTAGATGATTACACTAAAGACTCTTAGATGTTGCTTTCATAGCTTCAAAAATCCCGATTTTTTTTTTTAAATATAAGTTTACGATTTAAAAATCTTTACGTATATAAATGATAAAACTACAGGCTTAAAAAATAATTTTTATGCATATAACATACAAAAGATCTTTTTTTCTATCTCATATTACGGAAAAATTATATACATGTGTGTTTATGAAAATCAGTTAAAGAAAAAACGTTGTACACAATTCTAGACATATGTATGTATAAAGATATGTATGTAACACTTGATTTTTCAATTACAGCTTTCAGAATGCCCTTAAGACACCTGCAGCCATATCAGATTATGATATTAGAAATGAGAAATTGTGTGAATTTTTCTCTTATGAAATACAGCGAAATAAATTAATTTGTTTGCTACCATTCGGTCAATAGCATAGATCGGTAAAATATGTCAAGAACTTCCTTTTTTATTATTCCACGTTAGGAAATGTACATATAACTCAATCTATTGTATTCTACATAGCGAGAATAGACTTTATATAAAATAGACTTATAATTAATCAAAATTTACTGTGTGTGTTCCTTTAATCTACATATTTCGAAAAGAGAAATTCGATATATTTCATCAATCTATCAAATACGAATGATAACATATGGCACAATTAATTTATTTCGATATATAATGCAGGAAAAGAATAACATGATTTCTCGCTTCTAATGTCATAATTTAATATGACTGTAGTGAGGGAACAGAAATCTGGAAACGAAACAAGTACATGTATGTGTTACCGTTCGAAGATCGAAGAAAGAAACAAAATAAAGGGGAAAAGTGTGCACTTAAAGATACTGATATTCATATACATACGTATAAAATACATGATAAAATCGGGGGAGGGAAAAAAAAAGAAAAAAAAAGAAGAGGATGATCGGTACCGCGGATCGTTCCTCTCCCGAATCGCAAAAGAAACGAAAACACAAGCAGCGAGAGTCACTCACTTGAGGAAGTAGATCTGGCCCTCGGAGGTACGTGCTTGCTCCCATCCGTGCGGCAACGGGCCCAGGTCGTCGACCGTGCTGATGACGTCGTAGCTGCGCTGCTTCTGATGATGATGGTGACGCGCGTGCGGCTGCGGCGCGTGTTGGGGCGCCTGTTGCGCCGAGGCGTACGTCTGTTGCAGGGAGGCCGGGCTGCTGTGGGCGCGAGGATGCGCGACGGTGAGACCGGCCGCGGCGGCTGCCGCGGCCACAGCGGCGGCGGCCGCGACCGCACCTGCGGTGCTATTTGCACCTCCGCCACCGCCGGCGCCTCCGCCTCCACC
>OZ020546.1:5024576-5054243 GCA_963971435.1 Lasius platythorax
CTTGCTACCGCCGGTGGACGGCGGATTGAAGAAGGAATTCGGCAGATTGCGCATGCGCAACGGCACCTGTAGCGGCCGCTTGGAGTCGGGCTTGAGGACGGTGTCGAATAGCGCCTGAAGATCGGACTCGGAATTCTGGTCGACCCTGACGACGAGATTGCTCTTGGACAACTGGTCCACGTCTTGGTTGAGCGCCATTTTGGATCACACACTTCGCTCTCGCGCGCGTTCTCTTCCTCTGCTTATATAGTGGACCCTGTGCGTCCTTGTCTCTCTCTCTCTCTCTCTCTCTCTCTCCTTCCTTGTCTTCGTCGCTCTTTCTGCGTCTATCCGTTCTCCGCTTCCAACGCTCCGACTTTACTCCCGGATCGCGGTTGCCTTCTTTCACGGCACGTACCCTATATCGCGTATCCGCGTACGTACGTACGTACGACGCAAGCGGACCTCTCTCGTTCTTGTTTTCTCTCACCTTCCCTTTCTCTTCTACGATCGTCTCGTTCCTACGGGACGACGCCGATGGCTTCTTCTCGTTTCCACCTGTACGCCTCGCCTCGCCTCGCCTCGCCACGGCGGGATGAAACAATCGGGAAAAACGCCGTCGTCGCCGTCACCGCTGCTGGATACCAGCAGCGTTCCCCACGATACCGATGGGGATAATCCCTCGCCGCCCTCCTCCTACCTCTTCTCTCTCGCCGCTCAATCGCGCTTCCCGATCTCCGTATGTTACGGGTGGCCTACACCGATTGAGACTGCGGGAATCGCTCCTCTCGTCGTCTCTCCCACCTCTACCGACGTATCGGCTCGCCCTACCTGCGTAGACTCGTGACGAGCGCGAGAGCACAGGAAACACGACCTGAGAAAAAAGAGAAAGAGAGATGGAGGGGAGGGGAAGAGTGCTCTCTCGAGGCTCCAAAGATTCCGTCTTGCATTCACCAGCGACGCTCTTGGACGCTAGCACTTGGACGCATAACGCACGTCGGCGATATATTCGCCAAGACGAAGACGTATCCGGGAAGCCTCCCCGAAACGCCGTGGTGCGCACATTCGAGAGAAAGATAGAACGAAAATTACACTCACGTCCGCCGTCCTCCGTTTCCTCGAATACGTCACTACGGCGATAACAATGACGATGACGATGACGACATCAGCGACGAAGACGACGACGAAGGCACGATAAATCGGCGAAACGGTGATACGGCGGGACTCGCGACATCACGATCGCGATCGTTCCTGGCTCCGCGTGACGACCGGATGGTCGGACATTAAAAGCACTTCGAGGCGAGGTAGTCGCGCTCGTAACACGAAGAGGAGGTAGAGTCGCTGCGACGCGACGACAGGAAGAAAGGGGAGAGAGAGTCCGCTTATCCTCTTCTCGGTCCGTGCACAGACTCCACAGTCCGGTCTCCTTGAACGATGACTGATGAAGACTGTTTGCTTCGACTCCGCCGGACACCGTCGTAGCGCCGTCGCGTTACGTTGACTCTACTGGGCACGACGAAGATCTGGCAACCTGCGACGCGTTAATGATGTGCAGCTCTGGCAACCACGCTCCCGGCCGCGAATCACCAATCGGGAAAAAGCTCTTGATGATGCGCGGTGTCGGATCTCGCCCCGAAGCGCCGAGCCAAGCCGCGTGTGTCGGCCTGTTGCTCCAACCTACCTATCTATCTGCTGGCACCGAAGTAGGCGTCGTTGGTGGTATCAGCAGGGAGGGGAAGGGATGAAGGAAAGGCGCAGGGAAAAATGCCTAGGCGCGTACTCAACTCGCGTCGACGCTTCTCGAAGCGGTTTTCCTCCAGGAGCGTTTTAGGTTATTTACGAACCCCAGGCTTCCTCCTGATTCACAAGTGCTGCAACACATTTTTGCAATAAATTTCATATCATACAAAAGAATATTAATCAAAAGAATATCGTAATATAAAAATATATTAATTATACTACTTAATTATCAATATAAATTTTACTCTTGCTAAGTGAATGAGAGAGACTTATATTCGCTTCAGCAAGAGAAAAAGACTTGAAATACACGAAGACGATTTCGACTCGATTCCGGATATACAAAAGTGGATCGGTGATAACTTGACATATATGATAATTAAACGATATGATATACAAACGATATACATTTTATGATAAACATTCACGATAAGTTTGCACGCGCAAAATTTTTGAAACAATTCAAATATATCTTTACATATCTATTAAAGAGCACCTACCATGATTATACCGCCAAGTATCGAAACGATCGAAGGAACCTCAATCGCAAAATTATGTATTAAAATTTGAAAAACTTAACAGATGTTAGAGCTCTCTCTCTCTCTTCAAGCTTTCCAGAAAATTAATTTCGATAATCCATCTAATATCTCGACAATACACACACTATAAACACACATAAACGTTATAAACAAACGATCTAAAACGGAATATTAGCATAGATAATATGCGAAGCGTAGACGTAGAAAATAATATTCTTATTTTCACCTAACGTGCAGTTCACTTACTGCGTTTATCTTGACGCTACAAGTGCTGGAAGCATTTAATTGACCAATCGACGCGAAGAGTTCTTTGTCCTGATTGGCTACGAAGCGTAGACTTCTGATTGGTCAATCAAACGAAGGATTTGTAAAGCCAATCAGACTGTTTTCCAGTCATTCATAAAAATATCTATCTATGCCTAGCCGATTCGAAATAGGAGATATAACCTCGATGTCTTGCAGCTTGCAGTCTTGCATCCTACTCGGACGGAAATTTATATAGAATAGGAATAAGAAATATAATCTCGTGAGTTGCGAGATGTCTAACAATAAGTTACCGAATTGGTATGCCAAAAGTGTGAATGATGCGTACATCCAGGAAAATCTGAAGGAGAATTCGATTCAGGATGATTATAAGAAACTAACACGTGAGAATGAATCCTATCGAAAGGAGTTGCATGTTTTACGACACAAGTTGGAAGACAGCAAAGCACTGAACGAGATTTTGGGGCAATTGCTCATCCAATATAAACCGAAGCTTTGGAACAATTTGTCCAATAGATGAAGATAGACATGTTTGTCGAGAAGAAAGTATAAAAATCTAATTCTTCATTCTAATGATTAATTATGGACTAACTGACTTTCAATTAATTTTTAATATGTAAATGAATATATTTTTTTTTTTTTTTTTTTTTTGAGTTTTGTATTTATATTTCTTTTGTGAGATTTATTTTAATTGTGTCTTAATGATATTAGCATTGTGATAGAAAAGCTATGTACTATTTTTTTTTGTATTTTTTTGTATTATGGGTTTTTTTTTTAGGCACAGAGTTGAGAGAGAAGAATATGAAAATTATATTGTAGATTTAGAAATAAAAACTGCACAAAATATACAAAAGATTACAGATTTACATGAGGAATTAAGATTTTACTTGGGAATCTTACAAATAAACGATATATTTTTTATTTGTAATAATAATACTGTAACACTATATAAAGAAAAAAAAAACAGGGAACTGCCTACACTTTTTGAAAAGAGAAAAAATACAGAACAATTGGAGGCGAAACTTACAAATATGAAGACTCACATAATGTCAAGAACTTAAACATCTCTTGAAAGTAAAACAATAAATATATGATTTTTTTATTAATTATGATGTAAAACTCTTATTAGAAATATATAAATGACCAGGAAAAATTTAGTAAAAAAGTTGTACATTTCACTACAGATATCAAGGATGCTGAAAATAAACCTTTGGAAAAATAATCAAAACAGCACAATTATCCTATTATTATAATTATTACTGACCACTCTTTCTCTTTTTTTCTCTTATGGAATAATCTTTTACTGTAATACTTTATAGTATATTGACGTTTTATCGAATAATTTGATGTTGACATGAAAAAGAGTAAAACTATCAAAATAAGAACATTTAATGGAAGAAAAAGTAAAAGCATTTTTTAAAATATTGTAAAATGTATGTTTTCAAATTTAATAAAACAATTTATTTTCTATTCTTTTTGAATTGTATTTTGTTATATCTAATATATATATTTTTCTTTCTTAAAAATATATAAATTATATTTCTTAAATAGAATTTTTTGCATATATATATATAGTTCACATCTGCCAGAGAATTTTTCGAGATAATTTTTACGATTATTTTTCGAGATCTTTGTTGGAATAATTTTTCTAACATTAATTCATTTCAAAATAAAACTTTACAAATTTATAAACCCATACTATACTAGATAACAAATTATAATTATAAGCGTTATATAAATTATTTATTATATCAATATTAGTCATCGTTAGTTGAACACAAAATGAGATAAATGAAAACAGTCGGCCAACACAAGCTTCACGTTTTTAACGATTTAATTTTAAATTCACATAGTCGGTATATTTATAATACAAAATTCGTTTCTAGCGGTTTTAGGATGGACATATGTCCTTACGAAGGCTTCGGTGGCGATCCAGCGATCGTTTTTGCATCACTGGCCACCAACAAGATATCGATTGCTAATTGGCTGACGATTATTGTAGAACAGCAGCGTTTGCGGCTATACTGGGATTATTGATAACTTCTCCCAAGCTCTCGAGCAATTCTTTCCTGTAGTCGTCGAAGTCGCCGTCCGTAGCATTAATCTGCTGGTTCTCGATCACATACAGGCAGCACTCCGTATCTCGAATTAGTCGCTCGTCGTGCGAGACGATGATGACGCCACCTTTATATTCGTTTATAGCCTCGGCCAGTGCGTCAATGGATTCTATGTCGAGGTTGTTGGTCGGTTCGTCTAAGATCAGCACGTCTGGCGCGTTTAGACAGAGCTCAGCCATCGCGACGCGTGCCTTTTGGCCGCCTGATAGATCCTTCATCTTAATCGTGTGCGCGTGAGAGCTGAGACCGAAAGTGCCTAGCTGTTTGCGCGCCTTTTCGTACGGAAGATCGAACAATCGCATCAAGTATTCCGCCGGGGTCTCCTCAGCTGTCAGATGCTCACCGGAGTGTTGATCAAACCTTCCTATCCTCTGCAAAGAGTGAACTAATTTAGAATAATACATGACAAAAATATCGGGATGTGAAAATATTATTAAGAAAAATCATACTCCTTGCTTTGCATTAAAAAGTTGAGTTCGAATGAAAAAAGAATGATTTATTATTTAACTCGTACGATTTTACACTTACCAATCGATGATTCTTTGTTATTTCTCCCTTTTGAGATGTTATATCGCCCATTAATAATTTCAAGAAGGTAGATTTGCCGACACCGTTGGGGCCCACTATAGCTACCCGAGAATTTAAGTCTATGCCGAAATCTGCGTCGATGAACAGCGATTTCTGTCCTTTGTATGCAAAAGTTACATCTGAAAGGTAAAATTAATATTACAATAATTCAATTTGAATTTTTATACAATGTTTTCGTCTATCTCTTTTCCTTTCGTGCGCGCGCAAACTTTTTCTCATTAATTTATTACAAACGTAATTTGATGATAATTATGAATACAGAAGAGTTGATTACGTACTTTGAAGACCAAGAATTGGAGGTTGAAGTGGTGGCGGATCTGGAAAACTGAATTTTACTATATATTCCCTTGGTTTCTGCAACAATTCCGTAGGTCCGGTTTCCTCCTCCTGCTTCTGCATTTTCGTTCTGTTTTTCTCTTGCTTCCTGGTGAGAGCTTCCTTTTGCTTCTTTTCAGCTTGTTTCTTACTCTGACCGGATGCCTTAAGATCCTTCAATCGCTTCTCCTGCTTTTCGTATGCTTTTATCATCTCTTTTCTCTTCTGTACATACATCTTTTTAAACATGCTATAATTTCCCTTGTAATAATACAACTTTTGCTGGTCCAGGTGTATCACGTCTGTGCACACATTGTCCAAAAAGCTTTGGTCGTGTGATACAACAAGCAGGGTCTTCTTCCAGCCCTGCAGATAATTATCCAGCCAAATTACCGCGTTTAGATCCAAGTGATTCGTAGGTTCGTCTAGCAACAATAATGTGGGTTCTAGGAAGAGTGCTCTTGCGAGTGAAACGCGCATTCGCCAGCCACCAGAAAAGTTCTTTGTCGGACGATCTTGCATCGCACGATTGAATCCCAGACCAGCGAGGATCCGCCTGGCTCGTGGCTCTGCCGAGTCTGCACCAATGGCCTTTAATTCCTCATAAACCTGGAAATATAATTTGTATTACATATATTTATTTCCACAGTTGTAAAGTTTACTTGGAAGAAACATGGAATTCAAAAACGAAAACTTATGGATAATAATAAAGAGAAATTATTATTTCCTAAATCTTATGGTTATTTTCTAACATTCAAGATTTATAAAAATTAGTGACCTCCTGTAATCTACTTTGCACAGTAGTGTCTCCTTGTTCTGTCAATTCCTCCAACTTTTTGCATTCTGCCTGAAGCTCTGTGCATTTAGTATCAGCTTTCAGGACTACCTCTACAGCCGGAGTATCGTCTGCTACAACTTCTTGCTCGCAATATAGAACATCTATGGTACTTGGAATATTGAAGGCTCTCTTGGCTATATGGCGGAGCAAAGTAGTTTTGCCATGACTGTAATAAAATCGAATGTCAAACATGGTACATTTTCTATAAGGAACAAGTACTATTTTATAATACAATACCATGATAATATATCTGATGATAACCTATAGTATTCATTTAAATACTATATATATAATATATTTATAAAATATTTAAATGGTCATTTTACAGATCTTTCGAGCAAGGAAATAAAGAAAACAATAGCTCTTCATTATATACTTTACAGTGAATTTAGATCTATAAATATCTTGAACACACAATGAAGAGTAATATACCCGTTAGGTCCCACCAGGCCGTAACGTCTGCCCTGCGCTATGAGAAGACTGGCATTGGTGAAGAGCTCTTTGCCCTTGGCTGCTATGCTGAAGTTCTCCACCTTGATGTCGACCGCGTGGTCCAGCTGCTGATTGCCACGCTGCTGCGTCTGGCTCTGCGAGACCGTGAAGTTGGACTCCAGTTCGCTATGACCTTGGCCGCCAGCCTTCGTCATCATCTCCATCGTCCGTTCGTACTCCTGCTGCTTCTTCAGCTTCTTCTTCTCCTTGTGCGTAAGCTTCTTGCTCGGCGTGTCCTCGGCGTTGAGCTCCACGTCCGCGATCTTTTTCGCGACATCGTCGGCCGCCCCATTTTCGATCGCGTCGTTGTTCTTGTTGCTCCTGGTTTTGCTCGACATCGCTTGTCGGTCGACGACGCTTATCCCTACACTACGTGCCCCAGCTGGTCACAGTCACACGCCTAACTTAACCTCACTTTTCCCGCATGCACAGCACGTCGACCGCAAAGAAAGAAGGAGAGCTGATGTGACGTCATCTAAGTCCAAGCATAGATAAATTATCGAAGAAGGCCGAACGTATATAAATTTTTTAAAATTAAAAAATTGTGTGGAATCTTCCTTTAAATTCTTTTAAATTAAATATTTTTAAAATTAAATTTATTAGAAACAAAATTCCTTTAATTCTTCAGCATTGATTATCAGGTTGATTTGCAATATATAGTTCTTTGATGTTGGTGTTTTTATATAAATAGTGCTCCCCTCTTGTATGTTTATAATCTTAGGAGAATTATTGCTTTCCTTGTCCTAGATACTTTATTGATATCGCGTTTGCCGCGCATGTGCGAAAAATCCAGCCAACACAGACTGAACAACAGACTGAAATGTACGACGCGTGTAGAATGTGCAATTAATTCTAAAAGTTGTTATATTGTTATTTTTTCTTTTGATAAGAATGATATTAGAATAGTGATAGTAGTGATAGTAATAAATCAACGATGCAATTTTTTTCTATACAAAAAGGCATGTCTCCCCAAAGTAGATTCGATGGCCCTTAGTGCATATCTCCTCGTATGTTTATGTTGACAAGGATAACCCTTTCTTTGTCCAGGCAAGTTTAATTTATACTTTACTTTATTTATTTGTGCCTTGTCTACATTGCATCCCTCACTGACAATCAATTATTGTAATGCTTATTGTCTTCTCCTATGTAACGCAAGATGTAACTAAATTTTGTAACATAATTCTGAGTTTTACAATATATATTTCTTAAAAAAAAAAAAAAAAAAGAGGGAATAGACATATGATTTCAATTATAAAATTAGATTTAGATGCTATAGCTTTATTCCTATTTACAGAGTGCTGAGAATGGCGCAGGACGATGCGAATAAGTTGACAAGAGAAGATTTTGATGCTGGTCCGTGCAGCTTCGACGAGATCGAGCCAAGCTTGTTCCTGGGTAATCTCACGGCCGCGACGGACGTGGACTGGCTGAAGGAAGTTGAAATGACTCATATACTGACAATAGATTCCTGTCCGTTGCCAAGAAAGATCCAGGAATGTCTCCCCAATTTAATCATCAATTATATCCAGGTGACGGATATGCCGCGGGAAGATCTCTTGACGCATTTTGAAGACTCCTACGAGTTCATCGACCGCGCCCTCGAGTCCAACGGCAGGGTACTGATACACTGTTACTTCGGCGTGTCGCGATCCGCTACCATGATGATCGCATACATAATGAAGAAGCGCAAGCTGAGTTTCGCGGACGCGTTCCAGGTGGTGAAGTCGAAACGACGATTCGTCGCGCCGAATCCCGGCTTCATGGCGCAGCTGCGGCTTTACGAGGACATGGACTATGGCGTGGACAGCACCAATGTGCAATTCAAGATGTATCGGTTACAAATCGCCGCCGACAAGGTGCGCAAGGCTCGCATTCTTCCTCAGAGCTGCGTCGATTTGGTGAAACCGGATCCCGCACTGACAACTGTGCGTCCCGAGCCGACGGTTTATCGTTGCAAGAAATGTCGCCGAATCGTGGCAAGCGCTAGTAATATTCTACCCCACGCACCGCACGAGAAACAGATCTGGCGACACATCAGCGTTAAAAATCCGAAGGCTGCCGAGAACTGTGATAAACCAGTGCCGAGAAGAGAAGAGCCGGCGCGAGTCGAGCTTTGCGACAAGATCTATTTCGTGGAACCTCTGGCTTGGATGCCCGACATCACGCACACCGTCGAAGGCAAATTGAATTGTCCCAAATGTAACACAAAGCTCGGCTCGTACAGCTGGATCTCTGGCAGCCAGTGTCCCTGCGGTAGCAAGATCGCGCCGGCTTTCTATTTGGTGCCCTCCAAGCTCGACTGGAGCAATATTGTACAGAACGTGCAAGTAACGGTATAGTATTAAGAAGTATATGAAGTAAAAATACTGGAGACAACTCAAATAATCGATCTCGGACTACTTGGATACTCGATGAGAAATGTTCCAAAGATTTTAAAGTTCTTAAGCATTTCTTAATACTTACAATGGCAATACGAATCGCCGAAGAATGTCGTGAAGATATCGAATAGGCGTGTAATGTACGTCATAATTTTTTTAATGCTTTATAGATATCTTTTCGACGTTTTTTGAGCGGTTTTTATTAAATTATGACGATATATGGTCCAAGATGGTCGAAGAATAGATATTGATAATATTTAATCTTCAGCAAGTGTACTATAAATTTTGTTAGGCTTTAAAATCTAAATTTTGTTAGGCTTTAGAATCTAAATTTAAATTATCCCATAAAGAAGAATTGTCAGAATTAAAAAATTTAATATTGAATAATTTCAATCACATATTATTCTCTTTTTATGTGTATATAATAGTTTACATTATCTATATTTTATTTTTAATTATGGTAAAGTTTTCATGAATCCGTTTAAAAATCCGTATACTTGCTGAGAGTAATGGATTTTAAGATTGAGACAGATGCGGACCAATATGTACGCCGGCTGACTGTATTCTAATCCTGTGCCAATATATTTCGATATGTGTACATATATACATGTATTTGTTACATATATCTGTATGGTGTTGTACTTTTTTTATTATATATATATATATGAAACATATCTGAAAAAACGTTCTCCGATCTCAATGTTTTTATTGCACGACAGTGTTTGTCTATACCGTCTACATATCTATGATAAGGCCGTAATTTTGTAGAATAACGTTCTACTGTACTTATGTTTAATTGTGATATTAATATACTTTCTCGTAACTTAACATGCTATTCTACCGACGGGAAAAAGAAGATGACTTATTTATTCGTTACCCTGTGTGTGTTCAGAACTTACAGTTTAAAACTTAATCTAATCATTATTATCTAATGATTATCATTGGTTAAGGCATACGATCAACGTTGAACGTTTTTACAGCGATAATCTGCAGAATATATATTGCATTATCACCCTTTGCACATAAAAACCCGGGATGCCCGAGACGTTATAGCACCCTTGGATTTCTCAACTCGTCTCAGGTTGCGATCTTAAATTTATTTCTGACAGTCAAATTTGATCTTTGGTTGGTTTTCGACATCCATCTCAACATCTCCAGGACGAACGGTTCCTCACATTTGCGTCACATCGCGTTTCCAGGATGAGACTGCGAAGCACAATTCAAACTGTACTACACATTCCCATTCCGCGGATTCGATTCCTGCGAACGATATCACATACTCGCGTGCATCGCCGGATACGTCGAGCCGTAAGGATGCGCTCGCAGTCTCAGAGCGTTCAGGCCGTTCACGGTGGGTCCGTCGAGGGACCCGTGATGGATGTCGGCCTGGTGATGATGATGATGGTGGTGATGGTGGTACGGCGGCAGACTCACGTTCGTCAGGCCGCCGTTCGAGGCGAAGCCGTGACAGCTGGCGGTCTGCATCGCCGCGTAATGCTGCGGCGTCGTTCTCCAATAATCGCCGTAAGAATACTGGGCCGTTACCTGGGTGATCTGCGTATTCTGCGACGATTCCGTATTGCTCTCCGCGTTGTGCTGCGTGGGATGCGACACCCGGATGGGACGCAGGGGTAACGCGGCTTCCATCTCTCTGCCCGCGGAGACGCCGCGGCTCATCGCCGAGCTCCGCTCGTTCCGCCGGAACTTCGCCCGCCTGTTCTGGAACCATACCTACGCAGAAGAGAAAGAAATTTTTGATGCTCTTGTTCTCGATTTTGTTGTTGATTTTTGTGGATGAAATATTCTGCGATTGATAGAAACGGAGATTGTGATGAGACGGTATAGATAGAATGATCATCTTTGTTTCCAGCCAGAACAATTGATGGAAAAATAAAAATTGGAGTCTCTAATATCCAGGGTAATCATGTTTTAAGATATTTATGCGACGCGAATAATTTCTTTTTTAAATTACAAGAGTCATCGGATATGTATGACTTCTTGTAGCCTTTGCCAAAAATATGCGGGGATCAATGCATTTAAACAAATTCGCGCAATAAATTAGTCCGACTAATAGATTCGAAGGACGCGTGTTTCTTCCAGAAATATTTTCCCTCGATGAACAATCACAGTGCTTCTTATATCTCATTATCTGAAGTATTTAAAAGCCGCGTATTCTCTTAATTTTAACGTGCATGTATATTTACTATTTCAGCTTCACTGTGCTTCCTGTATCGAGTTTCTCTCAAATGAATTCTACGAACTGAAGACCAGATTATATAACAAATAAATCCAAATTTTCAAAGAATCGCGTGCCGCCTTTTAGGAATATCTTAAACGAAAAATCTATACAGATCCGAGGCGTGTATCCAAGTATATCAAATGCTCCTCGTCTGACATCACTCTAAATCAAGATAAATAAATTCGATTCAAAGGACACGCTTCCTATATGATACATCTTTTTTCAGTGGAAAATCTCCGGCGATCAATGCTACTCGTGTGCGCTCTCGCGTTACTCTAAAAATCTACATCACGTCGCGCGTCTCTACATGTCGGAGAGAGAGAGAGAGAGAGAGAGAGAGCAGGACGGCAGCGGGGAACGGAAGAGAGGACAGCGGCGCGCCGACCGAAGACGGGACAGCGTGACGGCTCCTGGCAGGCGTACCGACGCCGCAGACGTACGGACAGATAGACAAGACGCGTGTAAGAACGGCATGGACGACGGCGACGGCGACGGCGACGCGCACACGTGCTCGCTGCACACGTGTCGGGGAGCGCGCAGATGCTGGAGATGCGCGTCGGCTAATCATAGCTTTTCTCTCTCTCTCTCTCTCTCTCTCTCTCTCTCTCTCTCTTTCTTTCTTCCTCTCTTTTTGTGCCCTGACAACCTGTCTCCTCCGATTTTCTGCCTAGCTGTCCGCGACCGCCACCTTCCGCCTCCTCCTTCTTCATCCTTCTTCATCTTTCTTTCCCTTGTATTACTGACGACGCTGCGTTTGGTACAAGAACACATGTGCGCGTCGTGATACTTTCTCGGATGGCTAATCTTCTCGGTTACCGAGTGGAAGATGGCATCAAAGCAGTCCGCTTGCTCTCTGGTGAATCGGTTGGTTGGTTGGTGTGCGTCTTAGAGACAGTTTATCGTTTTGCCACGTTCCGTCATCCTTGCGCAGAGTGGAACGTCATCGAGAATGATGCTCTCTCGATGTATTTTATAATTTGACCCTCTATTTCTGTTTATTATAATTTATTTCCGGGTTTTAATTGCATTATATATTGCTCAAGGCAAGTAATGATATATCACTCTTCTCACTCCTAATTATAACTTTAGATTCTTAAAACCGGCAAGTAAATTGGCATGGCATAAATTGTGTTTATCGATGATCAAAATTGCACGTGAAGAGGCAATGCATTAGATATTTTTTATCGGACGATTTGAGAGCACTTTTGAAGGAATGACCAATAAACGACACTTTTATTGCTCATGTCATAAATAAAATTATAATCTAAAAAAGATCAACTCCAAATAACGAGCATTTATTGTATATTATTCGGGATTGCGAATATTAAAATAGATTAAGCTAAGTCTCAGTTTCGATTTGTTTGAATAATTATTCTAAAATTTAGCATAAGTATACTAACAATAAAACAATAAATAGGTACATAAATAAGATAATAGGTAAATAGATTCTTCACACATATACACGAGATTTCTAGACATTTATCGAATTTCTGCTAGTTATAAGTAAGTTTCTAAAATAAAACATTTTTTTTTTTTTTCACTCTAATTGCAATATCTAAGGGATTACATGAAATTACCTGCACTCTAGCTTCTGACAAAGACACCCTGGTCGCCAGTTCCTCGCGAACGAAGGCGTCCGGATAGTGCGTCTTTTCAAACACCCTCTCCAACGCGGCCAACTGTTGCGCCGAGAAGGTCGTCCTGCTCCTCCTGGGTCTTCTGTTTCCAGCAGTGGAGGAGGTTTCGCTGCAATCTGCGAAACGCAGGTAACAACCAGCAATTATCAGTGACATTTGTTGATTTTGCTTCCGAGATTACTGTAAATCTTCAGTTGATTTTTTTTCGAGATTACTGTAAAATTTTCTTCTTCAGTTATAATTCTGGACGGAAAATTTAGTCAGTCTTGACATAGAAATGTTATTTCGCGGAACAAACGTCAATCTCCTTTAAGAGTTACGTACTTTTCGCGCGCGCAAAACGCACACCGCGAGAAGAATGCGAAATTACTTTTTTTGATGATGAACCGCAAGTCGAAATCCGGCGCGGGTCTCGAAGATGCCGCTCGCAATATCGAGGCGGTCTGTTACCGAAAAAAAAAAAGAGAAAAAAAACATGTGCGCACGCGGGCCGGCTACAGTCGTGGCCATTCTTTGAATGGCTCCACTATACTTGGGCATTCATCAAAGCGGCATAATGCGAGCAGCATGACTGGAAATGCGTGATTTTGATGAAATCAAGTGCGTCCTGAATCGCGGATTAAACCGTGTACGGGCGCGATGAAATCATCCGCTATAGATACCGTGTGTTCTCATACTAGTATATAATGCATACTAGTATCTCATACTAGTATATAATGCATTTTCCATGCAATATAAATTATGATAAAATTACATCTAAATTGTATAATGTATACGTTATAATGAAATTTTTTAATTATAAAGTAATAGTAAAGTATAAGAAAATAGAGGATAAACCACTTTTGTCACATTTATCTTAATGTATATTATAGTATTAATGCAAGATTTTATAAAAGAAACTGTTAAAAATATCTCTCAAGAAAATAATCAAAGAATTTATCAGTAAAGATACTTAATGTCGGGCATAAATCTTCGAATAATTAATGATGGAAAATGAGGCTTGCGAATTTTTACTTGCAAGCGAATGAAGAGATCTCCTTGCAAGTCTGAAAAAGTCTTCTCAAGATATATTCGTTAGAGAATCCTTCAAGCTTCGTTATTAAGATGAATGCATTAATAATAATGAATCAGATAATTACAATAAGAGCATACAACAAGATAATTAATCTTAAATAATTAACCTTTGAAAATTTACGCAATTCTTATTACTTACACAATTCTTTTTCGTTACGTTATTTTAAAAAAAAATTATTTTAATGTTGATATATAAATAATATTAAATAAATACAACAAAAATAAAAAAATTGAAGAATTAAAATTAAACACAAAAAAATGTGTGTGACGGCAATCTTTAATTTTTTCGGGAGTGTTTTTCATTTTAACTTATATTCTAGATGTTTGAATAATATGTGCCGTTTTATAATGACATAATGATATTATCAGATCCTTACCCAAGGATTGCGTAGACGTGGATAGCAGGCGTGAGACCGTGAAGTCCTGCGGAGTATGCGAACTCGCGAGCTGCGACACTATCACGCCGTTGTTCGCGCTTTGCTCCGCATCCATCGCGTCCAACATTTTTCCTCTTTTCTCGCACTTTCCCTCACATCGACATGATAATCAATACGATTTCATTGCCATATCCGCTTTTTGCGCGAGGGACTCTTAATCTTTTAACATCCTCCTCTTGTCGCGTATTTATATCGTCAGCCGCGTCAACGCGCGAGCATTGTCTTGATTCCGCGAGATAAAGTCTCACCTGCGAGAGAAAGGATAACTTCGTATCATATTGATATGCAAACATAATTATATAGTTTTTAGATTCTCATACATACATATATGATAATATATATAATTAAATCTCTTATTATTGATTATATCAATTATTCTTTTTTTCTTCAAATATTAATAACAAAAATGCTCTGCACTCAAAACGCGATGCAGTCTGAGAAACTAAGCCGCGACTAGACTCGCGGTTTAATTTCACGCGACATGATTATTCAGCGACGATCTCAAAATATCAGCCAGAAACTTAATATTAGCAAGGCTCGGAATTGTAGTAGAGAAATTCAAAATATGAGAAGTCTGAGGGAACGAGCCAATTTGCACGAATGCCGGTGAGAATGTGTGCGAGATGAATCCGAAACGTACGTCGCGCAACAGACGTTTGTATCGTTCTATTTTAAACTATATTCAAGTTAAATATCAGATTTACGATGTAAATATTGTGAGAGACGCGACACGAGTGTTCACGTGCAGGTAAAGTTTAATCTATAATATTCTATGAAGACAAATTAATTATCAATGAATGTATAATAATCAAATCAATCGATAGATCTAGCGCGCTGGAAAAGGTCTTATTGAGCTCGAAAAAAACATCACGATATTTTTCTATTTATTCATTATGCGTTATATTATCGATCAATTTCTAATAACGTATTTATTATTTACTGTATTTTTTTCCGAGAATCTAAATTTTTTAAAATCTCTCTCTACAAGCCTATCATCCGCCTATTATAATTTAATATAATTAATTGTTAATATATACATAATAACTCTTTAATTTATTACAATCTCTAATAATATAATTATAAAAAAGTGCATTAAAAAAGTCAGTTGGATGATTTAGTACAATTTCTTGTTCTTTCTTTTTTTATTCTTTTTTTTTTAGCGATCTTTGGCAAACCAATGCTCAACAGCTGTAATCCATTTTCCACCTATAAAATACTGTATATACATATATATAAAAAACGTGATGTCGAAATTATGATATGAATTATGCTTATATTTTATTTCGTAACATTCTTTAGGTAAATTGGCTTGTACTCTCTATTTGCACTCTCGTTACACATTTACATCTGGTCATTCTATTTATTTCACGTTGACCCTGAATGCAATTTTCGTATCGATTAAAATTCCGAATTGGATGTCCACATTTAGCACTGCGGCGCTAAATAGGAATGCAACGTATTACAACCTAAGTCTATTCATACTTTGACCGAGGCAGAAGTATAATAATATTGATAATGGTTTACTGCCAAAAGCGGCCTAATTCATTAAAATTAACTTTTACACATAAATCTAATAAAATTAAAACTAATAAAATTATCTAATTCTAAATCGAATTATCTAATTAAATCTAATCTCATCTAATTAATATAAACATACTTTTCTTTCAGTCGCAAGAGATTAATTGTCTAAAATTAAAAAAAGAAGTTGTTTAGGCCATTATATGTATATACATTGAACTTGAATCTTCTTGTAAAAGACCGCATATAAAACGTTTCATCGATTCAACAGACGCGATCATTAAAAGACAATTATTTACGCGACGCGGGAGAGTTACTGGTGCAACCAGTGTTCGTTTATGCATAATTTGTCTCGGGCAATGTTAATTAAAGCATTTCCGAGCTCGAGCGTGACGGTGCAATTAGGGACACGTGCCAGCGGTCGCAAAATGTGTTCGTAGACTGAAACTCGTTCATACTTTGGCCGCGTACAAACGTGATAATTCTCTTTATCTGTCTCTCAAAATTTAACAGACTCTAATATACTAATGCAAGTGCCGTTGATAAGCTACATAATTTAATATTGTTTCCACGATGAAATATATTCTCGACAGTTTAAGCACTTTTCACACGATTTAAAAATATAATAGAAGATATATAAAAAATCCACGCAAAGTTGCCAATAAATAATGGAAATAAATAAATGTAATTAATTCAAGAATGCGCTCTTTAATTTAATTATTATTAGAAGCAGAAGAGATTAAGTATAATAAAGAAAAAAATTAACACTTTTACTAATACTTTACAAAATGTTTTTTGCAAAAATACTTTACGAGGAAGTATTAATAAATTATACAACAAAAAAATCGATTTATCTTATTAAGTTACACTTTTATATACGTGTATATTTATTTTTTGACCAGAAATATTTGTTAAATTTTTTAATGAAATTAATTTTTAAAAGAAAAGACTGTAATCGCGATAATTTATGTCAATTTTAAAATTATTTTTGTTAAAATCTCAAGAGCGCAATCGCAAGAGCGGTAATTTGGATGGAATCATCTCCTTATAAATTATTTTTAAATAAAAGCTGCAACATTTTTATCGCACTTATATCGCAGCAATTCCACATGCATATTAATACACGTCCATCTATTAATTTTCGATTCGTCTTACTCGTCAGATAAAATTTGTCTGTAACGGATATTTCCGCTGCCAAAAATATGTTAATTTCGATATTTATGAGCGCAATCGATGTGCCAAGATCCGTACACGCATTCCGATTCAGTTAAGATTTGTCGTGTGCTTCCGGTCTCCTCGTCGGGCTCACATCTTAAATTTCTTCAGGGCGCGAATAATAATTAAAATAGCGATTTTTTTTCTGATCGGAAAAAATCGTTCAATTATGTATTACATGAATATACATAGAGTTTCGATCTTCATCAAGAGCCCTCTTCGATATTTTTTTTGCAATTGTATCTTTTGCCTTTTTATTTTTTGGCATTAATTTTGTTGAGATAATTAAATTTAATTATACATAATCTTAATTGCAGATAATTAAACAGTACATGCGAATAATTATATGTATATAAATGTATGTGTACAATTAAATTTTTTTGTTGAGCAAGAATTGATTTTTTAAAATCTTATGACTTGCATCTGATGTTAGCCCACCAATGACCTAACTGAGACGATTCTTTTTTATCGAGTGTTGATTAAGCTTATTAACTCTTAAATTGCGGCATCCGCCAATTGGCGTTTTATCGCGCGACAACGGTCATGATTCAATCACTTCAGTTTTGACCACCGATTATGAAAATATTCTATAAGTATATACATATTTTTTTATATTTTCGCTCACTAATTCTTGATAACAATAAGATATTTGCTATCAATAAAAATGCTATAAATAAGTAAAAAGTGAAAAGAAAGAGAGAAGATGACTGCATATAAATTTTTAACTAATGTGGTATTACATTCTATATAATTTATTAATGTTCAATATTTAATTAAGATATATAATTATGGAAATATATACAGCGAAATCTATGTTTAGGGATTGGGACTTAATTTCGTTTTTATTATTACGAAAGAACGCGAGATATTAAATCTTTGATATAGTTGAATCTTTAGATTGGCAGTTAATCAATTATTATTCTCGCAATTTTTATCGATCAAGTTTGTTAGACACATCTTATGTCTCCTAACTTTTAGCGTAAAATTTCTTGACATACCTGATATCCTCAAACACTTTCGCTCACCCTCTTGTTCAACTTCCGCTGTCCAATTTTTATTTCATAAACCGAACTTGGCAAAAGTTCTCCATTCACTTGCAGACTCAAAAAATTGATACACGTTCACACAGCCTGGTTTGCGTTAAGCATAAGTAGGATGTAAATCCAAAGTTCATAATTTTTTTTTGTTAGAGTCACAGGAACGTATCTAGGTATCGCTGATCGAGATGGTTGATCGCGGAATCGCGCTCGAAAACGGAGGCATCATTTTGCTCGGAGCGGCTAGATGCCAACTGACTTGGCCGAGTTAAGACGTACTTAAAGGTCCTCATCTGCTTCTCCACCTCTGTCTCTCTCGCTCTCTCGTCTTCTCATCTCTCGTCTTGCGTTCTCTTCGATCTTCTCCCGGTTCGTGCTGTCGCTCCTCGCGGGCAAGCAGAGGGAAATAGAGCGTTTTAAGAGTAGGTGGAGATTTTCGTCGCAAGCTCCACCTTCATTAGAAGCTCATTGGTTTCTAAACGGTTTCTCTCGCTACGTAAACTAGGAGTTTTAGAGGCGGAAGGACGTATGTGCACGCGCTTTTATTAAAATGCGCCGTGACGGCGACGCATCCGAGAGTGCGATGAGGCAATCGATTTATTTTTGTCGAAGTCGCTCTAATGCAACATGTTTTCCGCAGGTTTGCATGACGGTTGAATATAGAGTGTAGAATATTTATTTAGGAAAAACTGCGAAAATGATGACAAGAAACGTTACTTTAATGAGATGCTGAAAATCAAGGGTCTAATGATCTAAAGGTATAATTTGGAATAAAAATTATTTTATAAAAAAAAAAAAGAGATTAAGTTTGGTAAGTCGATTGTCATTCAACGGAAATTTAATTAACACCACGAAAGTTTGACAGAACGATGTAATGGAGAAACGAATAAATCACGTGGGGTGCGCATCGTGTCCATCGTTAACGTTTTAATGAAAAATTACGCGATGACGTATAGGCGCCGGCGTTTCCGTAGCGGTTTCCGTTTTCAAGGACATGGTTCCAACAGCAATTTTTATAAACCCAGAACACAGGTCTTCTTCATCTTCTTCTCCTTTTCATCCTTCTTCTTGTACTGGCGGCTGGTATCTCGTTACACAGGGGTGTCATGTATCCTTCACAATGTTCAATATATAGCGTCGGGTCATTCAAAACGATCCCGAAAGAATAAATGCTGAGCAGGGGATCTTGTTATCCGTTTTTCCCGATTGTTAGCGATAGCTTCTGCCTTCAATTTATCCGTCTTAATTAAAAAATAAATCTCATTTTAAAAGATTGATATTTTTCTTGAGTAAATAATTAAATATTAACAAAGATGTTAGCGTAATAATATTATTGAAAGAGATCATAATATCGCTCCGCTTTGTATTTTTGAATATTTTTGTTTTAGGGCGGAGTTAAAATATCAAAAAGTTTTAAATTATCAGAAATCTCTTTGGCAATTTTTCGATTTTTGATTCATAATTTAATTCGATTCCCTTAAATGTTGTTTAAAATTTGATCAATATATATTCACGCTTGTTCAATATACATAAATGTTTTTCCCCCATTTAGCATTTACAGTTCAGATATTGAAAAACTGATGTTTCAGGTCAAAAGTCGGCACAGTTATTTTTCCTCACACCAAACAACACCACTTTTTTACTACTCTATTTATATAATGGGTCAATAGTAAAAGCTCATAATTCTTTTATAAAAAATCGAGACGGAAAAGCGCGCGATTAATGTTGTGACAGTGGAAACGGATCTCATATAAATATTAGAATCGTAAAAAAATGTGTACTCTTCGGAAAAAAATATAAAGCCATCCTTGGATCGTGAGCTGGGTAAAGGTTGCTCCTGATCCCTCTAATAATCCGTCGCTGCACCCCAAACATTATTTACTCCGTCGGTTGATCCAGTTCTCGATACGAGATCAATATGGAATATCAAATAGTGTGAGTCCTGAGAAGTTTTATTCCCTCTTCTAGATACTTCGATCAACATGCCAACTCCGAAACGACTTTTCAAAAGTATAGTCGCGAGTTGAGGTGAGATTGCGCCAGCGGGAGAAACTTTATGGCACAGTAAAAATATTTTTAGGATCTTTTATAGTGCGTAGTGTTTTGAAATCCCTCTTTCCAGGGGCGAACACTTTCAAATGGAAAAGATATTGACGGTTAAATAGATACACATACATTTATATATCTCAATTTATAGTTTATTTTCTTAGTGATCGATGTATCTCGATTGTTAATAATCGAAAGAATTCGCCGACTTTGGCTGTATGAAGAAAAAACGGGAAATAAACTCGAGAAATGATCCGGTACAGTTTTAAGTCACGTGTGAAATTGATGCCTTCGATTATAAAATTAGAATGCGCGAACGCGATGTCATCAGGCAAATCGCGCACTGCGCTCTTTGTAGCGTTTCCTTCGCGGTGTCAAAACGTAGAAAAAGTAGCAAGAAGAGTAGTGATGGTAATTTTACGGCGCAAAACGGTCGAAAGTGCGTTAAAAGCCGGACGACAGAGTGCCGACAGCTGACCGCGCTATAAGGGATGTCGCAAAGTTACGCACTCTTTCTCTCGACATTAATGGACGCACGAAGAACAGCGACGGCAATTTCAATGTCAAACGTTAATGGATAACATACTATGAAATAACGTAATTGAAATTATTTAGTAATTAAAAATGAGAACTCAAGTTTCTCGAGGACTTTACTTTTTAGGAAATTTTTTAGTTAAACTTTAACAAAAATGGAATGTATATATATTACCGGCGTATAATTTTTAACAACATGATAGAAATTTAATATTGATATATCGCGAAGAATGAGAACAATCATTTGAAAAAAGATAATCAAGTATTCACACAACTGCGAATCTCTTCTCTTTAAAACGTGCATGATTTCGGAGTCATCCTATGAAGGATGCTAACGACATCGAGTGACACGCGTGAATACGCACGCAATAATTATATCCGCTCCGCGATTTTATTTATACGAGGCTTTTACGAGTCCACAGTTCTGTGGATCTCTCTCTCGCTGTTCCAACCCAATAAAACGTCCGTCGGGCACTTTCGAAAGCCGTTTAAAGCCCGAATTATTTCAGCGATAATAGACCGCAAAAGGGCCACGCGATCATCGGACCGATTCAGTAATTATGAATACTTTATGCCACCGTCGCGTCGCTCAGAACAATTTTATTTGCTTTCGATAAATAAAACGATAGATTCGTAATTTTGCGTCAAAGGAGTGTATTATCCCAAATTGTGCGTTCGCCAATTTTTCGTAGAAAGCGCAATCTCGTTATAATTCGAAAATAGTGTTCCATATCTCGCAAAAGCTATCAGACGATTTCCTATATCTTTTCTAATAGATGATTTGACGAATTTGTGTGGAGTTTGCATCTACAAATATTACACACACTACGTAAATCTATAATATCTAAATCTATATAATACTTTTATCTTTTTAGCAAAAATTGCTTAAACCAATTCAATTGCAATTAATTAATTATATTCAAGTACATTTGATAAAGCAATTTCTAATTTTGTCTGATTTTATATACGATATGAGAATATATATTCTTCAATATAATAACGAATTAACAATAATGTGTGTGACATCAGTTAAAGTATTTTAAACATTTTTTAAAAATATTTTTATATTAAAACACAATTGATTTAACTTCTATCTTTGATATATTTTCCATTTTCTCATTGAACCGTCTCAATATTAATATCTTCATAAGAGACTCGTGAAGAGAAGCGCATATCTTCACGATCAGTGACACTGCAATAGCATTGCTCGTCCGTATTGACATCACCGGTATGCGGATTTCTCAATGCGCCAAATCACTCGAGATTCCCGGTCCTTCGAGCGAAATCCCTCCGTTTCGACGTTCGGAGTTATTCGTCGTGTTTTCCCGAAAAAAAAGAGAGATAAATCCGCGGAGCTTTCTCGCGTTGTTCCAGTCGCGGCGAGACGGACGCGCGCGTCGCGACGCCGTGACACGTACACGTCGCGCGTCGCCCGCCGAGAATTATTAGGCGGGCCTGAAGCGCGTTTTCTCGCTGCGATGACGCCCGTCGACGTCCGGTACTTTTGTTCTCCCGCAGTTCTCGTTCGTCTTTCCTCCGACGACAGGAGCTTCGCGAGGGATCGCTAAGGGAGATCTCGAGATCTTCTAGAAATCTTGGCGTTTAGTCGCAAACGCTGAAACTCGGGACAGGCGAGGGAATATAAACAGGTCATACGGGAATATAAATCTGTCGCAACGTAGAGGTTCGTGAGAAATAGACGGATTAAGAGGAGAATTGATAGGAATTCGCTCTCTGCAAAGTCGAATTCCTCGCATCTTTTTTCAATGTGAAAAAAGTGAAAGTAAAGCTTTTTATTTCCCTCCTCGCGAAAGGAACTTAATTTACGTGAAATTTAATTCCTAAAGTAATTTTTGTACTAGAAATTGCAAAATTTCCACTATCGATCATCTACGAACAGATCGAAACTTAAATTTCTTTGATTTCTTTAAAATTGAATTTCTTCTGGAAACTTTCACTTTCTTCGAACTATTATACTCGATATATAATTTTTATCTTTTCAAACGATGACGTAAAAACAACTCAATAGTACCGTCTATTTAAAAAAAGGCTCCTTGATGCTTTATTTGCATAAGATTCATTTCACGTCACGTGTATCCGAACTGCGTTTTGTCGTGGGAAATTTGGATTCGATTTGCGAAGCAAGTGTGTCCGGCTACTTTCGTGTTTTTTTTTTTCGATCACCGCGACTTCGAGAGCGATTCGAGCTGGTAGTCCGTGAGAGGTCTCGGGGCCACGTTATCCTGGGGTCTGGTGAATGTCCAACGTTCTGTAACGCGAGAGGAGGGGTCGCGTGAAACCGCATCTGCGGTTTTCGACCACCGTGACGCGACGATCGGCGGGCCTGTTCGAATCGTTTCCACATGTGCGGGAGCACGTGGAAACGCCGTTTAAGCTCTTTTCCATAACATTTCCATATCCTTTTGGCTGATCACTTCGCCTTCGTCTTTCGGTCACCACCTTGCGCCACCATCCGTCGACGCGTAAAGTCTGTCGCGTTTTATTGCTGTTGCGACTGTTGGCGTATGCATCGAGTGCATATTGCGTCCTAGTTTGTGCCAGGTCAACCCCTTCTTGCCGAACGATCTAAAGTCCGATGCTAGGCGATTTTTGAACTCTTGGTAAGGACTCTTTGTAAACTGCTTAACAAGTCTTGAATATTTTAATAAATCTTAACGAACTTCTCTCTCTTAATAAAAACTTTTTGAATTTGTCGTAAATTAATTATATAAAGACTCTTAACAATTTTTCTGTCGCGATAAAACACGATGACGCGATGCTAGGAAACGTTACGAATCAACCGAGGCCTCAGACTGACTTATTGTCGCGAGTCTCTTTTCGAATTTGCCTTTCGTTGCGTGCTCGCGAAGGGGAATTTCCATGTGTAATGCACCGTGACGCCTTAAATTTCGGCCAAGAACGGCGAATTCACGGTGTGGAAAGCCGAGGTGACCATCGTGCGGCCACCGTGAAGCCATCGCGTTAAAAAAGATCAAAAGGACGAGGGGGGTCTGAGAGTACTAACAATGATTTTGATAGGTCACTAACGGTCGACTCGTTGTTGCAATTGCAGTTGCACTTTCATTGTGAATAGGCAATTTGAAAATCAAATTTATGCAAATTTAAATTGCAAAATTTAATTCAAAGTCGAAATAAATTTCTTATAGTTTTTTAAGATATATTCTCTCTGTCTTTTTCTCTTTGTACTTTTCTATAATACATTTACTATTAAAAAATTATCAATTATATAAATAAAAATTACAGTACAATTTATTTTTCTAAGAGTTAAATAAAATATTTTCTTTCCATAAAAAATACATGAATAAAAGTGTGAAGTAAAATCTTTTTAAAATATTAGGTATATGAATAAATTTTAAATATTTAACGAAACTTTGGAATTATTTATGATCTATGTAGAAGTAAATTATAAGAGTTTCACATTTTTCTCTTAAAGATAAGTATTTGGAGAATTGCCATTAAATTACTAAAACGATTCAACGTAAACTGTAAATAACGAAAGATTGCTTTCGTATTGTCGTCGCTTGGATAAATAGAGCGATTTAGCTCGCCCTAAATCTGGGGAAGGGAAAGGATTCTGCAAGGATTCTCTCCAGACATTCATGAGCGAGAACGAACACCGGTTCCAAGAATAAGTCGACCGCAAACGCGGTTATTCGCCACCGTGACGCCATCGAATTAGAGCGCTCAAAGAATTCAGGACCTCCGGTGGGGATCTCATCGTGATTGTACGTTTGCATCCCAGAAAATCGAAGATAATGTTTATACATATAATGCCAAGACATAAATTTTGAAAAAACGGTACGACTGTTTTTTTCGCTGCTCAAGGAAAGCACAATACAATAAGAATTTAGGCTGATTAATCCGCTTGATGTATCTTTTAATAAAAATTATAACATTATTAATTTTATTAAAATCAAAAATTTTCATATGATAGAATAATGTTTTTCAATTTAAATCCTCAGAAATTAATAAGAAATTGTTAAGTTTTTATTTCTCTTATCACTCTTATATAAACGTGAAAGAATATATAGACAAATAAGAAATTAAATTATATGGAATTCAAATATGGAATCAAATGGAATCATAAGTAATAAGACAGACATTTCATTTGCGCATAATGGAAATATAATCGTAATTAAATTAAATAATTAAAACAAAAAATTAAACTTATCATAGAATACATTATTTAAATATTTCTTTATACAAATTTATTTAATTTTTCGATCAATTCAATTTTTCTATCGTGCAACTTTTCTTATCACTTTTCGTAAAACAAGAAATGTAGTAGAAAATTGATAATCGTCTTGAAATAAATTTCTCGAAGTGAGCAGAAGTTTGTAAAAGCCATAACGAAGTCGAAAACACCATTGCTACCGTTTTGGTCACCATTTTTCTCGGGAAGGAAAAGCGAGAAAAGCTGAAAAATGTCTTCAGCGGAGGGTGAGGAACAACGTTCTATCTTTCAGTCCACCCCTCGTTCGACCAATTATAAGGCTCATACGTCATTCCCGCCAATTAGTGGCGAAGAAAGCGACGTCTCGCCCGGAGAGGCGCAATCGCCGTTTCGGCTTTCTTCTTTCCAGCATTTTGTTTCTTTCACACGCACGAGATGACAGAGCGAGGATAATTTTACGCGCCACGCTGCTTTTCCCGGTAAAGATCCTGTCGTCGCGCATGCTTCTTGTCGACAAGTTCATAGATTATTCAACAAAATTGTATTAATTAGAGAAAGCTGTTTTTGAGAATTGTTAAATAGCGAAACTCGTCGTTATCAATTTCGAGATATAATTTCTGTGTAAAAATCTGCGAAAAATTTGAGAACAACAGAAAATTTGTCTGAATTTCTGACAAAAAGCATATCGAAAGGCAGAATTTAAAACTGGTTATAATTACGATAATTACACAAACTATAAATATTAATGTTTCATTTTAGAAAAAAAAAAAAAGATAATTTATATTATTGCTATACATCAGTGCTTTTGCAAAGAAGATAATATCGACGGCAAAGCATTTGTACCGAAGCACCGATAATATCCGTATTAAAGCATCGCGGAAAAGCTACAACACGTGCTGCACTTTCGTGGCCGGTGGAAGGGGCACGTAGCACCCCTTTCGATTTAACAGAGCGTGAACTCCGTTATACCCGCCACCGCCGGCCGATCGGGGGGGGGCCCCCCCCTGGTCATAGGGGGCGGCGACGGTGGTCCACACGGTCAGCGGTTAAAAGTAAATTAGACATTCATAATATTCTCTACGTGAGTGGCGTTCCCCCGTAATATATGTCACGGGTTGACCACCTTGGCACAAAGGGAGGGGGCGTGCATACGCGTGCATAATGCGCGACGGACCCCTTGTGAATCGTTCGAGAGTAGGAGGGCACTCGCCACGGTAATATCAAGAAGCTAATTATGGGTCACCTTATCGTCCACGCTTATCCCGCCGACGTCATTTTTAACGTGTACTGACGGAATATTAATGGCGCGAGACGACATACATGCAGCCGACATGCGGCAATTTTTTCGGTAAAAGCGACGATCGGTAGCCTTAATGAATGTCATTTTCCCCTGTGTATAATTGAGCTATTTTCGGTATATTTCAACTAATATGGAATTAACATACAGATAGCTGTCTGCGCGAGAAATTACATTTTGAAAATTCTACAATAGAGCGAAAACTTAGAGATGCCATTTATGGGAATATATTTATGAGATTTATGATATATGTATATAAAAGGTATTATTACAAAAAGCTCTAAGAAACTGAAATTTTGTAAAAATTTATCATATTCTCTTTTGACAGAAAAAATTTATTTTTGTGCCCCCAAAAAACTGATAGAAATATAATGTAACTTGATAGATTTGAGATACTCTGTATAACATAATACAATAGTGTTATTTCTTTAGAATTGAAAAAGTTGCAAGAATCATCCCGAAAGCGGTTTCATAAAGTAGGACAATATAGTTCAACGGAACTGGAGCCGACAGGCGATTGCTCTGGCGGTCTTTATAAAGTCTGGCCATATGGTGATTGAAAAAAAAATGTTGCGCATTCATTGCTCTTAATGTGTCATGAGCCTCGATCAATCGCGAACACTTTGCAACATACCTTGATTCGCGATTGGTTCTTCACAATGGAATCTCGATCATCCGACGTAACAAATAACTATCCAATGACTGATGTATTTTTTTTCGCTGTACGCTACTAAAAAAAAATTTTCGATCTCGATATGTTGGCGATATGGATCAACTTTCGCACGGAATTCTCTCTCTCTCTCTCTCTCTCCGTAAATAAGAAAACCCTGAATTACGCTGCAATATTTTTACCATGCATCAAAATGTGCAACACATGTCACACAATCAAAAGAGCCAAATAGAAAATGACTCACTAAAATGTTATGGATACGTTTGAAGAAATTTAATAATTTCCATATAATATAGCTCTCTCGTCAAAGAAATGTTATAAAAATTAAAACTTTCATAAATATATTCGATCTATTATTTCATCATTATCAGATTTCTATAATTAAGAATAACATTAATTGTTGCACTTTCTATATGATTAGAGATGGCTAAAAAATTCATTTATCAAGTATATAAAGATAATTGATCGCGGTAATATTATCTTTATACAGTATTGGCATTTTTTTCAGTTTTCTTTTTTTATGAAGAGGTAACTTCAAGCACGTTAATTTTTAATAAATTAATTGCCTCCAAGCATTCTATATAAAATCTAATAGAAATTTGAGATGTGCAGATTTTTTCAGCAATGCTTATGTGCCCTTCCTTCGACTATTGCGCCGATTATCCCTAAGCTGACCTTGTTCCCCCAGGAACGTTACCAAGTCCAGGTGCTTTCCCTTACTCGAGCGAAAGAGTCGTGGAAAGCAAAAAGAAGGGAAGGAAAGGAAGGCAGGTAGGAAGAAAGGATAAAACGAAAGACAGGATCACGATCGCGCGGCGGATTTGCGCAGCAGGATAATAATGCAGGCAGAATAATGCGATACATTGACGATGAATACTCGCCAATGTATCGTATTATGATACACGATGAATGCCGGATGACAATGCGGGACTTGATTCGAGAATGCGAGCTCGTTATCGGGCCCAATATAGAGGACCTCCCGTAGCGATAGTGGATCATTCTGGGACCTACTTCCTTTCACACACTTCCTCTCATCATCCTGTGCCGTTCTTCCGTCACTCAAGGTCATTTTTGGCTATCGCTACGAGGGAACGATGCGACGGAATGATGAGGGGGTGGAATTTATCAGCATCTCCCTAGATTTTCTCTACGACTCTTCGGAGTGAAAAAGTTCTATCGTTATAAATAGAATCTTTCATGGAACCATCAATTTTTCATAGATTGTTTTTCTTGTGATTGACCGTGACGTCATTGAGAATATGAAAATCGAATCGTTTCTTATGTATGTTTAGTTATATATGCACTTGTGCAAATGTAGAGATTATTAATTCATTAGAATTTCTTCAGTTTATAATTTGGACATTATTGCCTTAATATTTTTGTGAAGAAAAAATCGCCTATTAAAAATCTCAAATTTGTTAAATTTTTTAGTCTCCAAAATATTTCAAAGTAGATATAGAAATTATCGTAGTAATTATGAATGATTAATTTTTATTCAATTTTAGGATCGTATTTTTTGGCTCATTTGTGAAGAAGAAATCTTATTTAAAAATTGCGAAGTTTTTACATCTGCGCCAAGGACAATCCTTGGTTTTCAGCAGTTTATCGAAACAACGTAATTAATCGGGGGTGGAATTTATGTTAAATCGACAATTGAGCTTCCGATGTAAATGATATCCATATTAATTCTCAAAGCGAGAAAATAATCTTGAAAAATAAGTCCTTTTTGAAGATAAAAGCATACTCGCATCCCACGTGAAGGATGCGATTCTCACAATTTCCCAGATGGCGAATAACATAAATATCGAGAAGTCAGAAAATAAATGTCATGTGAGATTAAACATAAATAGCGGAATGCAGCGTAGAGTTACGTATGATCAAAGATAAGAGCGAAACTAAATTCCTTTACAGAGATTCACGCAAGCTTATCACAAATAATCCAAGACTAATATACGAAATCTTTAATATTAAAAATGTTAAATATAATTGTCTAATTGTAGAGTGAATAATATCTTACAATTAAAGAAGAAAAAAGAATGTGATTTATGAATGGAAATCTGAGGATTATCCAAGATTATGTAAGTAATTACTCAAAATTATTTAAGAAAAATTGTACGAGTTTGCGCGATATTATTTTCAAATTATTCTAATTGACTAATTATCTTGAAAGTTTGTATGATTATATCAAAGTTCTTCATTTCTGGTTCGAATCAGCTTTTATCGGTTATCAAGAATCGATACCCAAGCGAAATGTTTCTCATTGACAATATTTTAACATCCGATAAATGTGACGAAAATATTCCGAAAGTTCGCGTGAATATTTAAGAATTAGACGGTATATCTCGAATGCTTTTATTAATAGCACAATCAAACGCTCTTTCTATCTCTCTCTCTCTTTCACTCTGGTCGTGTGGTCGTGTCAACTTGTACGCTCCGTCGCTCTCGTCCGACTCGTACTTTATTTTAGTAACGGAAGCTGGATCCTCGTAGCGTACAACTCAAGCGCGCGCGCGGCTCTCCC
>OZ020546.1:5054443-5173615 GCA_963971435.1 Lasius platythorax
ATTCTTAATCGTAAAAAGAAAATCCCGTCTCGAAAGATGTCACCATGCATACATTTAATCGTCTAGCTTCTTCGTAATGAATGAAGTTTTTAATTAGATCAGATTTAATGATAAATATGGGAATTGAGATGTTAGAGTTATGTGACAAGTGGTTGACGTCGATACTTTTTTAACAGAAAATAAATTGAAGGCTATGTTACGCTTTCTCTTCCTGAAGCTAAGAAGTAAAATATTATTTTTAAAATTAATAAGTAATATTTAATATATATAAAATTACCACACATACACACACAAGCCAAATTGATACAATTTCACAGTAATAGATATATTAGCTTTATCAATTAATAATTGTGATACTAAAATATATAAGTTCAATTCACATTTGTTGTAGATTATTTCTCGGACGAAAATCACATTTCTATTCTTCAAGCGAAAATAATTTCTCATGTTTGTTCTATCTGCAAATCTTAGAAGGAGATTTCGTTGACAAGGCTCGATGAACACGATAAATATTTATTCGTGTCCAGTCATGCGTGGTGTGAAAATTTGTACATTGGAGGGCGATCGCAGTTCTACGGGCCGTTTCAGAAAATTAGTCCTTCGAATCGACTTCGAAGAAGGGAGACAACCCTTTTGTGCCCTCGAGCTCTTGGCCCTTTAGCTCTCCGGAGAGACTCCCGAGGAACGTGAAAAGCTTGCGCGAAGGGGTCGATAGTATCTCCGAGCTCGGGACAGTATTTGAAAACAAGCCCATGCGAATGATGTTCCTTCCTCTTCAGATTCTTTCTTCCTCTTTCTTTCGCGGCAATGCCCATAACCGTTTCGGGCCCCGTTTAAGCGACGGCGGAACCCTTTTCTGAAATTAGGCTTTGCGGACAACGGAGGGGTCGAAGTGGAGACGCATCTTCTCTTCTCTCTGGCCCCTCTCTCGAGTGTCTAGACGACGAAGAATGGAGATGAGAAGCGAGCGTGGATACTGCGAGATGCTTTTGCGGCTAATGACTGTGTAACGACATTATATTTGCGGTCAGAAACCTGCGAGAGCGGATAACGAAAAGCGGTGTTCTTGTAAATATTGTATTATTTATATAAGAAAAATATTTACGTGTCTGTGTTAGATAAACTTTGCAATATATACTAAAAAATGTATAATATTCATTATTATACATTATGTCATTTTTTTCTATATATCTTCCTATCAACTGAATACGAGACGAAAATGAATATATTATAAGATTGCAACTCTTTAAGATTGCAACAAGAATTAAATGTAAAAAATCTCTGCTTTTGATATTACGAACGGAAATACTTTGATATTATAGTGAGATACAACCCTATTAAAAAGAATGACGAAACTATCGTCGATTGTTATTCATCCACCTTATTATAGACGGAAAGGGTCGCACATGATTGATGAATAAATCTTTCAACGCGCAATGGAACTTGTTGACGAATTAATTCATATTTTTCATCGAGGGATCAATTTGGCTCCGGTGAAAAGATTATGCCGATGATGCTTTTTTAAGGAAGCTCTTAGCCCAAATTATATTTCGCAATCACGACCATCGGATGATTCCACCATTCACAGCATGCAATGTGTGCAAGTCCGTCGAGGGGCACGGAATAAAGAAGGGAAGGCAGCGATGCTTACATTGACGACCGAAAAGGCAAGGGTTACCAGATACTAGAAACATCGTTATCTATGCTAAATCTTTTTCGAAAATAAGCAGTTGTGTGCGTTCTACGACACGTTTCGGGAATATACGGGCACATATGGTCGCTTCACCCATGATGGAGCCTTGTTAAAGATTACATCGTCCGTGTCTAATCCTAATCTGTCGAGTGCAACAACCGTGATTCGCTATTCCCTAATTCCCCATTTATATTTGATATTGATTAATAAAAGAGTAATAAAATTATATTAATTGTCTTAAAAAGACTCACGTGGATTTAGCGCGATAAATCACGTAAATTTAGCGCAAATAAATTAATGAATAGGAGAGTGAATGTGTGATAAATATAATGAATATAAATAGTTTTTTTTAAATATAGGCTTATAAATTTAATTATACATTTTGAAATCGACCTAGATAGATTACACAATCTAGATAGATAAATATATAATTTCGTAATAGAGATTCTTATTCTTTACACATTTTATGTTTGTCATTACTCTTTGATAGAAATTTTCTTAAAAACAAGTATTTTCGTAACTAATTGTAAGTAGACAAATAATTAGCTTAATAATTAGCTTCTTCAGTTAATTTAGAGCCGACTTTATTTCAACAGAATTTTAATTGATTTAATCTAATTTAATTTGGCATTTAATTGCCAAGAAAACCGAAGAAAACATTCGTTACTGCTTCTGCAATTTAAATGCTGAGTATATCTTGTTGATTAGAACTGAGATTAAATCTTGATTCAAGTAAAGCGCCGAGATCTTTAATTTTCGAGGTTGCCTCGACTCGCCGGATTTCCGACGATCGTTGGATTAGATTGCGGTCGGCCGGTATTGGCCCGTAGCACCCTCGGCCAATTAATGCGGTTAATACGGCGACAGCGGGGTATGAATCAGGACCAGCACCTGTCAAGAATTTACGCCGGTATGCTCACTCTATTTCTCTCTTTCTCTCTCTCTCTCTTCCTCTGTCTGCCTATGCGCCGTTACGTTATTTCCGAAATAAAAGGAACGGGAGTCGCGTAGGTTTATATACGCATGAATATGCAATTTCGGTCGACGGGTGGTCGCGTGTGAAACCGAACTTGCTTCGTGTGTACCAGGTACCCCGTGTATTCAGGACCGCGTCTCCCCTCCCTCGTATATCCGGTAAAAAAATTCGTCTAGTGACACACGACGTAATGCAATTTCCGGAAAGTGTATGGAATTATTCTGTTTTCGGAGAAACTTGCATTTTTTAAATTAATATTAATATTAAATATCAAAAAATTATTAAGAGTTGGGTATTACTGAAATTACAGAATCTATACTATTATTATTTTAATCGTATTTGATAAATATTGTTTATTTATTATGTATAAATAGCGTAGCAATTAATAGCGATGGCTAATTATAGAAGACCCAGTATTGACAAGTATTATTACACTAAATAGACAAATATCAAACATGCCCTAAATAGGATAGTGTTTGCGATATTTTTTAAATATAATATTTTACTTGTCAATACAGCACACTTTCCAGATATCTGTATATCATCTATTAATAAAAAAGAGACAGAGACGTATGATAGAAACGTGAACGACAAATATCTTTGCGGGGCTGTTACATCTCTTATATCATTTTTTACGCACGCCTTTCCATTGGTTTTCTGATATAGGAGGAGTTGAAGAAAGAAAAAAATCATACGCTTTGCGCGTTTTAAAGAGCAAGAAAAAAATGAGTGAGTTTAACGGCTTAGAAATAACGCGACCCTAAGCGATTAAAGCTGCAACCGGAAGGAACATCTTACATCGGGGTGCCAATAAATGCTGCCACGATTATCGATGCTTCTTTGTTGAAGTGACGTGTTCATCATCCGTTGCCATCATCTGATCTTTTCCACACTTTTCTACTACCTGACTGTCTGACATTACTGTTTTTCATTTTTTATGGGCTGCTTTTTTTACTTTTTTTTATCGATATTATGCAATTGGTGTATGCGATAATAATAAATTTTGATACTTATTTAATCAAAGAATACATATATATAGTTATATAGTTCTGTGAGGCTTCTCTTTAAGTAAAATAAGATATATATTTATTTGAAAATATATAGGTATGGAATTTATTAAAATTCAACAAAAGTTTGCTAAAATGGTAAGCAAAATTTAAAAATGTAAAAGTCAACATCTCTCCTTATCGTTTAATGTTAATTATATATCCACGCGTGTGTGCGCTTATTTTCTGCAGCTGTAACGAAGTGCCTGCTCGAACGCGCCATCGGTTAAATTGATTTTCATACAATTAAAATTTTAAAATCCTGCTGCAAAGCATACACAATGTCACCTGCCGTTGCAAAAAACTCCACCTGCCTGATCGCAAAATAATATTATCGATTTCTATATCAATTCCTCTAATGAATAATACATCTTTCTGCGACTTTTCTCAGATTCATTTTTTGTAAGTCGTATATACTTTTTTTTTACTATGCGATGACATTTAAAAAATTAAATGTTTAACTTTTATGTATCACAAATATTATAAATATTTATGTCAAATAGCATTTTTGGGTTTCATAAGAGTATTATAAATATTCGATTCAGCCTGATTTTTATAACTAATACTATATTCAGATATGGTATATAATACTAAAATCAATTCACAAATTTGTTATCTATTTAAAATTTAATTATTTTTGAATTATAATTTTAAATGATCAGTCTGGGAGAATTTATACATTTAATTAAGAGTCTCAGAATCTTTTCGAAGTAATTTTTTTCGAATTATTTCCAGTCGAGCGAATTCTTAACAATCAGGTGCTGCTCTAATTTGAGGGCCCTGTATGACAAAAGCAAGATGAACGGGAATTCTTCAGTCTCGTAGCGATTTTTTGCTGGGAAAAAACGATTTTGATACAAACAAAGAACATGTTCTGTGCTTTTTCAAACTCCGTAAAAAAAGCACAACGTATATTTTTTTCTTTTTCTTTTTTGCGAGAACAATAGAGAAATATTATAACTTTTTCTCACTTAAATGGAATCATTGATTGATTAGATGATTGATTTATCACGAAATCGGCTGATAATTTTTTAATGTTATACTGAGTTTATTTGTTGTTTCAAACGAGAAATTCGATGATCTTTGGTTTGATAAAGGTATCTTTCTAATTGTTACTTTTTCATCATCATTTTTAAATTTTATTATTATCATTAATGGTAATATATATAAATAAATACAATCAATTATATATTAATAAGAAAATTATTGAAAGCTGTGCAAAGATATAATTTAAAGATATAATTTAAATTAAAAGATATTATTTTCTTTTTCTGGAATAAGAATTAAATTTTGAAGAACAATTTTTGATCTTCTTTTCTACCCTAGAATTCAAAGCAAAATTGGAGGTTATTTTTAGTGGACATTTTAATGATATTTTAATTTGTTTATAAATAATTAAAATATTTGCATATTTTCCGCAAAAGAGTTTTGCATCCCGTCTTTTGTCGTCCCGTCTCATTTTAGCTTTAAGATGAGTGTAACAGTCGATCGCGCTTTAGATGAACGGCTTCTTTGTGTTTATAAACGTTCACGCGCAAACCGTTTCTAATTACACGCCGCGACGACATGCGGGGCCTTGTGGTCGCAATACACCGCGGCCTGCCACTCCTGAATAACAAGATCGTATTGGCTACCATGATCCCTCATTGATCTATGCTATATATCAAGATCGATGCGCAGTAATGTACATACACAGTGGCGCATTTATCTCCGTTAAGTCTTTGAAACGCAGCAAGATTTCGGAGTTACTAATGATATCAATAATGATTCGTGTGTATAAAATTAAATTATCATTGCATTATATACATTCTTGTACAACTATATGAAAATATTTATACTTAAGTTATTATATATATGTGAAATATATTGTATGCCCCTGAAAACTTCTGGCACGTGCGAAATATTTAATAACAACTTAAGTGAATTAAGAAGTAAAAAGATATATAATTTGATAATTTGAAGAGATTAATTTGAGGATTTATAATTGCGAATAAATTTAATAAGATAAATCTGGGGCACTCTGTAAACCCGAGTACGTGTCTACAGGATTCTACAAAACGCAGCTGTCCCGCATGTAGCTATCTGTCTCCAGATGATCGGTGCGGTTTTTTCGACGGTTCTTCGCCATTTTTCACGCCACTATAATCTAACATTTGCGAAGTCTCGTACATCTCGATGTCGAGAATTGATTGAGTCGATAAAAGAATAATATTTGCTCACCTTGCTCTAACAGATTGAGTGTACGAAGAATACTCTGATGCAATTTCGCGCAGCTTGCCAACACGCGGGGTCAAGTCGTATCAAAACTCGGTACCAATGTACGGAAATTTCTTTACAGGTAGAGAAATATTTCGAGCAACTGGTCAACTGCAGAGGGAAGTTACGGACAATAGCAAATATATCATATAGATTTTAAATTTGAATTATTAAATATTTGCATTAAGAAAAATTTGAAGTCTATAAAGCTGTATTCTATATTTCAAAAAATTATTCTACTAACAAGTTCTAACATTTTTCGTAGAATAAATATTGGAGATAAACATTGTTTCTACGTTTGTCCGATACGAGCATCGTTAACTATCAATCGCTTCGTGATGGAATTTCAGATGTGTTGTGAAAGAGGACAGAAAAGAAGACCAAAAAAATTTTCTCGGATGATATCGATTCTCATCGGCCCTCAATGAATCGTGATGGATTCGCCAAGAATCCTGAACTCAAAGGACCCAGGCTGTCATCAGGAGTACATAAGGAATTTGTCCGAGTAATTGGACTCCCTGAACGGTGAACGAAGAAAGGAAGCCGACGGGTGTCCTTGGCACGTGCCAAGCGGAGGAGTTCACAAAGAACCTCCTTGCGTTTCGTCTCCGTTGTACCGCATAATCTTTGCGTCTTTTCAAAGTATCGTTCGTGATATTGGCAAATGCCAACGATAAAATGCTTTCGTTTATTTGCGGTCAACCGAGTGATCTTTAGCTTTTGGCACGAGTGAAACGAGTGACTTATGTCTTTGATGGAACTCCATTCACATAATTATTTTATCAAAAACTGTATTCTGGAATTAATTATAATAATATTCTACAGAAAAATATCGTTAAACAATGTTTTGTTTGTTAATTCAGAGAGAATGAGACATAAAAATTTTATATGGCAATAAATCAAGATTTATTAACGTAACATTCATTCATCTCGTATTTAAACATGAAAAGCTTAAAAATGTGAGTGAATGATCCGATGAATCGAGACATCCACCGACGCTGTTGATATCAAAGATTTTCGCCTGGCATTAGAGTGGCCGATGTGGTCAAGTCAGGTTTAAAGAAGGGGAATCGAATACGAGAGGGACAGAGAGAACTGCGGTTAGAGCAGGAGAAAGAAAGACAGCGAATTGGTCTCTCCTGTTCCGTGGGTTCACCTAGGGACCCCTTCTACATAAGGCCCCGGTTTTCACCCCACCTCGTCAGTGTAGTGGCGGCCGTTGAAGTGCCACGTTACCGACACCTCGGTGCCTTATTTCGAACGTGACTCGAACAGTGTCGACGATCGAAGATCAAACCGTAACCGTGCTATGTGGAACACTGTGTTCTCGAAAAAGTGATTCGTTATCGGTTCCAGTGTCGGATGTTTAGCTGATCTTCTCGGCGCCAAGGACGCAGTGAGTAACCCGTTTCATTCGTTCGTTCGTTCGTTCGTTCGTTCGTTCCTTTTTTCATGCCGGAGAAGGATCGTGCTGACCGGTTTCGTGAAGATCGGTATAAAGGTCAAAGTGCGATCTCCTCGAGATTAGTGGGAGGTAAAAACGCATTCTCTCGAAAGGATGAGAAGAGAATATAAATTTGAAAATCTTGCATTTTTATTCTGCTCTGTTAAAAAAAAAATAATTTTCGTGCATTTTTAACTGTTTTTGTTGAAACTTAATAATTTAGGGCTAAGAATTATACAGCTGTTATAATAATTTTATTATACGTTTTCATTAAACTTCAGATATATCTTTGCACATATCTTAACAAGTTTGATCATTTTTTGATTGAAATTTAACCGTTCGAAAAATTTTAGAAATGTCTAAATTGAGTAGATTAAGAATTAAATCAATTTCGGTTAATTAAATTTTAAATAGACAACAAAATTTTATTTGCAAATCAATTTCAAATAAATTCTACTTTAGTCAAAGATTTATTTTTAGGGGATTTAAATACCAAAATAATCAACATAGTTGAAAATTTCAAAAGTAAGAAAATACAAACTTATGCCATCTCAAGTCTTAATTCTATAGTTAATTCAAAATTTAATTTCAAATTGGCACAAATTTTTATTTTTAGTATCATATAATAATGTAATTATGAAATATTAAATTAATTTACCCCTCACATTAAGTGATTTTGTACTAAATTAAATTTAAGAAGCACATGTTTCCTCTGTTTTCGATTTAACTATATGCATAATTAAGTTTTTTAAATTTTACGGATTAATATATTTCCTATCACGTCGTGCAATTTTTAAATTTTAAAAAATATCTGCCAACACAAGTGCAATTTTTAAAATTTTAATTAGTGTCGTAAAATCCAGTGCTTTTTTCAAACGTCAGAAAGTCGCACTTTGCTACACCATTTACACCAGAAATCTCACGACCCTTCTCTTTGAGGGAGTAAACGATCGCTTAATTGCTCAACGGTTGTACCTCGCTCCCGTCACTTGAAACAATGCCGCCTGCCTGCTTGCACATTGCAGCTATTATGCATGATTGAAAGGGGTGCGACGCTGCACTCATTTTTTTTTTTCATACTTCCTCGTCTTCCCAAGTTACTCTGTTTGTTTTTCTGTCTATATCCTCCTTTTATTTCTCACATTAATCGGGCGTGATCGGTGTGCGATTGTTTATCACTTTGTTAGGCGAAAATCTAAGAACTAGTTTTTATGCAAATTACCCGCTTTTATGCGAATTAACTTCCTCTTATTTCGAATTTTCACGGATCACTGATCCATGACGCGATCAAACATATCCTTTGACGAGATTCGTTTTTATGGATGCGAATCAAAGTTGAATTAATAGTGAACTGAAATTAATATAAGAATCGATCTTTCCGAGAGACATGACGAGATCTTTAACTGGGATTCGTATTTCATCGACGCCCAAAATGTGACTGATTTATTTCCGCCCCTATATGTACGATTAACATCTGCCTGTGTGAAAAATGTTAGATGCAGCCCCTTCACTGGATTCTTTGATTGATTCTATCCCTATTTACTTTACCCGGAAAAAAGCGCAGATTTATTATTAAACGACAGTAAGATTACGGAATCTTTCGAAACGTTTATTTGTAAAATAGTCATATATAAAATTTAAATAATTATTTCTAACTAATCTGTAATCTCTTCGCAGAATTTTGTAATTAATTAAAGGATAATTCAGGAAGTGATTATAATTCCTTTCTGTAAGCCTGTCAGGACATATCTGAAATATTTAAATTTATTTACCCGTTCAATGTGCAAAATATCATCAAAATATGTATCTGTATATACATTTTATCCTACTTATATAATTATATATTATAATTATAATCTCTTATAGAGTATTGACAGAGGAATAATCTAAAGTCAAATTGAATTTTTGAATTTTCCACACATGAACTTACTTTCACTCTCATTCACACTGCAAAATCATGCAAAACTTCTGCAGAATAATTTCGTATTATCCCTTTACTTATAGATATTATCATATAATAATAAGTGTCCCCCCCAACACTGAGAGGGTTAATGTAGGGTTGAGTTTCTAAATTCGTCGAACGTGAGTTTACGGTCGTTTTTATTCACGATGCAATCGTGGGCATCATGCGAAAACGTGACCGGCCCCGCGAGCGAAATCGCGGAGGCGCAGGGAACGAGGGGAGGAAAAAGATCGGGAGTCGTTGAGAAGTGTCCGGAAAGTAAGAACCGGGCTTCCTCGCTCGGTCGACCGGTCGAACAAAGGACAAGTGCGCCCTCGAGAGCGATGTTAGAACCTCGTCTAATTGTAAGACAGTCCTTTTTGATCGGAGTGACACGCGGGGCCCACGGGACTGAAAGGGGGGGCAAGGGGGGCAAGGGGGCACGCACATACGCGTGCGCCTCGCGCGTACATCTGCCGGGGAGGTGGGGGGATCTCGCAAGACGACGACGACGGCGAAAAAGGGGGACGAGAGGAGGAGAAAGGTGACGGTGGCTGAAAAGAGGGCTAGTTTCATGGGTCCTATACAAACTTCCCCGCGTCGATGGTGATGGAGAACCTCGTGGGTCCACCTCGAAGAGTCTTTTCTCGGGTTCGGCGCGTTTCGCCATTTAAATGCCCCTCGGACGTCGTTGCCAGGACTCGTTTCCTCATCATTGTTCCTGCCTTATTTTCGAGTCTCGTCCTTCCGAAGTCTTCTGAAGGATTTGGACGTATGTATGTGCGTGTGTGTGCATGTGTGTGTGTTTTCGTGTGTGAGAGACATCGTACACTCGCGATTCGCGAGTTTCCAGTTTATTCTCGATCGACCTCCGCATTTGTTCTCCTTTCGGCCATGGGTCTTTCTTCTCGTTTGATGGGTCGGCCAGCCGCCTGCTTCGTACGAACTCTTGCATTTCTCGTCGAGTGGATCGTATCTCGAAAATTAGATTCCACTTTGGCTCGTCCCGACCGGCATGTCACGATATATTTAAGATCGACGTCCATAATGGAATACGTAATATAACGAGCAGAATACATAATGGACCATGAATTTAAATCTGAATAAATCAAGATATATCAAAATGATTTATAATCTCGAGAGAATATATGTTCCGTCAGTTACGCGTGCCTCTAAATAAACTTTTTTATCTTGTAAATTAGTTGTCATACATAATATATGTAATTAAATATATATTTTCATATCGTAAATAAAATATCATATATAAATATAAATAAGTTTATATATGTATATGTGTGTGTTAAAAAAGTGCAATCTCAGGATAATTGAAAAAATAATTTTTGTTTTATATGTCACACTCATTATTGTTTTGATTTTTTCTAAGATAAATTCTAAGGCTTTAAACAATTCTATAATTTTTCTCAACTAAGCTTATTTTTAATAGAACTCAAAATTGTCACAAAAATCCGAAACTATGCATCTTCGCGAATCCGGAAAAATCCGCAAAAAATCGCGGAACGTCATTTTTATGAGGAACGCGCGTGGATCAGTCTCGGATGATGGAGAAATGCGCGACATGGGAACGTGTGCAATCATCGGAGGGACAGGTGTGCTCCAAATAACGCGCGGGCCCAGAGTCTGTCTTTTCTTTCCTCCCCTCTTTTCTCTCTGTCTCTTCTATCGCGCACGATATGTGTTTTCTCTTTAGACGCTCCTTCCTTGCCAAACTCCGTTCCCCTAATCTCTTTCCGTTCCTGACGAGGCGAGTAGCAGCGAGTGAATGCGGCTTTGATTGTCGTCGGTTGGGTCCCCGAAAACCACCCTCCTCCCTACACGGAGAGCATTTCGAGAAAATGGCGCTAGCAAAAGGTGCAGCCGGGGTCAATCCAATATAAATCAGAACTGAGTCTTGAAGCTTAGTCAAGGAGAGAGAAAGGGAGAGAAGGAGAGGAAAGACAGAGAGAGAAAAAGAAAGAGGAAGAAGGAGAGAGAAAGAGTGTAGAAAAAGTGTGTGTATGTAGGGAATCAAAGTGGGGGAAGGATCCAGAAGAAAGGGGGCCGATGAATAGAACATTTTCGGGAACGGCTCGCGACTCAGAATACTCGCGTATGTATGTGTATATAAGTGTATATGCACTCTTGTCCGCGTGTCTGTGATAACGTGGAAAAGAATTAGGTATAGGGCCTCCACCTGCCTTCCCCTCTTCACTACTTCTTTTAGCGGGTCCCGAGAATCTTCTCTGATAGGAATTTGGAGTTTCTCTCGTGTTCGAAACGGCCGTTATTTTTCCTCCTTTTACGAAGCTGAGTTGCCTTGGGTGTTTTTTTTTCGGCGTATTTTAGTTATCAATATTTCGATAAGTCTCAAATACAGCCCTTTTTAGAGGTCCTCATGTTGAAATTTTAAATGTTTAGAGACGATATCAAAACTGCTGTTTGCAGTTTCTTATCACTCTCGATGTTTGATAGTTACAGATGCGTTACTTGCAAGTTACTTGTTAAATATTGAAGCAAATGATAAAAATAAGAAGCATGTATTCATATTCTATAGCATTAAAGATTATCACGGTTTCGCTTCTATAAACGATACATAGTTCGCGCTTTTACGTATTTTTTATCAGTTTTAATATTTGATACTCAAGAAATTGGCGATATGTTTCACAAATAATTTTTGTTAGATATCGATGCAAATGTTAGCGATTCGAAAGTGCACTTTCGTTTATCAATTTTGGCAAAAGTATGAAAAAAAATAATATACAAATTTATTTATCAAAGAATATTTTGTTCAAAGAATATTTTTTAAATTTTCCATTGAACATACAATTCTCGCGGACAAATCAAATTCAATATTTTCTTTAATGCATATAATTGTTCCAAAATCTTATTCTAGTTTACAAAGATTATTTTGACAAGTGCAATTTCACCTTGCAATATTATGATACAACAATCTGTTGTAGAATTCATTGTGCCGTGAGATTATCTCAAGCGATTTCATCTCAGCGATCCAAATAATAAACAAAGAAACAATGAAAAAAGCCTTTGGAAACATCGAGGAAATCAAATAAATTGACGAAAAAAGAGGTAATATACACGTCTCCCCTCTCTCCTCTCCCCCGTAACATCGAAGTACTTCAAATCTCCGTGTGAGCCGACAGAGACTTTTTGTTCGACGTAAGCGACATTCGGCGCGCATGTTTGCATATGTAAGGTCGTGCATGATTGTTTGCGCGGTCCTGAAAAGAAATCGGGTACACACGAGCTTCTCTCAGCTGTCCTCCCCCTTTCTCGCGAGCTCCCAGGATATTCTGGCGAGAAAGGGAAAGACAAATAGGGAAAGGGACAATTCGGAGTTTTTTTTTTTCGGAGCTAACGACATCTTTTTAATATTATTTAAATTTTATATGATATGTGGATTTTTACTGGATATTTTTATCGAGAGTATTGATATTGCGAGGAAATCTTCATATCTATGATAAAATGATGATAAAATAATCAAGCAAGCAATTTGTATGCGCCATATATGGTGGTATATTGGATATATCATAGACCTTTATACACGTATAAGACTCCTTTTTCAGGGTCAATATTCGTTTTCCTTGCTAAATTGTGCTGCTTTTCAAGTATTTCTTATTTTCCTCATGTTGTCGAGACGAAAAGGGACATATTCTCGTTGGCATAAGATCGTTAATATCTTTCTCATATCATGCTCGTGAATAATCCGCATTGTAATGACGGTTTTCGCGCCGCGGCCACCTGTAGTCTCTCGTGCGACCATAAGTAATTATTAACATCTTCTCACGATTGTTCCCTCTTATCAATTTTTGCAATTTTCGATGAAATAGTTCTTATATTGTATTTAGTAACACACATTTTCTATTATATGCATAACACTCGTAATTACAATCGTTAGAAAAAAAGAAATCTAAAAAAAAGAAAAATAAATAAGATAAACAAGGAAATTTTATATTTTATTTTTATATGATATTTTAAACGAGATAATATTACCATTTAACTTTTTTGAATATATACTTTTATAATGTATAATGATACTTTAAATATAATTATACTTTATGTCATAAATAGCATATTTTTGCATTCCATAAAAATATTATAAATATTCGAGCCTCATTTATAGCTAATATTATATTCAGATACGGCAATTAAAAAAAAAGAAAAGAAAAGAAATGCCATCTATTTATGATTAAAATATAATCAGTAATTTATGAGAATTTATACATTTAAGTAATCAGGCAAAAATCTTTGGATATACGGATAGCATTCGGATCTGAATGCTCAAGTTCTCAGATATTCGAATAACAAGAGACCTAATAATAACAGTGTTGATGCAATAATCGCATCAGGTTTATAACTGAAACAAAATTTTATAATACTAATTATTCTAACTTATTCATATTTCAATCATTCAGATTCCAAAACAGATGCTGAAGATGCTGCATCTAGCAAATGTCATCAGTAGTTTTGGCTCTAATAACTGAAATAAATAAATAAAAAAAATTAGTGTCCTTTACACCTGCACTTATCTTACTGACTCGCACGGTTTTTCGGAATATTTTTTGTTTTTCTCGTCGTATGCTGAGACAAGGGGCACATCAAGACCGTTAATGGCATCGCCTCTCTTTCTCTCTCTTTTTTTCTTTCATCTTGGGCCCGTGAATAATTCGCATTATGACGGCGGTTTCCGCGCCGCGGCCACCATTAGTCTCGTGCGGCCCCGACAACAAGTGATTATTAACGCCAGAAAGGAGAAAGGATCGAAAACGTTCCTCGTTCGTTCTCTCGCATCTGATCTTTATCCATTTGGGATGGCGATATTGTGTCTCCATTATACGTGTTCATTCTATCGATTATATACATATATATAGAATAAATTTTTTAGAGAAAAAATATAATTTGACACCATTTCGATTTCCAGCATTAAATATCTCGTATCCTAAATTAAAATTTTATTAAAGTCTATTTTAATTAAGTAATAAATAATATTTTGTTATCCACATAATAAATAATATTTTGTAACAGAAATTGATAAGGAGAGATTATTAGATAAAGTTAAATTTTGTTCCAAAGATATATCAGACTTGCAATTAGATTTTTATGCAACATATTTCGAGCTTTACATAACAGATAGGGAATTTGCAAATGAGCTTTCTTGAAGGCTAGAAAGGACCCGCTTAGAAAAACACAAGCAAGATCCACCCTTTGATCAATCTCGTTTACTTCTTTGAATCACAACTCTTCTTCTTTCTTATTAAAAACAGTTTTTATAGTATATATTATATGGACGAGAGGGTCCTTGTCGACTATGTGCTTGCAAGCATGTCAAGGTTTCAACCGTCGTTCCGTTTTGTTCATTTTCCGTAGCACACAGGAACGATGTCGATCCCGCCTTGCATCTTGCGGGAATAGAAGCGGAGAAGGGACTCACGGGACGGGTATAAGGGGCCCCGATGTTGTTATTCCGGGCCGCTCGTTGTGGGGACAATTCTTTCGTTCGCAACGCGACCTCAAACGACGTAATCGACCTCGTGCGAACACCTTATAAGCCTATAAAAGAGTTGTATACGGGGAATCGAAATGCCGCGGCGCATAATTCAGCGTCGCAGCACCGCGACGCTTTGTGCACTTGTTTCTATTACTCGACATAGAGATTTATTTATTCTAATCGGCGAAAGATGAAACAGAGTTATCCCTGGGAAAATTTTGAGTCGATTTTTAATGATAAAAATATTGAAACAGTAATAATTTTCTATTTTATAAGCCTACCTTAAAGATTATTTTGTTTATATTTGAAAAAATATTTTTTCTTCCATTTATTTACTGACCATTTATAACAAACAAGGAGATTTGTACAAACTAGTGAATACATTTTTGAAGCCACTCTGTTGCACCTTGCACTTGTCTATTTTTCATTATCGATGCGAAAATACAAAAGTTGCCACTTTTCACAGCGGCGGTTTATTCGTGAGGCAGATTAGATGGTACGATAATATTCACAGGTGAACCATACAATAATCCCCCCTTTTATATTTATCGTATATATAGTAGACTCTTAAGATTTACTGCACACTCGTAATTACGACGACGGACCCCTGGGCCCCGTTTAATAAAGAGCGCCATGGGTATTCTAACTGAAGCTATCGTAAGCGCGGTGCGGACCTCAAAGGGAAAGATTTTGTATTCGAATGCAGGTGGTGTGTCTAATCGAATTAATAGATCCCTATCTGCTATGATTATTCTTCGAGAAGTGGCTTATCGCGATGACGGAATCATAATTTGATTGCAAATAGATAGCTTCGTAATATTAGTATCGTCACTTTTTTGGTACCTTTTGAAAATTTAATATTTGATTATAATGTAGTTTAAAATATTCCCTTTTCTAAAACATAAACTTATATATTTTGGAATAGTTTGAATTTATACAGAACGTTTCAGAAAAGATTATATGCATCAATAGCTGGATAAATAAAATTTTTATAAATTTTATATAATATAATTTCTCTTATAGCCTTAGCCACAGTCATTTATAATGTTGAACCCAACGAAAGTATCCTTTCCAACGAAAAGATATTTACGTGAAAGTATAATGTTTACGGTTTTTGGTAGTCAAGTCTGTAATTCACAATGTCACCGTGTCTTTGTACAATATCCCTCTTGTAAAATATAAAAACATATACATGAAGCCTCCCATTCAAACGTAGGAACAGTAGAAAGAAGAATGTTAGGTATATAATTTAGTGCGTATTATAATGTTGTACTATAGTTGCAAACCGGAAACAGACGGAAACAATATTTTATCGCAGGTGCAGTCTGGTTGTCATAGCCCGTTTATTGCGAATGACGAGCTAGCGTCTAATTATGTAGACAAATGCCTTTCGTCGCCGCTACTTGTACTTATTCATTCGAGAAAGATTCGTCGTGACGAACATTCTGAAGGTTTTAAGTATTCCGCATGTCATTTCGCCTAACACGATTCACCACTTACGGACGTTGAGAGAAATCGCATGTTGCTTAAAACATCCGGAAATTCATTAAGGAAATGGCTTTGTAGTGCCTTTATTTTTTTTTATTCTAGAAAAACTCAGAATTTTTATAATTAAAATTTTTTGATAGTTGTATGTGCATTTATTTTCGTCAAATTTAATCTAAATTTTTATAAAGATAATTTTTGATCTGCGAAAGAGATCTTTAATTACGTATTAAATTCTAAAAATATATATTTTTGATGATCAAATAATATACGTATATTAAAAAAAAAAAAAATATACATAATTAAATGTGTGATAATATATATTTACATATATAATTCAACTTTATATATTCTTCCAGAGAATGAATGACGAAGATAAATGCGCTTGAATTTTATAAATAACGCATAGACGCGTAATGCATAGAGTTAAATGCCAAATTTCAAAGTCACCCTCCGCAGGTTTTCATATTTCTATATTTTTCTGTACAAAAGGCACACGATAGTACTGTGCACTTTATAAAGTTCAGAGGTTTCTTCTGACGAAGAGTACGTTGAGTATCCTTCGCATAGACGTCAGATAATCATCGTTTTCATTGCGTATCGACATCGGGTTTCCACCTAGCGCTGGCTCGAGCGATACCAGATGGGACCCACTGCGCGTTCCATGTTCCATCACCATATGGACAGGTGTCCAGACCGTTTTACGAGCGCGTAGGCCGGTGGTGGTGATGGTGGTGATGGTAATGGTAGTCTGTCGCGACAGACATACGCGAGTGCGCGCGCGCGCGCGCGCGCGAAAGAGTGCAGGGCACGAGACCATGCGCAGCATGGCAACAGCCTGTATGTAAATGAATGCATTTTTATACCTAGCTAGTACAATGCGCCGCACCTCCCCTTCCCCCCCTCGGCGAACCGTTAAAAGTGAAAACCTGCTGCTGCTGGTGCTGCTGCCACCGTTTTTATCCCGACGGGGACGTAATTTTGCCTGTGCGACTTTTCAGGGGGATTTCCTTCAAGGTCAAGATCGAAATCAGGATCTTTAGAATGCACGTACAGCATATCCTTTCGTGTGCTTTCATTTTTCAGTATGAAGATCCTCTGTCTAAAATCTAATCTTGAAACTGAAGGTAAAATGACAGATAAGCGAAAATGTTTCTATGTACTTTGATAGAGATACTTTTTTTTATAAAGTTTCTTTTCGAAACGGAAGTCAATTAGTGTAACGTATAAAAGTTTGAATGTATTTGTAAAATTTGAATATATTTGTAAAAACGGCTTCAAACTCGGCTCGAAATCTTTATGTTCACGAAAATATTGACCATCATCGATCTGGCATAGCTAACAATAAGTTAGGCGAATATCGTGCTCACAAAAGAAAGACCTCGACTCAATTCGGCAACTATGGTAGACCTGCGTTCATGCGAGTTAATCGAATCAGCGATTTCGCGAGTCACAGCGGCTGCATGCGCGGCAACAACAACCGCGGAACCGAAACGAAACAACAACTCGGTTCGTTCGCTCGACCACGTTTTTTTTTTCTCACCCCTTGCGCTCGCGCCCCCGAGTCTTTTCGTTCACGAAAATTACGTTGCGAGAAGTGAAAGAGAAAAGAGGCATAGGCGCTGGTTTTAAGGGCCGTTTAAAGGATCGTTAAGCACATGCCTAGACAAGTGCTAATTCGTGAAATCGTCTCTCAGGTGTACAGCGGCCTTTCACCTGTTTCGCTATTTCCCGTATGTCGCGACAGGTGCAAGTCTCTATCTTTCTTTCTCTCTCTTTCCTTCTCCTTTACTCGATTACGTCGCGAGGTTTCCTGTCGCGTTTCGTGCATCGTATCGTGTACATCTCTCCCTACGTAATTAGGCGCAAGCGATCATGTCGTCTTCGGCCGGAAGACCGATAGGCGGACATGACAAGATGTCAACCTTATCGAGACTTGTCAGCGAGACCCAACGACTTTCCCATTCATGCACTCTATGTGCTGTACGCGTACGTCGTAGATTAATGGCAGCCGGTTCGGCCCCCGCACTTCCTTCATGCGAAGAAAATAACTGGATTGAACTCTTAAGACTCTTTAATGAAATGTTATAATAGACTGGGAAACGCGGGGTTGCGCTTAGGTAAAAATGTTCGCTTCGTGGTTTTATGGTTTCCGGAGAAGTTAACATCTAAGAAAGTAAAGATGTGGGAATTCACGCTTAAAACAGGTGGCTAGGATAATTAATTACATTTGACGGTGTGAAAATTTTTCAGATGAAATGCTTCATATCTCAAGAGATTCTTATGTTATCTTGAAGAATTTTTACGATTAAGATTTATAATAAAATTTAGCGAGAATTATAGCACAATAATTTTTACAAGTTTTATTCTCTCTGTTGGCTCGGTATTCAGAGATGCTGAAGTGGACGGTCTCGAGATCGTTGTCGGCAACCAGTTCGACGCCTCATGGTCCGCCCACCTTGAACAAGGCACCCCGCCGGCCTTTCCGAGACTTGTCCAACACACCACCGACCTCCGCTAGTTGCCGGACCAGGCAAGTATCTACTCAGAATGTGTCGAACACGTCCAGGACGACGCCGGCTCGACGCAGAAGGTGCAGGAGTCATGGAACCGACTTGAGGACGTATTTTCAGGTAATAGTAAGTTTAATTTTTTTCTCTCTTATAAAAGTACGATGTAATAAATCATTAAATAGTAATATAATAATTTTTGAAGAAGAGTGCAATAATTTTGTCACACTTCAATATTATAGAAATTATATCAATATTATAAAAAAATATAAATTCTTGTGGTCTCTCTCACGCACTAATTGCGTCGATTTCCTCTTTATCAAGAAACGTGTTCCACGATGTGTTTTGCAGGCGTCGAAGCCGCATTTGAGATCGAGTAAACGTCAATCCTTGTCGCAGGGAGCGGAGAATTCGGCGACGTCCGAAAGCTTTTATCAAAGCACGCCGAGAGTGGATACCGATATCGGGCCGCTCACGTATTATCCACCTGATAGCAAGTGTTCCACCGCGCTTACTCTACCGACGGATCCCACGCTCTTCATGAACAGTCGCGCCAAGAACTTCCAGAGCGACAGCGAGCTACCGCAGAACGTCGTCAACGAGGCGCGAGCGAATCTACAGTCGCACGTCTCCGATTTTTTTCAGCAAATCTCGATGGCCACCAGCCCCGAGGACGTAATGGAGACGGGTTCGATGCCCCTGGGAACGAAAACCAAGGTCTATTCTCAGAACGGCGAGCAGAAGCTACGAACGGTGAAGACGCCGTATCTGCCGAAGCTGGCGAAGATCACGAAGATACATGCGCGATGCCGGACGCCCTATCACACGAAACTCGCTCAGGCAATCAGTCCCTTCAAGCCGAAAGCGGCTCAAGGACAAACGCCGCTTGTCGGCAAGTTGTCGAGTCTCACCATAGATCAGGACTTGTCGAAGTACGAGAACATGGACAACACCGTGACAGAGGTGCTTCACAGGTGAGCACGATGATAATTAAAGAGATGATTAAATAACGGCGATGTAATTAAAGATTGATGATAATTAAAGACGAGCAAAACGTGATTTTTGTTAATTCTTGACACTGCTATTTTTTTATCTTTTTCTAACTAATTAAATAAAGATATGTTAATTCTGTACGAGAGAAAGAGAGAGCAGTCACGATGTTAAAAGTTTAAGAAATTGTGATATGTGTATGTATTTGCGAAAGAGAAAGACGCAGATATTTTAAAGGTCTATTCGTATTAATAAAATCATGAAACGAAGTTCTTTCCAAATTAAAAATCATGTACAATTACGTGTGCAGAGAACAGGAGGTCAATTTCGGAAGCAAAACCGTGGCGGAGATTCTTCTAAGCAACGCCGAGGAAAGGAACAAGATCCTGGAAGCGTCGTGCAACAAGCAGTCCGATTCGAATATGATGGATCACATATACGAGACTATTCCGGAGCAGGACGAGATGGCGGAGGAAGAACTGTCGCCAGCGCGCAACGACAGTTCCATACTGTCGGTCAGTCAACTTCTGGAGGATCCCTCACCGGTGTCCTGGGCCTTCGCGTCGCCGTTGAACGATCTCGAGGGTGAGTTCACGCTGAAGAGACAGCGCGGCATTCGTCGGAAACGTCCGCGAAAAGACGGCGACAAAGCGATGGACGGTAAACGGGCCAAGAGAACGTGCAGTCCTTCGACAAACGAGAATCAGGATACGCTGATCGAGGCAGTTAATCCGAACGTGAAGAAACTCGTGTTAGAGACGGATCTCGATTCGATATTGGACGAGAAGCATCTACCGGTCACGAAGGCGTTCTTCTGCGGTGCTAAGGATCGTAAGGAGGAGGATATTAACAGGAAGATCGGTTCCTGGGACCTCGACAGTCCCAAGTCGTCCATGACGGACGACCTGTATAGCACGAAGTCGTTCGCCACTTCTGTTTCCACAACACCGGAAGTTCCCTTGGTCGCGACTGTCAGAAGATGTTTGAAATTTAGTCCCGAGGGCGAACCGTCGACGAGATTTAACTGTTGCGGTTCAATCGAAATCGAGTGCTCCCTTGTGGCGGAACATATACACGTCCGAGGTGAGTTTATATACGTTTGATATAAATTTATATGCTTATATGTTTGATACACATAATTACGCTAAACTGAAAATGTCTCGAGCAACGTGCTAAATATGCATTATGTTTTCGAGCGAAGAAAACAAAATTTAGAGAGCACTGCTTCTTGGAAAACATATCATAAATTTATCTATGAATATATCGTAAAAGTTAAATGTTAATTAATATTAAATAAATATAGATATTTATTATTAGTAAAATTAATATTAAGTATCTTAAACAATAAATGTAAAAAACAAAACTAATCATTTTATGCAATGCTTAACGGCGAATAAAAATTAGGAAAAATAATCCTACACATTAAAAATCATGTTTTTTTTAATAAAAAATTTTTGTTTTGATGAGGAATAATATTTTAATTCGATTATTATCAATATTATTATACATTCGTCTGATAACTGAGAAATACTTTAATAATTAATATTAATGTATTGTTTTTCGTATTAATATCGCCTGCAACCAAAAATTAAAATTTTTTTTATTGATTAAATTATTAGTGTTCTTAGTTATTTTTCACACAGAGCGAAATATAGTATTGATATTAAAATTTTGATTACTCTAATCTAATTAATATTTTATATATGCATATGTTTTTCTAAGAAAGAACTATTCATTATTTTCTACTTTCTATGGGGTAACTCGCTATCCCTCGTACATTCCTGAAATCTCGCGGCCACGAGACATGCGCTAGTTGCGTGTCGTGAGAGGGGGTGTTTCGAGGGGGTGCTCGGTATCACTGTGCCAGTAACCCACAGACCCTCCCGGCGGCTCGATTCCGGTTAGTAAGCTCACCGACATTGATCATTGTTGCATTGTCCTTACGTAAACAGTCGCGCGATCCTTGACGATATCCTGCCGACTCGTTTTTCAACGCGTGACGCGTCGCATCCGGTCGACGCGCCGCTCTCGCGATCGTCCTGCAGGATCGGTCAATCGAGGTCCTCGCGGGAGCCAGTTTCCGCGGCATCACATTTCCCTGTGCTTTCTCGTCTTCCGAAAATTCCGGAAATTCGATTCTCGTGTACGAGGGTAGTGAATCGGTGAATCGGGGGTGAATTCGAGCACAGCGTCGATCTGAAAACGCACTCCTTGTGCTAGTTGCACTGCGCCACTTAGTGTGTAAACATTTCCTCTCCACGGATATATCTACTACAGCGATTGTGACTTATTCTTAGCACAGAAAAGAGAATTATTTTCTGGCAAACGTGTGTTTTTTTGCGAATTTATCCTACTCGTCGAGACGTTTGCGATCGAGATTATTCGATACGTAACGCCACACGGTGTGTAATGATGTCGTAATTGCCGGAAAGTGGATCGCGCGATGCGAGCCAGTGGCGAATGCCGCATCGGTCAGACGTCCTCGGGCGCAAGTAGTGCGTTCCGCGGTACAGTCAGCCGTAAGAGCGAGCCCGAAGCGTCGATTCTCCGGGATTTCTCTTGCCTTCGCAGTGCCGTCGCACAGTGACAAGTTTGCCCCAATGTAAAGAGACGAGAATATTCCATTGTGTACGAATATTTTGCATTTTCTTTCGTTTCTAGATTACAAATTAATCTGATGTTCGGACATAACCATCTTTTAGAAAAGTATATGCGTATTTACAATAAGAAAAATTTTGGGTATTTCAAACAAGAATATTAAATTCTCTTTTTCTACAATAAAATAAAAATATAGTTTTGAAATAATGATAGAATTTAGTTATTTTTATATTCTGTTGGCATACGCTGAAACAAAAACTAACATAAAATAAGACAAATTTTAGAACCTAGAATTGTCTCTCTAGATTTCTTATATAAATATAAAAAATACAGAATATGTAGCACATTTAAAATTTTTTATAATCTTCTAAAGAACTTGAAACTATGACAGAAATAATCATTAAATTAATATAACAAAATTAGGCGTCTACTGTGCCTATATTTAAGTATATAACTGCATAAAATATTTTTCTTGTTTAATATATTGATCTTTATTTGAGAATATGTAAACAGAATGTAAGAATGAACAAATTCTGTTATTATGAGACGCGTTGTTTATGTTCTCTTAAATTGGACAAATCATGCGTTGCGGAGACTATTTCGTTACTAGTTTTTTAATATATTTATGAGAACATCAATGATATACATGCTGCAAATGTTAAATAATTGTGGCAACATAGTCATAATTAAAACGGTTATACATGCAAAATAAAAGTAGCAAAATTTACGAGGATGAAAAAATTGATAACAAAACAGCTACATATATGTAGACTTTATTGCTGCACGTGTTCAGATATTACGTACCAACCTTGATATTTTCTTATTATTTTTCCGAGAGCTCTTATTGAGAAGGAAATCATAGCTATAATTTCACGCAGCTATAGAAAACCTGACATTTTGTGACGTATGACTTATTGTATGTCATAATGACTTAAGACCTTGATGTCGACGGAGAAAGTGTCAATCAAAGTTAAAAGAAGTTTGATTACTCTCGATATTTCTTACTTTGTTTCATCTTTTAGTTTTACATTATGCTCTTGCCTTTACAATTTCGTTTTACAGTCGATAAAACCTGGATGAGTAGAGAGAGTGTGAAGGTGATGTGAAAATGTAATAGGGCAAAGGTCGTAACAGCTCGCTGATCGTTTCATCACATTATCGGACCGTCCCTCCTCTCCTACCGTAAGACTAATAAATCTAAGGAACCTCAAAGGCTACCAAAGCTACAACTGTAGAATCTCCACTCCCTCATCCTTTCACCTTTCATTAGTTATTAAAGAAGATTCAAACTATTATATATTTTATTACATTCACGATTTAGCTAGTTTCATTATTGCGTTTATTATATTTTAGGATCTATATCGAATGAATAAGTTATTTTGAAGAGAAAGTTATTCCAAATTCTTATTTTTCGCTCTATTATATTCTCCAATCATTATCATCTCATTTTTTTTCCCGTATCATTAAGCTATACATAAAGAGACATGACGCAAAGGGAAAATCAATATTTTTTTCGATATTTTTGGAATATTTAATTTTGGAATTTAAATGCCATGTAAATAAAATATTTCATATTTGCAAATTTTGTAATTTTTTTCAGTGATAAGGTGCAAAGATCTGAGGCGGGCGTACGAGGGGCCGGTGCACGCGTACGTCAAGGCGAGCTTGAAAAATACCAGCGGCGAAGGGGTCGTCAAGAGAACCGCAGTCCACCGCGCCACGCCGAATCCGGTGTTTCGCGAGACTCTGATACTACCCTGTCCGGCGTACAACAGTCACTGCACCGGTCACAGGCCCACGTCCCTGGACATCGCCGTCTGGCACCGGGATCGTCGTGCGAGGTGAGCATGCTCCGCGAAAACGCGAAAGGTAGAAAGAGAAGAAAAGAGATAGAGATGGACTTACGAGACACTGACGCAGATTAAGTTTGTAAATCTCGCGAGAGAACGCGGCGAATGCGATAAAGTTTCAAACAAATCCGACGCGTCTCGTTGTCTACAAATTTATTTATTAATACCGGTGCGGTACCTCAAATTTTTATTGCGAAAAAATTAACTGTGATTTGTGTGATCGCGAGAAATGTGTAAATAAGAAAGATGACATGCCGATGAATTAAAAAGCTACGAAACGAATTAAAGATTCTAATTAGAATGATAATGATCTAATCACTTTTGTGTGCGAAAAAGTTGAGAAGATTTTTTAAAGATTAACTTTAGATTTCTTTTAGTGGATTAAACCGCTGCAAAGATCATTAATCCTTCAATTATTTTTTCTATGATAAAATTTTTTCAGTTTTATAAGATTCTACGTATCAATCTTTTTAACTGTATAAATAATTTTTATTCACTTTAAACTGTAACATTTTTATATACAATATGATTTTTTTTTAAAGAGAATAAAGAATATTTAGGGCAACGAAATAAATTCGGCATAAATTCTAGAATAAGTTTGCGGTTGGAGAACAGGTTGTCGCGATAAGGCTTGAACCATAATTGGTCTCGTTTGTTCCGCTAATCATAATAATCAGGCCGAGGGGTAGGGATGTGGAAATTAACCTCGGCTGGCGCAACTCAACCGCGTTTAATTCATCCCGATAAAATCCCGTAAATGATACGACGTTAACTCGCGAGAGTTAACAAGCACGTGATGTCTCGTACCGTGCACGAGATAGCTATCTCTCGAAGTAAAAACCGGGGCGGCGCGGCGTGGGAAAGCCTCGTAAAATTTGTAAAGCAAATCGCACGGCAACCGAACTCCGCGCAATTCGTGTCAGTGAACCGGCGAATTTATCTGCATGTCTCGCATTTTCTTTCTGCCTTTCCCGATTATACCGATTACAATACGTGTCCATCGGAATTTACGTTTACTTATATCCACGACTGTTACATTTATTTTTACGCATGCACGTCGATACGCTATGCTTCGCGAGAGAGCGTAATTCGCCCCGTTCGATATTCGATCGACGATCGATTCCTTTCGCCCCCGCTGCGGCCTTGGCTTGTTTATTCTTTGAATTCGTTCAATCGAAGTAGTCAACCTAATTTTAAGCTGTTCCGAAGAGTTCTCATATCGGAGAAACGCCGTGCTGAAGAAATTTCGTTTTCGCGAAGACAAGTATTCTCCGAACAGAGTTATGCTATTTGAATCATTAAAGATTGAATTATATATGTAATCAAGCACATATGCATTTATGTAATAACAATTGTTTTATAACCGGCATTTTTTGTAGTTGAAATATTTTCTCATATATATGGAGACTTCCGCCAAGAAAATATTATGTAATTAATGAGTTTTTATTTTAACGATTTTACATTTTATTAAAAGTTGATTCAGTATCAAATATCGCACAGAATTTAATATCTATTTCAAATATATCGCGCGAGATGTAAATTATTGTTATCACGCAAGATTTCACGATCAGTTTTTGATTTTTTTATACTTTTAATACTCGGTTTAAAAGAGAGGGAGCCGGACAGTAAATAAAAATTTCGACAATACAGAAAATTGCGCAATTCTGAGTCGCGTGTCTTCTCGGTCGATGTGGTCCATCCGAATATTTAAACTAAATTCTGGGCATTCGAGGGTTTCCCTTTTGCGGTAGGAGGGGAATCGATTCCCCCGGATCATGCGCACCACGTTATACCACGTGCATCTCTCTAACACCTCTCCCTCCTCTGCCTATTCACGTACGATGTGCGCGAGACATTACGGTCACGCTGTATATATATACTACGTTATCTCGCGAATAAGATATTACTCGTATATACAGTACATCTGCGAGCGTCCACACGTACGTATCTGCACATTTCGCAGCTTTGCTCCGGAAATTTATGTGCGTCTCTCATTTTCCGTCTGTTTCAGACGTAGCGAGCTGCTGGGCTGCATGACTCTTCCTCTGCCGCTGTCCCAGGATAAGGTAAATATCACGTAACTTCCGGATATTTATTCGAGACACTTGATCGAGAAATGTTCGGCCTCGATTCGGTTAGAAAGTATATCGCGCTACGGAATGTATCTAGACGTCTCTACTAAAGTTCGTTGCTATGTTAGTAGCATTCGTATGTCGAGCTGGCGTCTCTCAAGTTCTCTTTTGCTACAAATCACATTGAAAAATTTATCTTTTTTTCCCCAGGGCAGTAAGTATTGAATAATAAAACATTAAGTATTTATTCAAAAGAGTTTCGATAAAGATGGCTCGCTGCGCGATTTATTTCAAGTATATCTTGCGTTATATACTGGACCTGTGTCTGGACACGTTCTATATATAAAACGCAAGATATACTTAACGGATGTACTAAAGTTTGCTGCAATATTAGCCCTCAAATATTGAAGCAGTGTCTGAAAAGTTTTTTCTTCTTAGAAATCATTGAAGAGTTCATCTTATCTCGCAGGAAAGTAAGTGTGTACTTGAAACTTCGAGTACTTTATTGGAGATACTCGATCGAAATATTTTCAAACGTTAATTGCTATATTAGATATCGAATAAATATTATAAAATACGCACTTACGCGTTATTATATTTTATTCTGCATTATAATATATTAATATATTTTGTAATATGTATTAATAGGCTAATGAAGAAAATTGTAGATAATTTGTGGCAGTCGAATATATTAAGAAATACTTTTTACAGCAAAGCTCGTATTCTAGTTTAGGTATTAAGAAATAATGACTGTTGCATATTATCGATGACTCGGAGCTTTCTTTCATGTTACAGTTAAGCGGATTTTCTTCCTCGAGCTCGAGCATTATCTGATCACTTGACTTTCGATCCGAATGATACCCTAAAGAATGTTCTCTTTAAAGTAGACAATCTCAATCAATGTAACGTATTGTATAATAACCGTAGATTTTGATATCTTGACATAATAATGATAATCATTACTAAACTGAAATATATATATTACTGTTCTTTTGTAATTATTTTTCAAGAAACAATTATCTCAATTATTTTGAATAAAATTTTTGCAGAATGTCTCAAAATTGTATAATCTGTCAAATGTAAATTCGTGATGAATCTGGAATTAATTTTTTCTTAGCAAAAATTTAACGAAACGCCGCCAATTTTCTTTGCAATTTTTCACTTTCTCAAATATTCTAATAAGTAATTTCTTTTTATTTGGTTGAGTAAGATATTAGAGAGATTTGTTTTTAAAATGATATATTTTTCAAATCACGGGAAGACTAAAAGAGCGGGAACGACTTGCAGGAAGCAACATGGCACCCTCTAGAAGCCGGATCCGTCCGAAATACGAGCACCCCTTTCGCGGGTGTACCTCAGGACTGCGTCGTGTCGCCGCCGTTGTCCAAGGACGGCGAGCTAGATAATAACAATTCAGGGACAGATGATTTGATGTATCTGAGGCACCTGGAGTTGGAACCGGTCGATCCACAGACAGGTTTACCTCTGCACCCGGGTTTCACTGCGAAGGGCGGCAGAACACCTTGTACTATTACCAGAAGACTGATAAGGCAAACTTCGGTTAATCAGGTGCGTTTACCGTGACTTTATATAGAAAGAACTATCGAACTTTACTTTCGATTTCCGTAAATCATAACACATCATAAAGTGATGTGTATATGTGTATGTGTGTAATTAAATGCAATAGGATAATTTAGAACTTGGCGTAGTGACATGTAAAGTAGCCCAATAATCATAGTACAAAAAAAAAAAAAAGAAAAAGAATAATTCTTCATGAAAAGAGGCATTTTTAAGTCAAAAACATAGAATAAAATTTTTTCATACGAATTTTTTCGTTCTCGAGAAAAATAACTTCGAAAATTGAAAAATTAATAGATACAATTAATATATATATGTAGCGTAAATATATTATTAGTTTCCCAATTTTCAAAGTTAATTATCTCGAAAAGCCTCGTATATAAAACCAAAATCTTATTCTACATTTTTCATTTATTTTTGCATGATAATTCCTTGTCGGTTATGCCACGATTGCTGGACCATCCTGTATTTATCATCGTTAACTAACTTTGCTAACTAAATATTTCATCATTTCTCTGACAGATTCCATGGGGTTTTTCGTTATCGTGGGGCAGGCCACCCCGGGTGGAGCGCGTGGATCCGGGAAGTCCGGCGGAACGTTCCGGCTTACGGCCGGGCGATCATGTGGTTTTTGTAGAAATGACGAACGTCGTGACGAGACCGCGGGACGAGATCTTGGGTCTTATTCAGGCCGCCACGAATCAACTGGTACTGGAAGTGCATCGCAAAGGGGGCGCCCACTCGGCTGCTGTCCACAGACCCAGCTCGGTCAACGCCACCCTTCAGAACCCCCCCGTCGCCGGTCCTAACAGCCAGCACACGGTCACGTTCAACGCCGAGGTCGGTACCGGCGTCCTCGTGTGAACGTAACGATTCTCTATTAACGAGATATTCGTCGGTACCTTAATTATAAGATTAATGAAACGCATGGGACAACAGTGGTGACAAATTGACATGACGTTATATCTTTCGACTATTCAACACAATTAGATGCAAAATAATTCTCTTGATATTTTATCTTGATATTTTAATATCTTAAATATTTTTCTCATATTTATATTTATTTATTTATTTATTTTTTTTTTCGAAAATTATGTATAGAAGATGACAGAGAACACAAGGTAACGATTTGTTCTCAATAAAGTATTCGAGAGTTTACTCTAAGGTTTAATTTTTAAAAGAATCTTTAATTTTAATCGCGTGTAATTTAAATGTTTCTCTCGATATCTTCGAATTAGTTAAAATATTTATATAAGCAAAAGGAACACTTGTCCAAGATTACGTGCTTCAATTTGTTACTGTTATCACAAGCGATTTAAGATACCGACAATATCGTTAATACAGTAAAGAGTACCGCTATTAGTGTCGCTTAAACTTATTCGCCATTGAGGTATAATCGTGCCGACCATAAATTAATCAGAGATTGAAAGTGTGTTAAGGAAATTTCCATTTTATCGGAATAATCGATCGGGCCGTGAAATGCGTCGAACGTTTATTTACAATATGAAAAGACAACACATTGTCGGAGGGATATGTATAATTTCCTTTTGATTATTTTCAACATCGTAGATAGAAAAGAAATATGTATTTTTTTAATCATTATCAATATGCCGAATTGCATCGTCTATAAGTGTTAATTCTGCTTTACGAAGCTATAAATCTCGTACGTGAATTGGCGTAGATGTGATCTGATAATACATATCCTATCAGAGAATATCGTTCCAGTTTCATAAATCTTATTTCAAACAATCAGGGAGATGTGTGATAGTAAACACAGTTTGGTATAGTTATAACACAGTAAAGTTTAATTGCGCAAACTCGCGCGAAAAGCGCTTTTATGATTGCTATTAATACTCTGGAGATTGCGGTATCTGACAAATGTATAGTTGATCGCTTTGTAAAATTTATAAGTGTTTACTAATTATCTTTTTATTTGATATTTGTAAATTGAGAAAAATTGCAAATACTAAATTAGACTCGCACACATATTCTCGCACACATTTAGGATTTTATCGAGAAATTTTATATTTTTATAAGGTACTTTCATATTTTATATAGCGGGAACATGCGAATTTTTTTGTTAGGCACGTTATATCAGCGTGCGTTATTCAGAGCTTATTTTCACTTTGTACAAGAGGCGTCACACACATCTGTGCGTGTGTACATTGTTTTCTTTTTTCTCCTCTTCATCTTCTTTGTAGCTTACTTTTAGCGAGCGTGTAGTGTATAGCGCGCGCATTCCTCGCGTAGGGATGCCGTTTAAGTTATGATGCGGTTATGTTTTGTACCTCGACCAGGTTGCTCTTTTTTGTTGTCAACAAGTTTTGTTTCCAACCTCATGCGTTCTGTTTATTCATTATACCCTTTCCACCCTTATCCCGCAATTTTCAATTATCTCACATTTTTATAAGTTTGTTCATTGAATCATTGGCTTCGATTTATATTGTGTATAAATATTTAAAAAACTAATTTTTTATTAATTTTAAAAATAGCAAAGTATTTCTTATGGCGTTATTACAACAGAGAGGAGGTCTTAAAGCCTATTAATAATATTATTTCATCTCCGTATTAAATTATAGAACGCGGAATTTAAAAAATCAATAATACAAAATCAGGTGCAAAAAGGGCTAATAAGAGCCAGGCGCAGATATTAGGCGCAACAAACTTGTTTTTAAATTCTACTCTAATTAGAGATATCTAACAATATAATTAGAGTAGAATTTAAAAACAAATTTGTTGCGCCTGATATCTGCGCCCGGCTCTTATTACCCTTTTTTTGTACCTAAATTTGTAAAAATTAAAAAAATCAGATTATTTGAAATTATTTTCATTTTTAAATGCTTTAATTTTCAATTAAAAGCCGTTCTGCCTTAATCACTGCTTATCCTATGTAACGCAAGCTATCGATCGAAGAATTCAACAGTGCTTTACATGCATTATTACACAACCATGCTATAAGCTACACATTATATCCAATTATCTTATATACAAACATCAATTACGCGCTTGACGTATCAAAAGCGACGATACTTTTGAAGCGCAACCGATTCTCATAACATCTTCTATTTAACATATATAATATATATATAGGCATTTATCTATTTTTCAATTTCCTATATAAAAAAGCCTCCCGCCCAAAATTCTTTCGTCGCGAATTCTTTCATGCAGCAGGTCTTCCCAAATCTGGTACCTGACGCGCCGCCCGAGGAGGAATTGACTGTACGCGAGACCAGGTACTGGAGCACCCTGAAGAACGGTCACACACGCTTCACGGTCCCGCTCAGCGAGCGACGCGACGTTCTATCGGCGACGGACTACCTGATCCTGTTCCAGAATCTGGACGAGCTGCTCAAGCTATCCGAGGAGATCAGAGACGAGGGCGGCGGTGTCGACAGCTATCTCTGTAGAGTTCCTAAAATCACAGCTGCCTACCGAAGATACCTCAGTGGCCTACAACGTGCCTGCTGCCTCCTGGTCGCTCTCAGACGGAACGCGGCCTTCGCTAAGCTAGTCTGCGAGCCCGCCGTGCCGCACAAACGGCGCCCCGATCTTACTGGGGTGCTACTCCTACCCTTAGAGCACTACAGGTTGGCACGATTACGTTAATTGCATGTGATTCTTTCAGAAAGATACCCAAATCGTTTTTCGATCAGTTTGTTTCAATAAAATTCACGTCTCAATGTGAAATAAAGCTCGATTAAATTAATCCTGACGGTATAATTAGCTATGAAATTTTTAAGAAAATATTCGTTAATATGTGCAAAAGTTGGAAGATATCAAGAAAATTATAATTTATTTAATTGCAATGCTATTTTCATCTTATTCTTTTCAAAGCTTCATCGATTCTTGTTACTATAAAATCATTTTTTTTAATTTTAAAATTATAAAGATGCTTCAATTAAAAGATAACAAATTAATAGAATTCGAATTGTGATATAGGTTTGTAAATCTATTCTCATCTTTTCGTATTTTTGTTAATTTTAAATTTTAAATTTTTACAGGCTCTCGTAAAGTAAATGTACTTTGATTTAATAAAAATAAACATTATATAAAGATTAATATTATAGGTATATTTGTTTATAAAAAATTATTAATATTTCCGTACTATGTTGCGTTGTAAAAAATGTTTTCTTATAAAAATTCTACGATATCACTCAAAAAATTATTAATTAAATCTTACAGTAAAACTTGAATTAAAATCGTGAGAATTGCAATTACGAGAAGTTTTTAAAAGATTTTTTAATACAAAAGAAATAATCGCCTTTGGCGCTTATAGCATCGGAAAAACGAAAACCGTACCGTTTTCGTAGTAAATTCGTGCTTGCAGAGAGATGACGAGATTGTTGGGTCAGGCGTCTCCGCGAAGTTGCCAACAAGCGAGAGACTTGGCCCACGGCTATAGAGAAGCTACAGCTAACGCTGGTGTTATGGAGCCGCCAAGAGACACCGGAAGACCCCTGCTGAGTTTGCAAGAGGTCGAATCTCGACTAGTATTCGCGAGATGCAAGCCGTTTACCTTAGCGATGCCGGGAAGACAATGGTGAGCGCTTTTTTAATTCTCTTTTTATACTCTCTTTTTGAGAACTATATATAATTTTAATTTAATACAAGTCTTTCTAATTTCCGCGACAAATAAACTATACTCTTATTGCTCGTATTCCCATGAAAAATGAATAATTTCTGATAAATAATTAACTGGCCGATTATTTCTTATTTATTCCGTTCTGGAGAATCTTTAATTAAAAATCGCTCGATTTCGCCGATGTTGTAATTACTATTTTTATCCGTGAAAAATTTTCAAATATAATATTTATGGAAAAATCGAATCTTTGTTTTAGGCTCTTCGGCGGCGCCCTCGCTAAGGTCGAAGGTCGGGCGCGTCTGCAGCCATCCTGGGCGCTGCTGTTGACCGATCTTCTGGTATTCGCGCGGGTCTCGAGGGATCGCGTGCTCTTCGTCACCGAGGAGCCCCTGCGATTGTCCAGCATCGCCGAGGCGTGCTTCACCGTACGAAAACGACCGACCGAGTTTCGATTACAGGTCGCCGTAAACCCGAACGGCAGCGCGGAGAACGGCCACGTCGAGATGGTGAACAGCGGCGGTTGCAGCCCACACAGTCGACCCCGAAGACGCGTTCTCATCTTTCGAGCGCCTACTGCGGAGCTCAAGGCCGTCTGGCACAATCTTCTTCAACGGCAAATGTGAGTGAAGTGGGAGATCAGGCGTTAAAATACGGAATTTTTTTACGAGTTCAAGGTACAAGCGGAGAGTCGCGCGATTGGACGAAGTAGTATTCACGAACGTCACTTTTCATTGTATTTTAGCATCTATGTGAATACAGGCTGTGGCTTGAACTCGTCGGATCAGGACAGCCCGGAAGAGAATCCGATTGCTGGTAATAATTTCGCCACGATCAGAGAATCCACGGGAAGTCCGCAGGTAAGGGAAAAATGTCGACAGTTCGAAAGAAATCTGATTGACAAAAAAAAAATCAATATTCACACGCACTTTTGCACGCGAAAATAGCAAGATAAAAAAATTAAATTAAATTAGAAAATCTTTGATTTTCCGAGATCAAAGTTAGATATTCAACGAGCTAATCTTCAGTGTGATTTGAGTAATTATTAGATATAATAATGGTTTACACATTTGCGCGCCTAATAAATTCTGAAATCAGCGTCAAAATTTGACAGATCGTGAGAGAGCCTCAACAACGTGACGAGGAGAAGGAATCCGGCGAGAGTCTGGACACGATCCTGAAGAACTCTCGGGAGAACAATCATCTGGCTCAGTGGGTGCGCAATTCGCATCAGATCCCTCCTCCGGATAACGAGAGTTCACTGGAGGAATGGACGGCGGAAGAATTGGCGGCCCGGGCTCCTCGAGAAAGTAACAGCAGGTCGACCAGCCAGGACACTGCGACGGAAGATATCACGACAGCAAATTCCGACGCGGAACAACAAAGTACTGCGTCGAGCGCAAGTCTGAGTACTGTGAAATCGAATAGCATGGCGCGGAAGAACGGCAGTCACGTGTCCTCAAAGGAAAATTCAACGAGTTCCATCAGCATTTGCCGAAGGTGCCATAGGTAATAATTTTAACGTACAATTTTAAAAGCACAGTCTTTCTTTCTCTTCTCCTTTTTTTTTTAATTTTGTAATATTTTAAATATTTAATTTTTTTCCGATTTAAATAATTCAAAGTTAAATTTGATTACTAAAAAGAGAAATTATACGGTATATTTATTTTTAGCTTACTAGTAATTTTTTTCACAATAAAATAAAAGGGTGAAAAAATTTTCTGAGTTGTAAAATGTAAGATATAATATAAATTATTATTAAATGTTGTTAAACAATTCTAATAGCAGATCGTGATCGTCTATTGCAGATCGGGTTGTCCTACTCCACCATTGCAGAGGGACCCGTTCTCCCCGTTACCCCCGAAAATTTCGGTTCTTCCACCGACTCCCGATCTCTGCACGAGACACAGACTACGAAATGGGTTGCACGATAGCCCGGGACGTAACAGTCCCAGTTACACGCCCGCGGATGGTAACACCGAAGACGGCAGCGAGGACGATCTCGATTGTGACGGAGAACCCCCTTATAGGTACGATAAACTATTGGAAACGCTGATATCTTAAAATTTGCTAATTTGTCAATTATTGGAAATAAAATGGAAACTTGTTTACTTGATCATACTCGCTCTTCTTAATTAAAATTTAATTAATCCGATTTTCTATACTCTCGTAACGACCGTTTTGCACAGAGCCCTGAGGCGGTTCGGTACGATGAGCAGTCTGGATCAAGATGACGACCTGGACGAGCAGGGGGAGGACGACAACCGGGACTTGGAGTCGCCGCCGTCCGGCTTGAGAGCGTGGACCGCCCGAGCGAGCAGCTATGTCGTCAGCAAGATGGTTTTACTGGAACAGCTCAGCGAGGGTGTCGGCGGTTATCTTCTTCAACCACCGGTACCCCCGGAGCGAACCGAGTTCTCGTTGGATCCGAACGACGAGGAGGGCACCACGTCGGGGGCTACTTCCGGCGACGATATATGGGGCACGCCGACCTCCGGCGGACCGGACGATGAGAGCTTCACCGCTAACTCGGTAATAATGTTTGAGACTACGGTACACGAATATTCGCATCCGAACGTAATAGCTGAGGCTTGAAAGGTTTGCACAGTGAAACAAGTTCCGACGTTGCGAGGAATTTTATCGCGTATCAAGCGGTCATACGATATTGAAGAATTTATTTCCATAAATAAATTCATATATTTTGGAATTATATGTATTATACGCGAAACTATGTATAGTAATTTATCAGAAATTCCATGTTTAAAGATAAAGATCTAAAACAATTTATAGAAACAGATCTCAATTCGCGCGCATAGATAAGACAATTTTTTTTTATTTTTAATATATTTTTGTATATCTTTTCCTTGTGCTCGTGCAATCAATCTTTTTAAATATTTATAAATCCCAAGCTAAATATTAGGTTCTTAATAAAAATTATTTCTTATGGTCTATATTATATTGCGTACAGAAATAACGATTGCTTGATACGTGTCACTATTTTTTTTTTGTATAAGCTTGCTTGGAAATGACGTAATAGCTTCAGAGTATTAATTCATTTAAATTGCACTTCACATTGAATGTAAAAATTACGATTATATTCTATATACATATAATTTAAAATCGGTTTGTGTCGGAATTTAATGCACAATATACACAAATGCACAAGCTTAACATGATAAAATACTATCGTAAATTATGCCAAGTAATCTTAGCATTCAAAGTGATCTCTGCAAGAGTATTATTCCGAGGCTCGTATTTATTCCCCATATTTTTTTCGCTGAATGTATAATCCTTGATAACGCGACTGTTATTTCAGACAGATAAAATCGCTTCTTTTATCCTCGATATATAGACATCCATGGTACGGGAACGCGCAGAGCGTAACATACATACAAGATAGCACGTAAGCTTCGCACGCTTGCCTGCATGACGAACGCTTGCCTTCTGTTTCTCTTTTTGCAAAGAATCACTAGCCCGAGCTGTGCCTGACTTCCTTAGCCGCCGCCGAACGGCTGCAGCAGCGGCGGCGCGCTGGTGAACACCGGCGAGGACAATTATGGCCTAAATCTGTCGGCGGAGGACGACGCCGATCAGGAATCGGAGAACGAGGACTGCTCGCTGCCGGAGCTGAGCATGGATCAGCTGCTAGGCGCCGGTAGTCTAGGTTCGTTGCGCTGCTTCCTGGGCAGGAGACGGCTGGAGCCGCTGCCGGAGGAGGAAGACTCGCCCGGCAGCGGCAAGCACCAGGTCGGATGGTGGTGACAGCGGTTTCAAACGACGTCCAAGTCGAGCGTCGGCGGGAACGCGGATGAGCGCGACCGCGTCTTCGCCAAGCTGAGCCAGGAGGACGAGGAGTTTCGCCGCAAAATCGTCGACCTGCACCGGAAACTATCGGACGTGGACCCGGACGTAAATTATGTATCGCCGGAAGCGATCGGTTCTCCCGGCTCCAGGGAGGCTGAGCGTCTGAGGGAATTGGAAGCTGTCGCGAGAAGAGCGGAGGAGACGAATTCCCGCAACGTCGAGGAGATGAACGCGGAGAGGAGACGAGAAGCGATGCAAAGGGAGGACTTTGCCGAAGCGAGCGACAAGAGAAGACAGAGAAGTAAAAGGCAGATGGAACAGCTAAGGCGGTCGAAGAGATTCGAAGAAGATCCCGACGATCAGAACGGTATGAGTCCATCCAGCAGCGGCGAGACGAACTTTCTGAATAGATTAAGGCTAAAAAGACGGAGCATGAAGCTGCTGAGTTTTCTGAGCGGAAAAGCGTCGGATCGCTCGCAGGAGGAAAGGGCAGCGCGATTGTTAAGGATGTACATGCCGGACAAGGGTGGCTCTAGGACGACACAGAATACAATCTCTATTCATCACACGTCGAGGGACCGGCGTTTCTGGAAACTGCGCAATCGAAGACGTACCAGTTCCGCGTAAATTTATAAGAGCTGTGATGTAGATGACGGTTTACTCGTGGATCACTTGTTGTTATACAGCGAAAAGATATGGCCATTGGAAAAATATAATTTTTACAATGAGATATGCTTATGCGATAATTGTATATCGTTAAAATTACAAACAAATTGTAATATTAACAGTTAATTTAATGCAAAGTGCTGAATTTATGTAAAAGCCGCACTGTATGCGTGCGCGCTCTAATTTAAAGAATAATTATTAATATATTGAAATATATATGATAATAATATATCAAAATTTACATATATATTAAATTATTAGTATTTAATATTTTATTGTTGATATATTGAAATATATTAATAATATTACTATTACTAAAATCAGGGAAGATATAATAATATGATGATATATTAATGTGATAGTATAGACGAAAATATTGGTTGCAAGTATATCTAAACATGGCACTGCAAGGATTTAATAAGATCTGACACACGAGTAAACCGTCATTCAAAAAATCGTATATTAAAAAAAAAAAGAGCTAAGGAGAAACGAAAGAGGACGGCAATCACTGTCTCTCCATTACTAGGACTTCCAAAACATTCGCGTTACTGAGACTTTTTGAATTCCGCTCGAGCATATACAAAACCGAAATTGTTTTCATAGAGCGGTATTAGTAGTGGATACGAATAGCTGACGTTAGGTTTAACTATAGTTTCAATCTAGTTCACTTCTTAGCATCGCAAAGGCGTAAGATTCGCAAAGCGCCCTTTATCAGCGGCGACGAAGGTAATTCCAGAATTAGTCAGTCGGGTGCGGTTTTCGAACCGCGCTATTAGTACATTTGCTAATCTCGGAAAGACAGGACGTCCTCTGGACATGGCCTACAGTGGATCGTTTCCGAATCATTCGACAGTAGTCAAGAGCGGCGAATCTCGCTCGCGAAGTCTAGATTTTTTCTGAAATTCGATTTTTTTTTTTTTTTGGAACACTGTATCTAGGTAGGTCCGCACGACTGACCCAAAGCGGCACTCATCTTTCACTTATTATATTGGGTGACCCGCAATAAGGTATATTGATATCTTAGGCGGCAATGGAGTCACTTTGCGTCAAAGAGTTGAAATAAATGTGAATCGATTCTAAAACGACAATGTAACAATAACATAATCTTAAATTTAATTTCAGATTATATTATTATTATAACTGTCTCACTATACTATGCAATAATAATTTATACACAATCTTAAAAAAAATTTAATTTAAAATTATATTATAAATCGAATATCTCTATTTGAACTTTTTGGCTAGAGTGAATCAGAAAACCCATGATTGAGATAATGAAATCTTATTGCGAGGCATCTTATAGAGATATCTTGCTCTCGCCTATAAAGTGTCCCAAAATTAACACAGATATGCTTGCAGAAGTCACAGACTCCAATACAATTAAAAATCTATTTTAATGAGAATTTGAAAGTATTTTTAATTTTTTAATAATTATCAATATTAAATATCTTATGGATTAAACTTTCGAAGTAAATTTCTCTTAATTTAATAAAGTTAAGATTAATTGGGCAATTTTACGAGATCCTGAGCATATGGGACACTTTAAATAAATTAAGAATTAAATACTAAAATTTTAACATTATTGTTAGTAGGTTGTAAACCGGTCGATCGACCGCATATGCAAAATATAAATAAACTATATTATTTGTTCAACCGTTTACCTTCAGACTTCTTAAAACGCACACACACACAAAGTTACTGTCATTTGCATTACTTTTATATATATTTTTAAGATGCTTATATATACATATAAACTTTTGCTCAGGTAAAAAACAATTGCAGAGGATTATTAAGGAATTATTTAAGATTTCGTCTTCCTAGATTTATATATTAGTGCAACAAAATTATTTATTATATTTATCATTTGTTTCAAGGCAAAGGGCGCCCTTCTAACCACTTAAGTCTCAATTTTTCTTGAATAATATCACGATTCAGCTTTTTTGGATCATTTACAAACTTTTCTGTAGCTTCTTCGCGAGCAGGATCTACTTTTGGTACAATGTAAAATATACCATTTTCGTGTAAATACGTGCCATTTAGATCGTCTGCGGTTGGCAGTTTATCAGGTAACTTTAAGGGAAGGATCTTTATCAGATGTTTCACCTTCCAGAGCAAAGCACAAATTTCTGGCGTGTTTTTGACGATCATTGGATCGTTTTTCTGTAAAGTGACGATTAAGAAAATAAAAGTTTGTGAAATACTAGCATGCTATCACACTATCCTTTATAGTCTATAGCTAAAATTACCTTTTCCTCAAAACCCAGATCATGAAGTATTTGTTTCTCCCACCAAGGATTTCCCCAAAAAGGTTTTACTCGTGTCACTAATAAAAGTTTGCTCGGCTCAAACGGTGGGTCTACGTGATCTGGTTTTCTAAATGTCCCAATCAATAATTGTAATTATAAGATGTATTAATTGCATACAAGTTCACTGCCTTAATCCTTTCAGAGTTTTATACAAAAGTAATATATATTATAAATTAAAAAATTGTCTGTTTATCTTTAGTTACATAGAGATGTACAAAATTATTTTGAAGACTAAACTTAGGATATTATATTTAGAGTCTAATGTGTCAAAAATTAATTTGCAATTCAATATTAATTTACAATTTACTTATACACAATAAATATATCGTTTTTCATATCGTTATATCATAAATTTTGGCTGATAAAAATGTTCTTGAAAGGATTAACAAGTATTATCTTGCAACTTCGCTTACTCACCTTGGAAAGTATTTAACATATCCGTATTTTTTTGAATCTTTCCACCTTATTTTCTGTTTCATATCTTGCGAGTAATAACGTGCGAAATTAAAGAAAACAGTCGCACGAGTTGTCATATTGTAATCGCAAGTTAAAAATGTCTTATGTAAAAAGATACAGACGTATAACTTGCATAGGTTAGATTGAGCTTTTTATCACGCAAATCAATAACAAAGTTTCACCACTTTGCTAACGATTACAATTACCCTAATGAACTTCTTCGATTATTTATGTAAACTCTCTCTTTCGAGCTCTCTTCCTATTATTTATGAATTATATCGCACAATTGCGTGACCATGTATAATGATCGATTACATTAGCTCTTTCGTCACTTTACATGTGACATTGCGTAAACGAGCGACACCATGTAACAATAGCAGAACTACATATCTAGAATCTATTTTATCGTCTACGAATAATTAAGTCGGCAGATAACCTTTAGAGCGAATTATTGACGGAAAATATTGACGAGAATATTGACGAGAAACATGCGACGAATATTGACGAGAGAAACAAATAAGCGCACAGTTTTATGCGAATACAATGATAGAATTTACTCACCAATCGATGAGCCGATGTGGACGAGCTACCGCTGTCTCGCTGTAACCTCTCTGTAATTCTCGATCCTGCATCCCGCTTCCGTGGCTGCTCCATTACTCCGGACATTCACTCGACTACGCGAGTACGAATCGTCGATCGCGGAAAAGCGCGGCTAATTGAGATAATTACACTCGCGCGCGGGCACTCTAATTACGATCGCCCGTTACTTCGCACGACACTCCCGACGTTTATTGCACGCGCCAGGGACGGATATAGATCACGCGAAACATGGCGACTCGCGACTTCCGACATTCGCTGGAACGCGCGCGAACGCGTCCGATGGAATACTCGAGCGGCGAAAATTCTCGGCGACAACTTCTCTCGCGCGCGTCCCGAACGTCCGTAAAAAATCGACGAGAACAGTCAATTACACTCGCGTAACCCTTAATCCGTGAATCCGCTCGATGCTCTCGATAATTCTCGCGCGCCGCAGGATTCCTATCGCCGCGGAAAGAAAGCGTCCTGACGAACGAAATATTTCGTATCGCGTTGACATTTCACGGCGATGCCTCGTCCGCTCGACGTAACGAATTTTCGACACTCGATCGTACGCGAGATTCACTCCCGATGGAGAAAAAATTCACGCGATACGCGCAGCGAGACGCAACACTTGGCAACACGAATCGTCTGGGAACACCGCGAAATTGGCTGACTACGTGAGTCGTGGAGTATACGATTACGTGAGTGGAAAATGAGAAAGTGCGCGATGCGCCTCGAATTTAAATCATCATCACTATCCTCAAACATGATGTATTATTAATAGATGATTAATTAGTATAGCAAAATACTTGAATTGTAATAATTTATATTTTAAATACAATTAATATTTAATCATATTAATATTTTCATTGTATTGCTACTAAAATACGTACCAATAATTAATCACTAATTTACACGCTATATATTATTTCCAAGAGATTAAAAGAGTTGTGATATATTATACATATGTATATATAATATATATATATATATATATATATATATATATATATATATATATATATATAATACGAATATTAAACTAAGTGTACAATAATAAGTTTATTGTTACTCGATTCGTCGTCTATTCGGCGTCGGTCTATCTTTGTTTTGACTCTGTCGGTGATTTAGCGGTGCTAGTTGCGTGACGTCACACTACTTTGCAGTTTTGAAGCCAACGGACCACGGCGAGATCGCTCCGCGTTTTCGCGTATTTTTCCACGACGAGCATGAATCCCGCACGCGTACGAGCATCAGGTATGTCGAATGAATGGACGAGCGAATGCCAGATAAATAGATTCTCGAATTGATCAAGGTATTGACGCGGTCATTCATCGATTCGTCTAGCGCGGCTCATAAAGTTGCCATCGGGTATTTCGTCGAGTAGAGTACGTGATTACGTGAGTAAATAAGAAACACGAGAGTGCGTCTCGAATTTGAATCGCCCCTACTGCACACACTAGAATATGATATATTATTAATAGATGATTAATTAGTGTAGCTCAACGCGCTTCGATCGTAATAATTTATGCTTCAGTACTTAATGCTTCAATCAATCAAAATCTAATAGCTCGTAATCATATTAATATTTCAATCGTATTGCTCATACTACAATATTATTGAGAAGAGACTGAAAGGATTTATATATTATAATACGAATTAATGTTGAATGAAGAAGGTACAGAACAAATAATAGTTTTTTTGTGCCTCGATTCGTCGCCGGCGTCGGTCTATTTTTGTTTTGATTCTAACGGTGACCCGAGCGCGCGACGCGACGTTAGCCGCGTGACGTCACACATTCCTTCGACGTCTCGAAGCCGGCGGACCACGGCGAGATCGCTCCGCGTTTTCGCGCGTTTTTCTGCGACGAGAGTGAATTCCGCGCGCGTACGAGCCAGTGGGTATGTCGAATGAATGGACGAGCGAGTGCCGGATGAATAGATTCTCCGATTGATCGAGGTATTGTCGCGGTCGTTCATCGGTTCGTCCTTCGACGGATTCGCTTACACTAGCGGCTCATGAAGTTGCCGCCGCGTTATTTTTTGTCGCGTCGTGTGTCGACCAAATGTCGGGAAATGGCGGGTAATCATTGTTATTTCCTCGCGTTGACGAATCGCGCGTGCATTAAGTGTCGGGAGTACCGATTCATTAGCGCGTGCGATCGTAAATAGCTGCGATTTTTTTTTTCGATCGATTCTGCGTCGCCGCGAGTGTATCGCGAAAAAAAATAGAGCAGTCGGCAAAGATGCAATAATGACTGTGTGCATCGACTGGTTAGCAAATTCATTTATATTGCGTATTATATTTAATATTATATATATCTATATTTTTTTATATAAAATTATATATATATATATATATATATACTTATACAACTAATCGTTCGTTTAGATTATTCGCAATCCTTCACAATTTTTACATGCTTATTCATGTATCAAAATTATATTATTATAATGAGGAATTGTGTCATTATTTTTATATTATTAATATGAATTATTGTTACTTTTTATATAAAATTTATGTCATGATATTTACGTTATTATTGTGCTATTTACACATAAAGAGTATGAAGATTATTCAAACAATTAGAATTTTATTTGTGCAAAAGGATTGCTTGATTATTATTTTCAATAAAATTGAAACTATTTTTTTAATTGTTGGTGTAATATAAAAGTTATAATCATGATGTTTACGTTATTATTATGTCATTCGCAGAAAAACGTGACAATTATTTTTATGTTATAATTTTATCCGCGCACGAGATATTTAATCATTATTTTAACATTTTGCTATTATGTATATGTAATAGGTGTGTACTTTCAAGATGGGTTCGTGCAATTTCAATCGAATAAAAACTCGTGGAGCAGCGGTGGCCGTCAGCCAGTTCTTTTCACGAAGAAAAAACAACTTTGGTCGTTGGGGAGAGAAGAGATGCGAAATATCCCACAGCGGTAAGTCCGACTTGAGTTTGAAAGTTTCTCATGGAAACTCATTTCCGCGAGGGCGATGGAACCCGCCTAAGGGGTTCGTAGCTCTGAAAAATAAGAGAGAGAGAGAAAGAGAGAGAGAGAGAGAGAAAGAAAAGAAGTGAAAGAATTTTACGCGCGCGAAAAACGAGCGCATCTGCATTTCGTAGCGTCTTAATGAACTGTGTATATGTATAATATATCGTATATGAGAGAAACATAAGTGCGAAGTTTTTATTTTGTAATTTCTCTTTTTGCAATATATCTTGGATATTATTTTTACATATACAAAATGCTTCAGATAATATAAAATATAATTTGTGGACAAAATTCTAAAAAAAAAAAAGAAAAAGAAATTAAATTACATGTAGATGTGTATAGATTTTGTGAGATTTCGCGCATTTACTTTGTGAAATTTATTCTTATGTTCCTATCTCGTTGTTTGCTTTAAAATATCTCTGTACTAACTTTAAGATTTCTTAAGGTATCTTAACTCCAGATAAAAGATAAAGAGTATTGCCTCTTTTATAACTGTTTTCTCCACTACTAAAATAGTCTAATCTTCTGCACTGTCAAAACAAATAAAACGATAACTGTGCTATCGTAAGGTTACGATAATATTGCTTTAAAAATTTCTGCTTCCACTCTAAATCTATTTTAGTGCATGTACAAGAATATAAAAGATTTCTCATTATTCTCCCTGAAAAAGGAAACTATTCTTATTTGTCTTTCCATTATTGGAAATATCATTTTACTTTCCTACGTACACAGGTAAGTGAAAAGACGGTCTTGCTATCACAAGTTACGATATTGCTTTAAGAATTCCTAATTTGTCTCTTGAACTATTTTAGTTTAAGTACGAGAATATACAAAAGAATATACAAAATATTTTTCATCTCTGAAAATGTAACTACAATTTTCATTTATATCTCTCCTTTATTGGAGACACGATATTACGATTTTCTCTGTAGGATCCCTAGAGGATCGTATCCTCTCGCTTCTCTATTTTTCTCTCTCGTTGGGGAGTTCTGATATTATAAGCGGTATGCGAGATGCGCAGCTCATTATCGCAGTTTTGCCATAAAGGTGATACATCGTGGTTGGCAGCCGACACACTGTTACATCGCGGTAATATATATCGTTTGAAAGTAATTTAGCGTTTCTCTCGTTTTAACTCTAAACTTCAAGCGATAATTGAGCAAAATAAATGATTCGCGAAATTCGTTAAAAACGTTAACTATTAAATAAATGAAAATTAATTTAACGCTTCGCGTTGCGCAACAACAATCTTTTCTTCGTTAACAGGGAGGAAAATATTTTAATTTCGTTAAAAATTTATTGATTTTTGACTAATATAATAAATGTATATAAAATGCATGAATTAAAATGATTTTGAAAAATAAATCAAAATAATATATTCTTTCTCTCTCTCTTTTTCTGTTATATATGATATATTTTTATCCCAAATATTGATGCTAAAATATCACATATTGCTATCTTTTTATGGAGAAATTTAGGAAATTTTTCATAAATAAAAATTTTTTAAACTATAAATATAAAGAAAATTTTTAATTTTTAGAATATTACATAATTTATAAAATATTCTTTTATAAAAAAATACATACATGCTTAAATTTTTTCAATTCTTGATTTTAATAATGCTTTATTATTTATGTAATAGTATGTTATCAAAGCTTACAGTAATTTAATACCGTAATAATAATCGAATCTTGTCAAAGACATTTAGAAATGTTTCCATATTATAAAAAATTGTTATAAAGATTAAAATATTTTTTTACAAAAAATATATACATATTCGGGCTCTTTTTTAATTGTTAATGTTTTATTATTTATGTAATATTATTAAAAATTATAACAATTAAATTCTATAGTAATAGTCGAATGTTTTCAGGGAAATTTAGAAATGTTTCCTTAAAAATATTTTTTAAATTATGAATATTATAAAGAAACTTTCCAAAATATATTATACACTTTTATAAAGAGTGAAATAATTTTTATAAAGAGTGAAATAGATTTTTTTATAAAAAATATATACAGATTTTTTCGATTCTTGATTTTTATAATGCTGTAATATTTATGTATGTTATCGAAAATAACAGTTAGTAGTTTAATTATAGTAGTAGTCAGATCTTTTTAAAGAATTTTATAGGAATGTTTCCATACAAAAAGGAAACTTTCAAAATTATAAATATATTATAAAGAAAGTTCCCCAAAAATATTATACTTTTATAAAGAGTAAAATATTCTTTTATAAAAATTATATATATATGCTCAGACTTTTTAAAATTTTTGATTTTTATTGTTTTTTCTTATTTATGTGATGTGTTATCAAAAACCACAGTTTAATACTATAGTAGTGGTCGAATCGATTTAAAAGTTTTGTTCGAAAAGTCGGCACATTCGTGTTTGAATTATTTTTATAGGATGTGAAAGTCATAGAAAGTTAACTGCATTCGCGCGATCGCGTACATCGCACAATAGTGCTAGCTTTGCAAACTATAGGCGGATTAAAAAAATTTCAGTGAAAACGCTCGCGCGGTTGTTTGCGCGCGAAAACACGTGAGACAACGCCGCTTCGAGTTTTAACAGGGATATTTAGCTAGTGTATCGATTTTTACCGTTGGTTCTAACGACGTGCTCGAAAATATCGTGCTTTTTAAAACGTCCATAAATCTCTCGGCAGTGGTCCGCAGAAACGCGAAATCCATTTGCGACAGTACCCATGTAATACATCGCGTATTCATGGCAATACAACGGTTCGCAGTTTCCGTTTCGGCGCATGAGACCACAAATATTCCAATGATTACATTATGCGTTTATAATGAAAAAATTTAAGCACGATATTATTCTTGTATTCGTATGTTTTAAACACTTAGATTGTTCGAAATGTTTTAATATTTAAAGCATACTATACAGAGTAAAGTATACAAAGAAGCATACAAATAGTTCCGGTATTTTAAGCAATATAGAAATTTTGCATTATACTGATTCTCAACTAAAATATTTTAATTGTAAATAATTAGTAGACATTTTTAATACGTTTTAACTTTCCAATTAATAACCAGATTTAGTGCAATTTAGTGCAATTTAGTGCCGAGTAAGATGTGAGGATTGATATAATTTGATTCGCACATACACACACACACACACACACACACACACACAGACATACACACACATTGTATACATAACGCGAAAAGTTTTAGTCCTTTCTTATATATAAAATAAACATAATGGCACTTTTTACATAAATGATAATTGAACTATTCAAGTGATTTAGAGTAAGTCAATCTGTTATTTTTCGTGAATTGGAAATATTTTTATACGTGATTATTTAAATTTTAATTTAAATACTAGTGACGCGTTCAAATATTCAAATTCGGGATTCGCTTTAGTAATATCACTTTAGCAAGAGCTCTATTTTAATAACAACAATGAAATTATTCACTGAAACGCGGTGCGTTATACAACTACCGTATTTATGATTTAAACGTCAATCAGATTGTGATTTATGGAAATCAGCATATGTTCCCGCAATCTCATGAATATAGTAAATTTTAATTGATGGGTCAAGTGGATCACAAAGCTTTATATAATATTAATAATATTTTAAGATTGCGAATTGTAGGCTTCTACATTAGAGTACTTTTACTTACAATTTTGCTGCAATTTTAAATGCTGATATAATTATATTTAATATTATATAATTTATAATAATATTAATTTACTTCAATTAATAATATTAATTGAAACAATATATTTATATAAATATAGTATAATTAATATTAATACTATATAATTTATAATTTTTTTAGCTTATGATTAATTCAAAAAATCATTATTCTTTGAATCTTCATATTATTTATTTTTTGCGGAAATATATGTGTTTTAGAACTTTTAAATTTTTTTCTGAATTAAGTCACAATAGCGTTTATTTGCGGCGAATTCGAAACTTTTAGATCGAATACTTGAGTTTTCAGAATAGACAGATGTAAATGAGCAGAGCGGAACTCGTTAATAGAGTTTCGTTATTCTACTTTTATCGAAATTCCGTAAACCCGTGAAACTATCGACAAGATAATAAATACAGAGCAAACCGACGATCTTAAGGATCGAATCCTGAATGGTTCCCTCGATTACCATGACGAATCCAAACTCGTTGAAGCGGCAAAAGCGACGACTTTTCCACCTCAGTAGAAAATTACAGCGAGTGGCGAGCGCGCAAAATTCCCGGTCGACCTTCAGCCATCTTTCATCGCCGATTACGTTCTCTTCCACACCTTGCATTTCTCGATTCTCTTCCGGTCCATTCCGGAAAGTAATCCTGTCGAGGATTTATTGTCGCGTTTCTTTCGGCATAATTTCGCGACGGAGACTCGAGCTTTTCTCGGCTTGTAACGACATTCCGGATGTAATTCAATCGCGACCGTAATGCGGTTCGCGCGGCGTGATAATCTCATTTCGGAGTCTATTGTGGACAATATCGCATAATATAGAGCGTCCCTCAAGTGGCGCGATATTCGCATTCCTCCCATTAATTAACACTGTAATACTATCATCGAAATCGTATTATCATATATGGTTGCTACAATATTAAATTTATTTACTTTATCAACCATTGATTATCTAAATGTAATATAATCAGTAAATTGTCATTAAGCATTTATATAATCTTTTGGAGATTGAAGATAAATTTCGACATATAATTATAAGTTAGATAATCATACATATAATCTATATAAATTAATATATATATATGTATATATAAATTATATATATAAATTTCATATATATATAATTTACAATCTACTTTTACAATTTAAAAGCTAGGCAATATCTTTGCGTTTAAATCGCGTATTATACCATTCGCTCTCGTGAGAATTTCAAACCGATTGTCGCCGCGTATTGTGTGGGAAAATAAAAGAGAACTACGGGGTGTCCGCGTACCATTGTTGCGCCCGAAATATACTGTTATTCGACTATCGTCCGTGAAACGAATGCGCATTACGTTTTTACAGGAGTCGGGTATACGAGTGAGGGTTTATTTACGATATTGCGCAGCGGACTGCAAAAGGACACGTTGATTAAACAGTCTGATTAAATACGCTCATTATATCCACCTCCATTACACGCCACGTTCGTGCGCTCGCGCGTACACGAAGACAATTTAATTAATGTCACGCGAAAACACGGTGTCGAGTTTGTTGTTCCTGTACGCTCGCTCGCTCGCGCTAAATTCAAACTTCGTAAATTTACTTTGCAAGAGGAAATCGTTATTTAAGATAGGTACATAACAGACTGTTATCGTCTCACATGTATTTTTTGTACGTACGTTACGTCACATTATCACATAGAATACAATTTTATACTGGATTTTTACTATTAATGTAAACAAAATAGAAATTAAGCATAAAATGCGTGTAGATATATATATAAACTATATAATTACACATTGTTAATTTTGTTATGTATGTTTTGTTACGCGAATATAATTGGGATTATTCGCGCGAGACATAGAAATCTAACAAATTTTAAATTAATTAAATTTTGTTGAGTGTACTTTACTCGCTTAAGAAGAAAACATCGTAGGCAAGGACGAAAGCGAGTTTTATTAATTGCATCATTCTTCTGGACACGCAACATATAATTTCGCATGCGTGTGTCCCTTGCGCCAAGGAATCGATCGAGCGTGTATGTACATACCTATCAATTAGTCTAACTGCACTTTGTGATCTCCATTCTAATGCTGTCAGCGCACATATAAAAGTGATCGCCACCTTTTTTATTGAAAATGGAAAAAAATCGTACTTGTCGCCTGTCAGTGTTGGCCTGAAAAACCGATCGTGGACAATAGGTTGAATAGTATAGAGGGTGTGTCTCAATGAATATTGAACGCATTCTCTATCGCGGTCTCTGCTATGAGATAAATCGAGAATGATTGTGTTATGTAATTGTAATGCATAATAAAACAACGAATAGCTAATTCAAGTTTTGAAAGTAATTACGTAACAAAGTTTTTTACAGTCAATCATAATGTCAATCATAATGTCAGTCATAATATGATAAAAATTTCAATAATTAAATTATAAAATAGTCGTTAGATTTGTATCTATAGATATTTAAAAAAATAGATAACAGCGTTGTTAATACGTAAGCGCGATTTTGTTTAAAATAACATTTCCGAAGGTATTTCTAAATTTTTCTGAAATATTTATTTCCAGATTTTTTCTGCATAATTTTATTAAAGAATAGAAACGGAAGAGATTTTTGAGATATTGCAAGCGTTGCATAAAGACCGCGACGTGAATAACTTTCGATCCAAATAGTTTATGCGAATAGTAGACTGTCGCAGATGCTTTCAAGTGCACTCTGTAACTTCCGATCGATGACAGGAAATATTAGTATCGCACGCCGATATATCGAACTTTTGCGTGATAGCTCACCATACTTGGATATTAAAGTTTGCGTTGCCGCGCGAATTTAGGTAAAAGTTTCGCTATTGAACATATCGTGAGAACAAGATGACGAAAGATTTCGATCCCTTACTAAATCGCAAAGATTTACCCATGTTACTTGATTCATGTTCATATGTAAACTAACGAGGGAAAGGCGAAATTTATGTTTGCTTGGAAATAAAATCCGTACAGATCAAATTGTGATATTTTTAATAATTAAAAAAAATTGAGAGTATTAGATAATTAGAATGAAAATAAAAACAGATTATATTATAATATACTTAAAAATTCCGAAGAAAAATAAATTGGATAGAGAAATAAAAATCGTACATATTATATTCCGAGTGTCACTAAAAAATTTTAAGGAAAATATATTATTTAGAATTGGGGAAAAAATAAGAATTTTATAAATTATATATTTTTTTCGATACACTTAGAAATTCCTTTAAAAATATGTTAGAAATAAAAATCAATTAATATTTTACGATACTGGAACAACACAAACGCGCGCTCTTATTTACAGACGTTGTCCAATTTTCAATAAATTATTCCTCTATAAAAAAGGCATGTTATGTCAATACTTGAAAGTCTCAAAGTGTTTTTTTCTCTCAACGCCCCATATGCCGGTTATTTACTCACCTGCCATAAGACAGGTCTTAATTTACTAGAGAGATTTTTAACATCGTGCAGGTGGACACGTTTGAAAAGAAAGATACATATAAAAATTACCACCAGAAATAAACAAATTAATAAAATAGATTTCCAGAGCTGTTTTTTCATTCAAAATTCTCGGTAATAATAAAATTGCGTAACAATTAAGAAATTAAAAAGACCCTTGATATATTTTCCTACACAATAGCTCAGATTAACTACGCATTCGATTAATTACGTGAGTCTCTTCGCTTCTTATTTCAGGTGGGGACGTTGGGGACGTTTTTTAACGCTATCGATCGATCACGTTTCGCGTCTTAATTAGTTCGAGAGTGCCGCGCAAAATGTCGTGCATCCGAATTCGGGAGTGCCGTGCAAAGTATCGCGCGTCCAAGTTTGTTGCATCTTCGCAATGATATCCCGATTTCATAATTGTCGTCGAGAATCGTACTTTTGATGCCGACTGAATGGGACGTCTCATTGAGGCGTTGCGAATGCAACGTTTTCATGCCTCGTGTTTCGCGACACGAGGTGACGCCGGCCGCGCACGTATGGCATGTACATCCACGTACGATGCTCGCGCGGTTTTGAGCTCAGGCTCAAGATCCGGCTGATTGAGGAGCACGCTCTGCTTCGACAAACGGCTCGGCTCAAATCGGATTAGAGTTCGGTCGATTGTTCGGGATCGTCGTTAATGGGTCCCTTCTCTTGTCTCGTCTACCAGTCATATTATGTTGCACCGTTGGTTGGTGGCATATTATGTATCGCGTTGATGAGTTGATTTAATTACTTAGGCCGGTTTTAGCTCGTTCCGAGAGGTTGAGCTCCCATTTCTTAGATTGTTTAATACATGGTTTACATGATTAGCATCAGAAATGGGTATCTTCTCTCTCGGCGCGTCTACCTGCCCTGTGATATCGCCTGTGATACAGCATCCTGGCGTCTCATCTGAAATCGCGCTTAAGTTAGTTCGAGTCACTCTGAGATGCGAATATGCGCACGAGACAAGAGTCGAGCGAATCCCATTCGCGTCCATCCCGTCGATCGAATCCGTCTTCTTCCGCTTCGGGCTTAACCCTTGCTCGAAATTACCGTTGCAGTCCCGACTAGTTGGCTCAGAGTATGATTCTCGCGCGAAATGGGATGTTCGCACGAGATGGTCCGCGATCGCGGAATTCGGGAGTGTCGAGCAAAGTATCGCGCGTTTTAAAGTTTAAAGTATCGCGTGTTAAAGTGCGGGAGTGTCGTTTAAAGTATCGCGCGTGTAAATCAATGGACTTTGGAAACGGACAATCCTGAAACCTGAGGGGAGGAGCAGGCCTTGGAGGCATCTGGCGCTGACGGAGCAACCCTGGAGTAAGTATTTATTAATTGTATATTAATTATTATAAATCGCGTACGCGCATTAATTCGGTTTGTTTGTTTGATTTAAATAAGAGAGAATTGGAGAAAAAAAGTCTTATATAAATTCTGTAAAAGTTTCTATTAAAAATTTTTTTTTTAGAATTTATAAAAATTATTCCATTAGATATCTGCTTATTATTGTACGCATTGAATATGAAATTCGGTGCATACAATAATAATTTTTTAAAATATTAATTATTTTGGGATGCTGCTATAATTTGGATCTTTTATTTATGTTACAGCTTCAATGCCGTCGACTCCGCTGTTGCGCATCGATTGGTGAGTGACAAACTTTTATTTTATTTGAAGGTAATGGATTTACAGAGATCGTAGATGTAGATTCTAGATAAATCCTTACCTTATAATGGATGGGTTAAAACAAATTAGGCTGAATATTTCATCCTGGATATAAATACGATCATTTATCGATTTATCGTGCGTATGAGGATGCACTCGCATGCACGCAGAGTTCACGAAAGAGAGCTCGTTTTTTAAATATCGCATGATGTATTGGTTTCAGTGTTCTGTCTTATACAGAATACTAGTTATAAAATATACCAGTTGCCTGAAAGTTATAATCAATCTTGTAAAGATTAAAGATTAATAGAAAATGAAATATATTACAGGTAGAACAAGCTTTATAAACAATTATTAAAAAATATAAGGAATATTATTTAAGATTTGATAAAAATATTATAATTTCATACCTTTTCTACTAAGTACTCTACAAAGAGAGAAACAAAGGCAATTGGTAAGAATATTATGAATATATTACTAATATATTAACAATATTTTTATTTGGACAATATTAGTCAAATATAAATTATATCTGATTACATTTTTTAAATTTGTTATTTGAATAAAATAATAAAAAGAAATAAAGAAAAGTATAAAAATGTAAAGAAAACTATAAGAAATTTTATTGACTTTTTTATATATTTAAATCTTTTATTTCAGTTTCATAATGTTTATACCTCATGAACAAAATTAGAAAAAGATATTCTATGCACTTTGAGAAATAAAAATAAATAAATAAAACATATATATTTAAATAAAAAAAGATATATATAACAAGATAAATAAAATAAATAAATAAAGTAAATAAAACTAATATCTAATTAATAAAATTGTGTTTTATTCCTTCCTCCTTATATCCGTCCAGGATGAAATATTATATAAATCGGGTGCGAGAGAGCAATATACTTACAGATTTTTCCAATATGTATCACAAGCATAAATTAAATAAAGATAGGAAACGTTACAGTTACATAGCAAATTTTATCTACCAATTAATTTTATAAAAAACGCGCTAATGATTGTTAATTGTATATTGTAACTTATTTTTATAATACACCGATTTTATCCTAATTTTTTGTAGCTCATCCATCCATATAATGATTAATAACTTGACTTTACATCAGTTAAAGCAAAGTTATAATAAAATGATGTGAGATCAAAAGATATTTCGCGGATGTTTCATCGTATTTACATTAATTGCAAATATTTTATTTTAAAATATATATTATATATAAAATATAATTTTGATACGATCAATGTGCACGAGATGTATATAATGTAATAACAAGATATTAATATCGATATACAATTTTTTATAAAGACGTATACACAATATGAGACAATATGAAACATTTATAATTTACAGCATTCTTATATTGATTGTGCAAGAAATTCATTATGTCTTTTGAATCTCACATCACTCATTATGGATGTTTCATTTAATAAACTTTTGAGGTGTAACAACAACTACGGGTAACGGGCAAAAATACGGGTTTTGCGCGGATAAATACAAATATAAATACGCATTTTAGATTTGCGCTTGCAAAATTTGTTCGTTTCCTAAACGTTTATAATTTCATATTTATATCAATTCCTATTTATATCATATTTATCACAATTCGATTTCGGACATTCGCGAGACAAGATTGAAAATTTTCTGATTCAGAACAATTAATTTATTATATAACATCTATTTTTTGTAAATTCCCGTGGATAATTTTAAATAAAAAAAATTATAAGAAAGAAATTTTTTAATTAATATTTTAATGAACACGCGTGTATCTTTCATGACTTGAAGGACGCGCGCGTCTAATAAGCAATTTAACTTATCGTAAATGATTATAAATGAACAAAGTAAAATTTTTACGTTTATTTGCCGATAATAATAATCAGCCGGTAATAGAAAGAGTGTCCTTCTGGTTAAAGATCGAATACCAGAATAGATATGGCCAGAAGCGAAAGGTAAGTCCAAACTGGCCAGAAGAATAAACATAAGCTGCGCAAGATTTCTGGCGTTCTACAGAAGCGGCAAAAGGTAAGTCCATACTGGCCAGAATGTGTAAAAACGTAAAGTATGTGAGATATATATTTCCTCGCATTTTTTATTTCACCTGCGATAGCACGTAATCATACAATACAAGCTCTCGTTCGAACAGAAGCAATTATTCCGCGTAAACAACACTAGGCGGTATTCATTGATGTGTTAAGATGTTAAGCTTTATCTCTGTTTGCATTATATTACAACTTATTGTTAGTCAGTTCTTCGTCTCTCATCGCTCTATGTTACAAGATAGACGCTTCTTCCTCTTTAAACGCTGCTAGATTGATTTTGATAGTCACAAATAATATATACGATAATGCGTCAAAATTGTAAGTAAAATCGTTTCCACTCTTAAAAAGAGAGAAAGTTTTCACAAATATGAATTTTGTATATAACAGGATTTCTTTTCCTGTTTGATTTTTCTTTGTTTGATTCATATGTCAATACTCAAATCTCAAAGTGTATTGTTGCCGCTTTTTGTCATATGCTTCGTAGTGTTAAGGGCTATTTGACATCGCGAAGATTATTTTGACAGTTTTGAAGTCAATTAGTAGAGATATTAATAATAGTAGAGATATAAAAGAAGAGGAATCTTTAGGAGCAAACTTTAAAGAATATGGCAAATAATAATATTCTTTTGAAATATAAAAAAATATGTTGCACATTAATATATATACTTAGGTAGTAAATGTGTGCTATCTATAAGTAGTGTATTTATCAAAAAAATTGTTGTACACAAATTTGTTGTTCAGATATAATTTTGTTCCTATGCTGCAAATCTATTTATATTCTGTTATGTTAATGACATATAAACAATGTTTTTAACTTTATATTTATTGTTTAATTCAATTTATTCAATTTATTCATATGTATATGACATTTATATATGTCACTGAGATAACAGAATTTAAATAGATTTGCAGCATAGGAACAAAATTATATCTGAACAACAAATTTGTGTACAAAAAATTTTTTTGGATAAATACACTACTTATAGATAGCATAAATTTACTTTCTAAGTATATATATTAATGTGCAACACATTTTTTTATATGTAACAAAATATTATTTACCATATTCTTCGAAGTATGCACTCCTATAAATTCCTCTTCTTTAATATTTTTACTATTATTAATATCTCTAATTGACTTCAAAACTGTCAAAATAACTTTCGCGTCAAATAGCTACGAAGCATGCGACACAATAAAAACCAATCAGAGCGGAAAAGAGACCAACTCACTTCGAGACTTTTGATTATCGACATAACATGCCTTTTTTAGAGAGGGAAAAATTTATTCCTGCGCACAAAAGACAAATGAATGTCGCATTGTAAATTTTCCGATGAATAAATGAAGAGACAAATTACTCGAACGACTTGGAAAGGAAGTGGACGTGGTCGTAAGGTCGTCCAGAATTCATGTTCTCTCAGTTAATGGTTAATTGCGATCCGTGCTTTGCTCACGTAGGAGGGAGGAAATTAACGCGAAGGCAGCGGCGTAACGAGCGAGTCGACGAGGCCGAACGCGAGCGAGTTAAAGCACTCTCGGATTCATAAAAGTCTACCCAACCCGTATACCTTTTTTCTTTCTTTTCTTCCGTCGTCGGGAACGTGTCGAGCATTTCGAGGCTTTTTTTTTCACGAAAGATCGTTTTGCCACGGCAGTTCGAAGTTTTCTCGTGTCGGAACTACGATAGACGAGTTTCGCCCATGTTTTTGCGCCGTTTATTGGCATATACGACATTTTGAAATACGTAAATACCAAATGCACTTTCTTACTATAAAATAGACATGTATTTTTATTGCAAATCTAGTAAATGTAACTATATAAATACGAAATTTTCGTGAAATTTTTCTTTAATTATAATTTTTTTATTATTTTAACATATTATTTTATTTATGTTATTTTATTATTTTAATGATAAAGCTTTATATTACAAAACTAAAAAGAGAGAACAAATGTAATTGTAACATGATTAATTCCTTTTCTTTATTACTCCGAATATAATATGCGTTTAATGTTGGGATAAAACTGATTTCAGCGCTAAATTAACATTGATAAAAACTACAGAGCTTTGTATTTAAAATATTTCTGGACTTTGCATATACAGTATTATTTTATACGCTCATCCTGTTCATCTGCGTTCGTTATCTGTGATTTTAATTCCGTGTGATTTTGCAAGATCGCTAAATTAAATCGCTGAAATCGATCGCTAAATTAAATTGTAATTAGTTAATGGCATAGAGTGTTATCGAACAATCGAGGACAGCGAGTATGCTTCACGAATGTCAAAAGATAAACGCGCAATTCGAAGCTTGGTTTTATAAATGTCTCTTGTATATTCGTTTTATATATAAGTTATAGATTAGCTTCAAATTAATAATAGGAATGCATTCTTCGTCAAATTTACAGGCAAATCTTTCTTGAAAAAATTCAATTGATTATATAGAACTTAGGATTTTAAAGACAACTCTCAAATTTTTATTAATTATTTAATACTGGAAATAAAAGGATTTTTATTATTTCAAAGACCATACTTTAGGAAATAGTAAATGTGACAACATTTATCAACTATTCTTAACCAACATTTACCAACTATTAATTCTTCACAATTAATATAAAACATATATTTCTGTTTTTTAATTAATATAAAACATTTATCTTTATTGATAAGAGATAATAAAGATTATATACACACGTGCAAAAAAGCATAGCAGGATGAAAATTAATCGTCATTATATCTTCATTAAGCTGCCCCTTTCCTTCTTCGTCAAATAAAATCACATCTATCGGAAAAATTAGTTCTATTTAGTTTCATTTGTGTTAATGTGTTGTTCTAATTTAATTTTGTTGTTTGAACTGTATAGCAGAAATTTACATTTCAAGTGAGGGGGAAGAGTACGTTACTTGTAGAACATTTTGGTATCAAAAATGTAAGAGAAACAAATTTTTCGAATTAACTTATTAAAATTTTTTACGCATTGTGTATTTATTAATATTACCTTACATTATTAATTAGCAAATATATTGTGATTTTTATATTCCAAAAGTGCTAAATAGTTTTGCTAAGTACTGTGTTTTTCATTACTTTTGCTCTACATAAAGTGGAAAACGCAATGTAGTAACACTTAATGAATATGTGATATCTCTTAAACAACGTAATTTTTCCAAATGTTTTTTACATTATCTTAGCAACAAATTTTAGTATGCTCGATTTTTTTATATAAGCACTTTATATATTTTTTATTAAGGAAGAGAAGGGCTTTTCCTGCTTCCTGAATGTTAAACTAACTGGAGCTCCTTCCTCCCTTTAAATATAAAAATTTGCTAATTTTTGCGAGTAACAAAATTCAGATTAAAACAAGTTAGCACATAAATAGCACTATATTTTCCGATATAAGTACGATCTTATTTGACGATACATGGTTAGGTAGTCAGCTTAATAGGAGTGTTATCATTCTATTTCGCTTATGTGAGCGAATGCGTCACGAGACATGTGTTTCAGCCGGGCAATATTCAAATTTCCCTTGACGGGGGTTCTAATGAAATCCGCGAGGGCCACGCGCACATGATTTCTCCTCTCGGCCCGGTGGAATAATCGCCGGCTTAACGCGCGTTCGCAACCGACTTGGGTTTCGCCGCCGGGCCTGGATGCTAGTTTCTGCCCATGCCGCTTGCGAATTTTAATCGAGAATCAAGCCCCAGCTCGCAAACGTGTACCAGAAGTTAGGAATGGAAGGGAGCGGAACTTTAACTTTGTCCCTAAACTGGATTTCCTCGAGAAACTTGAACTCATTTTCTATATAAGCGATTCGATGCGTCGAAAAGGCGTTGCGGGAGTTGCTTATTTTAAAAGCATCGACAGAGACGTTTTAATGATTATGGGAAGAAGTTTCGCTTCTATACAGATATTTGAAGAGAGTACTTTTTTTTTGTTGTCGATGAGTTTCATGTAATATCGCGCTTTTAAAGTACAAACGGTATAAATAAAAATACTTGAATTTTCATTAACATTAAGTACTCTTTTTGTTTTGCAAAATATTATGACACGATTATGATATTTAAAGTATAGAATTATAATGCATATTTAATAGAAAACGATTATACAACTTTAGAATGTTAATATACACATTTAAATGCATGAAAAATATCAGACTTAGCTTATGCAAATAAACTTATATTTTTTCTAATCGCAAATTGTGTGTGTGACATAAATATTTCATGCAAAGAACTCAGATTGAGTCAAAATGTTAAATAAATTCATGTTATGATCATGTATATAGTCATAATATAGTCAGTTATAAACTATCAAAAATATCATATCATATATTTATTGTTAAGTATATATTTTTATTCATAAATATCTCGCAATTCTATACTTTAATAACTGAAAAGAATGAATTGAGAATGGAAAAAAATAAATAAAAGATATGTTTCTCTGATTAATAGTACAAAATTCTTCCGACATTGTCCAATATTAATCTAAAATGATGCGAAACTTTAATCAAAAGCGCATTACGCAGAAACTCTCTTGGTAAGCTCGATCTTGGTAAGCGCGACAAGTTTAAACTCAAGCGCCTGTTTTCAACAAGATTGGCTTCAAGAAATGTGACATCTGCTTCGCGTGTCCTTCCCTTACTAAGTTAATTATACTTCCAAATTGCACTTTATGCTTATTTACAAGCGCTTTGCCAAGTTTCGCACATCGAATCCACAATGGCGCATCATGTACATACGGTACTGTGATAAGAAATATATAAACTTGTTTGCATAAGACAAATATACAAATCCGTACATGTAGTGTTAAATGTAATCTCGTAATTCAGTTTTTTATTGACGCGATTTGTTAAAAACACGTTCAAACATATATAATAACGTGCTTAAAAGAAAAATTTAAATCATAATCCTGTTTTTAATATCATATTCTTTTTTATGAATCTCTAAAAAAGTAAGAAAATAGCATCAAGAAGAATTCTAGAATTTCATATTTAATTATATTTTTATACTTTTTGTATCTATATTTGTTATTACCATAATATTTAATTAACAATATTATTATGTATTTCTTAAAAAAGAGAATATATGTGAAGCTGTGTGTGGCATATTATTTCGTGGAAACTCATAAATAATTAAGAGTTGTAATTTTATTTTTAATCATTCTTGATAGTTTAAACAAATAGTTCTGAGACCGGAGAAAATGCCTCAAGCATTAACAGAACATTCGGAAATCGATTAGCATTTTATCTCGATACTCGTACATGTGCGCGTTTGCTCATGACTATTTTATATTATGTTTTTTTGCTTTTAAAAGGTAGTTTTTATAGAATTTATATAAATCTTTGAAAATCTGACTCGATAAATGATAAGGGAAATTTCACAGTACAAAGTGAGACGCTGCGTGAATTCGGCGTTTCAGTTTGTCCTGAAATATTTTCTTTGGTTTAACGATTAGAATTATTATTTGTTTGAACTATCAAGAATTATTGAAAATGAAGCCAGAATTCTTAATTCTTATTTATGAGTTTCCACGAAATGATACGCCAGATTCACACACACACACAAAAGGATACTATTCTGGATAAGACTTAAATTGTACGAATTTAAAATTTTTGAATCGATAAGTATCTCGTCATTAGGCGTTTACGATTTCGGGATTTCAAACTAGGGAAGAGTTGCGCTTTTATAGGAGAACCGTGCTCGGACTGCTCGGCCAGGGTCGCCTCTTTTCTGTTCCGTTCCGCTGCAACCTTTCGGGCTTGAACTTTCCGACAACTAACAAAGTCTCGCAACGGCAAGCTAATTGAGTTTTCCTGCCAATTATCCACGATCCCGCCCAACAATTACTTTTATATCTGTCTCTCTCACTTTCTGTCATTCTCTCTCTCTCTCTCTCTCTCTCTCTCTCTCTCTCTCTCTCTCTCTCTCTCTCTCTCTTTTTCTCTCGTTATTTTCGTCGTTTCTTCTGTCGAGTTTGTGCTTTTCAAGCGCTTGAAAGTCCGCTGTAAAGTAAACGGATCCACGAATATCCGAAGGATAGCGACCTAAGCTGACTTGACCGCGGCTAACCACCTTACCAAAGATAGATAAGAGGGATCGAGATTGAAGTCGCGACTGCCGATCGGGCTGTCCAATTTCTGCTGCTTTTCTCTTTGCTTTTCTATTTACGGTCGTAAGACGATTGCGTGGTTCTTGTCGAATTTTCTAGTGGAGCGAGTAGAACAACGGCCGAAGACAATTCTCAAGTTTTAAACACTCAATAAGTCGTATCGACGATAAGACATTTCGAATAATCGATATCTATCTTTACAAAAATGAAATCTCTCCATCCGCAAAAATAACAAATCTTTATAAAAATGGAATTTAGGCGAATTCTACATATTCTTGCAAACTGTATACATGTATACAGATTTAGATTTTTTAATAATAATATATTTTATGCATATATCTAAATGACATTAATTCGTAAAAAAATGCATGCATAAAAATTTATATATCTATAATCTTATATAATATATTTTATAATTTATTTTATAATTAAGAGAATATATTTTGTAACGACAAGGTGAATTAATCAGCGCTCGGCACTCGTTTTTTTGGAACATATGTATTTGAAATATATTATTGCATCATCGGCCTTTTGCCCTTCGAATTTTCGAAACTCTCCCAATAGATTGACGGTATTGTACTGAAGAAATATATTGATATCTCTTGTACATATATTAAATCGAAAAATCCCAAATAACGTGAATCTGATTCTCACAATTTTGGAAGCTTAGTCTTAAGCAAAGTTTATTTTCAATAAAAAATTACGGAAATAATTATCAACATTAAAAAATATCTAATTGTGTTATCCTCGATGCAAAACACGAGCACTTGCTGCGAATGCTGATCGAGATCGCGGCGCGATAGGGGAGGGGAGGAGGGGGGATAAGCAAAAATGTGATGTAACGCGTCTGCCGCGAGGGAGAAGTAGTAAACTTCGCGAGAGCGTGCGATGCACACACGCGTCGTACGCACGTCAAGCAACACACGGGCATTTTGAGGATCGTCGTCTTTCATTCATTTCTTGCGATTGCGATCTCATTAGTCGGTGAACGTGGTTCGTGAATAGCAATCGATCGTAAATCGGCATTATCTCAACGACGGAGCCGCTGGAATTGGTTAAACGACAACGACGACGTTTAATATCTCGCGGAAACATGCCGTTCTTTAAGAAACTCCGGAGATTCTCTCGTCATAAAAGTAAGTTTCTCCTTACGAATCGTACGTTTTACATATATTTTACATGAGATTTCATATAATCTCTAATTCTATATTTATATTTATTTAATCATCTGTTCACCTGATAGTGATTTTTTTTTTCATCCAATCAATACGAGAGTAAAGTTCGTTCTTATATTTCAACACTATCGATTAGGTTTATATAAATTTATACACACACACAATGTTATATATTTTTTCTTTGATATTATGCGGATTTATTATATATTAATTTAAAAATTACTTCATGCATGACAATAATTCTGTTCATTCAATAGGATTTAAATCGTTGTAATCTCTCAATAAATTTTTTAAATTTAGACTTCTAAAGTTATAATAATTTCAAATTTTTATTATTTTCTGTTTTATAATTATATCTATTTTTTTCGACTAATGAAAAATTATGATCAAAGGTTTATTCTTATTTATCGTTCATTACATATTTTTTATGGTAGTATATGTATTTAAATTATTTTATAATTTTTCATAGAAATTTCTATAATTTTATATTTCGGAGTTTTAAGTTCGTTATCTCAATGCCTCGTACGAGAGAGATCGCGTTTATCTTTATTCGACTAATAAAAAATTATAGTCCGAAGTTTATGTATGCGCGCATTACGCTCGCTCTCTTATTCGTCGCACATTCGTCGCACATTCTCGATACAGTGCGCGACGCTATTTCCTCGGCTCTCGTCTCTCGCTAAGTAGCACATCTCTTCGACTAAAGTCGTTCGTAATCGAATTTTGTCCCGACCAGGAGAGATTCTCAGAGTGCAACGAAGCGATGGCGACCTTTAAAGACGCGCGCTTCGATTCGAAGCTCCGACGCCTTCGTCTTAACATAGTTTCGAACCGATCGGGACGTGTCGTTCCTTCAGGAGACAGCGAATCAGCATTCGCGGTGTAATTTGCACGACGATGCGCTCAGCTGCCGTCAAATGAAACAGTCCCAAGTGATGCGATTTCCTCTGCTGATTGTCGCGCGCGGATCAGCGTAACGGCGTTACTTTGAAGACACGCTTAATTCGAAATAGTTGGGCAAAATGTAAACGAATTAATGATTATGATTACTTTAACGAATACAATTGAGTAGTTCAATACTAGGATCATCGATATTATGTTAATCAATAATCATGATTAACAGTGATGTACAGTGTGATTCATTAGAGCTGACAATTGATCATTGATCATGTGTAAATTTTGAATATCACTCAATCAATTAATCATTGATCATGTGAAAATTGTGAATATTAGTCAATCAATTAACACACGATGATTTAAGATGATGATTACAATCAATTAGTACGTTGTAATATATTACTTTATTGAGGCAGCACTAATATTTTTTAATGAAACACTTTAATCGTCCAGAAATTATTCGCAAATCAAGTATTTTTAAACAATTCTTTGATATTAGATGTTTCATTATTCAATAAAATGATGTAAAATTTGATGAAATTTTAATAAGTTTTGTTTCGAGTCTAACATTTGAAAGAGCAAAAGTTTTAAAACCTTCAATCTAGTCTTGGCGTATTAAACCAGAAAGGTAATTGCCGCATTATTGCCTCATGTTACAGCCGTAATTTTAAGCGCAAAAATGTCGCGCAATTTTCTTGTCTCGAATTTTTTTTGTTGCATTGCTCTACTTTACTGGAACAAGTGACGCCAGTATTGAATGTGATGAAATATTGAAGTCGCGCGTTGCAAAGATACAAGCGCAACGCGCGTTGTCGCGCATCCTATTTTATGGCGACTGGCAATGCCAGTTTACAATTGTCAAGCGATCCTCGTACATCTATCCTTGGTGCATCGTGTTGTCGCGTTCAGAATAAATATCGGTCAATATTTATCGCGGAATGTTTGAATTCATCATAATACACGTTCCGTTACATTTCTACGATGTGATGCTCGGAAAATAATAAATACGAACGCGAACGTGAATTGCGCAGCCATTACGACGATAAAATTGAAATATATTCTCGGAAAATATTGATTTTATTCAAGGAAAATTGATAAAATATCGATTAATAATAAAAACATTAATATTTTTTTCATAATAATTTTAAAATATAACCGTATTTTTTTACACTTAATTTAGAAAGAAAATAAATGTAAGATAACATCTCTAAAATCGCGATAGTACAATAGGCTAAGAATTTTAATTCATGAAAGAACTTAATTAAGTATAATACAAACGTATCTGTTCTTTTTTTTAAGACAAAGATGACTTATTAATAATAAGTTATTACATTGCCGCGGAGAAGTTTAATAATTTGTGCTATAAAGAGTTAATCAAGGAATATGTTTGAGATCAACGAGATTGACTGGAAACAGCGTTTTCCAAACGGGATTTTTTTTCATTTGTGTCTAATATACGCCGCGGCATCTTAATTATACGTCTTTATCGTGCACAATTTCCTTTCACTAACAACCGTTAGGCGTCGATTTCTATGTATTTTTTCTTTCGTTCTTTTTCTTGCTTTATTCTTCACGAAACGATTATACATTTAGCGTTTTTGTGCGTTGCATAGTTTCCTACGTTGCAATTTCTCTGCACCATGTAATTTTTATTTCCCCGATAGCTTTACATAATAAAGCCATATGCAGTTTTCACTTTTCGCCAACCGTAGTTCGTCGATCGTAATCTCGCTCGCGCTCGATTTGACGGATGTCATTTATGGATTCACGAGCGTTATATCAATTATTTCAATATCGATATTTTCTTTTTTTCTTTTTAACATATCGTTGATCATTTTTAAAAATTATTTTGACATAACTATGCACACTCTTGGAACTTTTGAGAAAATTTTGAGATGCTAGAACATCTCTTCTAGAAAGTCGAGAAAGTAGATGTTTCTTAATGCGAAATAGTTTATGTAAAATAGTAAAGATTCAATCTATTTTTCTATTCTCCCGCGTGATATTTTTTATTTCTCTCGTCCGACAAAAGATTCATCAGGAAATATTGTTGCCAGGTTATCATTGAATTATTATTATTTATACAATTATTATATTATTATCAATAGATTGGTATATGTGATTATATGATTTTCTGGAATATATATAGAAAGAGCGAGTTTTTAAAAATTTAAAAAAAGAGTACAAAAAAGATACGAAGATTTTTTTTAAAATTACCAATTCAAATGTGTGTGTGTCACGACGCATCGCCCGGAAAAATCCGCTTCACTTCGGTCGCTCATATACTTCGGGTTATTTTCTCGCCGTCCCTTTTTGCAATTCTTCCAAATTCTTCCAAAGCACAAGTTTCGCTCTGACTATGGGATATGCCTCCATTTTTCTGGTGACACAGTGTCAACGATGCGTCGTAGCGCATACTCGGTGTACCGACTGACAAATTTACAGCTCGCGCAGATGCACGCCCGTAGGTTTACATCATCTGGCGTCGACGTTTATTCAAATACACGAGGGAGAGCGTGCACGTCCATCATTTCGTTGGCTAAATTTCCGTCCTTTTCGGCCAACCACGCCATATAGTGTATGTGGCGTGTGTTGTGTATCTGTCTGTGATGCGACGAAAATTCATTTCTCATTCTCGAAAAGGTTTCGCGACCTTTATGGCATCAGTAAAGAGTAGTAGTAAGAAATAGATTAATTAATGTACGCGCGCTTTTATACGAGGGGCGATTGTGTTATAAGTATAGTGACAGAAGAGAACGTTTAATACTTTCAATATACATACATATATATATATATATATATATATATATATATATATATATATATATATATATATATATACACATATATATTAGTGAGAATAAACTAAAATCAATAAAAGATAACGCATGAACAGCATCCATGCTTAATTAAATTTCATCGGTAAATAAAGGCAGGATGATGAAGTATCAATTGATGAAAATTTTATTGATTATGCTTGAAAGTAGAATTAATTAAATTCAATATGATCACGGAGGAACAATTTATATCAATCCACGAGTTAGAAGCAGAAATAAATGAAGAAAAGATATAGGTATGAATCGTTTACTGTGAAAGTAGTTCTTGTAAATCGACTTTTGACGCACTGAATTTAAATGAGAAGCGAATAAGAATTTGAATAAGAATGTATAAATTAATGTAAAGTATTAAGTAAAGTATTTTTATTTTCGAGATTATTTATTTTCAAAATTTTAAATGATTGAAAAAGATTGAATCTATTTTCAATATTTCGAATAATCAAAAAACCGAATTTATTTAAAAAATTTAAACTGTATTTTTTTTAAAATCAAATTTATTTAAAAAAATATTATTTATATCGGTGTCATCGATTAGTTTACGGTATATATTCCCTTTTTACTGAAATCTTTCGTAAGCTTGAAGTTTTAAATTTTTCCGTCCTGTGTGGAGATAGCATCGCGTGGCATAGCGGATGGAAACGGCGATGAAATCCGAAGTCACGTCCGTGGAAAAGTTCAGCGCAGACAGCTTAGGGGTTGTAAATGTTTAGGGGTACAGCAGCCAGTCGTGGCTGGAAAATTTCAAATCCTTCGATCGTACATTTTGCTCGATTTCTTCGGGCAGCAGCAGAGAGCTTTCTTCGGTTTCTCGCCGCGAAGAAGGATTTACCGACGAAATTGAGGTTTCATGCACATCTCGGTATCGTTAACCTTAATCCTTTTATCCTTCGCCGTCGAGGTGTACGGAAGTACATTACAATTCATTGTGTACTCCGTTGTTCGAATGTATTTTTATGCGATTATATTTTTCGATGAGTATTTGCTTTTCTTTAGACAATTCTTTTTCCTCTAGCAATTTTGTTAATTTTTATTTTCGAAGAAAAATAACACTCCGTCAACTATATTTAATTTTTCTTTAAAGTTTATAAAGAGGTACAATTTCAACTCTATTGCATTAAATAGGTCTATTTCCTTCCCTTGCAAAATTCCTGATATTTTTAATGTTTCTTTATTTTAATGTACCATTTTTCTAAAATTATATTTACACTGCAAGGAATTAAATTATCACGATCTTCAGAAAACAAGCTTGATTTACAAGAAATATGAAAAAGGTGTAACATATTGCCTAAGAGAATTCTAGATCAATAACGACACTGATTCATCTTTCCTTGAGCGTCTAATTTTTTCGTTAAATCGCGCCAATTTTTTTCGAAAGCACGAACCGATCAATTTTTCACATCTTGCAAGTGAAGGTAATAGCGCGAGTGCGTTCGCGACAGCGGCTTTTCTTCGTTCGAGGCAAGAAAGATTGATATCGCTCTTGCGCACGCCAGATTGTGCACGTTAGATAGATAACGGGCAGAAGCCGAGTTTATTCGCTCGCCGCGTTTCGCGGACGACGAGGCGATTTTATTTCATACTAACGATAAATAATGGTGTACTTCGCCGTGCCCGCGACGCGAAATTGTGCAATTTATATCCACCTCTTGCATCCGCCTATTACTGTATCTGTGGGCGTCGATTACACTGCAAAATATTATTGCGCTTCGGGCGACTTTTAAATTCGGAAAAGCGATACGCATCGTTGCATATTAAATAACACAAGCGAATACATTGTAATTTTGTTGCATTGCATTAACGTAGGAAGTTAGGATGGTATAAACGGTAAGCGACAACAGGTCGTTAACCTTTCATTTAACATTGTATTTTATAAAATAATTTGCTCATATTTTATTAATATATTATTAATTTATTTTATATATTAATTAATTTACCGTACTGTACAAGTTTATGCGATTGACATATGTTGCGTATATTTTCTTTTTCGAATTTTTCTCATATATTTTATTTTATATAATAAAATATTATATAAAATATATTATAAAATATATATTTTATATAATTTAACTGAAGATCTTTTTTAAATCACGGCTGATTACTGATTTAAATTTAAATTATGTAGATTATTTAGAACATGTTATTTAAACTTTGTTTTATACAAAAGACTCATTTGGTATTTCGAATGTACATTTATATGCAAATTCCGCAATTAGTTCGATACGAATGATGGCATAGTTCATCGCTATCTCGCGACGTTATGCAATTTACATATCTCGCCGATAACGTTCGCGGAATAAAGAATCGCGATTGATCTTTGTTCGACTACGAGCGAAACTCGCAAAGGCTTCACGATCCACTGATACAGTTGTTCGATTCGTACATAGTGTCAAGTTCAATATACATATACGCAGCTTCGTATGACAAAACTGGTCGCAAAAGTTTCGACAGATTTGCGTCGCACAATATTTACGTTTTCCTATCGTGTTGTGAATTGCGAAAGTCATCCCACAAAACATGCGTATAAACATGCGCCGGGTCGTGAGACTGACCAGACGAATTAGCACAGACTGCTTAATCACTCTTTCTTTCTACGCACATTGCTATATATTTTATCAATATCTAGTTCAATCCGCCGCTGTACAAAGTTCTGCCGGATGTCAGTTAAATTTACATTCAGCATTTAGTTTTAACTAGTACAAAGTACTAATGTATCATTTTAACTCATTCAAAAGCATTAAAAAGATTTAGAGAAGAAATATTAAGAAAATATCAGGAATGTATTTTCACGAGAAGCATGAAATCTCGAAAAGCGATATTTCAACGGAATATAGCATCGAAATTATAATAGATGGGAAATCAATGGGAAATTATTAATATTAATATTATTAATTGAATAAATATTCTAATTCTTTCTCTTATTTTTTTCTCATATCTGACAAATATTCATAAAAATTGGAGCACTATGTAATTTAAAGCGACTTCCGAAAGCAGTTTGGCGGGATTTTATGACATTCGCTACATCGTAGATAAATGTGTAATGTTCGGCACTAATAAAACGAGCAATTATAGTCGTACGAGAATTCTCGGAAATTTCGTTAATACGCGAAATTGCCGATTATTCAACATGCCCTACTATATATCTATCGGTCTCGTTAGCATTGCGGTGAACCGAAAAAGAGGAGGCAGGGGATGGAATTAGTATGTATTACGAGATCGTCGTTTGGAGATATATTCGAGAAGCGACAGTGTACAAAAACGCGGAATATATCGTTGCCAGCATCGGTGAATTTAATTTAACGTTGGTATATTCGAAGGTGCATGAGCGGGATCCTTCGAGTTGCAGAGAAAAAATTGGGTCGGCGTTTCTTTAGGCGGATCAGGAAATGAAGAAAGAGCGAACCGAAAAAAAAAAAAAGATAAAAGTAGATCTCACAGTAATAGCAAAAATGAACTCTTTGAAGAATTTAGAGATGATTGTTCCTTAGCAAAATTTAAGATAAAATTTTAATTATGAAGCTATTTAAGGATTAAAGTTAAACAATTTTGCTAAATTAAATTTGGCTAGTAAATAAAATTGCTATAAAATGAATGAATAAAGAATAAATGCACAAATTTTTTAATTTAAAGTTTAATTTAATTAATATAAAAATTAAAATAAAAATTATGAAATATCAAGATTTGATATTAGGAAAATATATTATTTCTCTTTCTCTCTCTCTCTCTCTCTCTCTCTCTCTCTCTCTCTCTCTCTCTCTCTCTCTCTCTCTCTCTCTCTCTCTCTCTCTTTAATTTTCAAGATTACTAAAATATTTTTTAATAAATTTGTATATATATATATATATATATATATAATTTATTATTTGTGATCACATATAATAATTAATATAATCCAATATTAAATTATTAAAAAATTAAGATAATTAAAATTATTATATAAAATTATTATATTTGAAAGTAATAAATTTGAGTAACTTGTCTCACTTTAGATCAAGTATTTCAGTATTAAAATACTTAAATTTTTTACTATCTGTTTTGGATTCCGCTTTTTGAACATATCGGGAATAAAATAGGAGCTGTTTCCGGACTCGTGATGTATAATGAGCTTTCATCTTTTGACCGAAATTTTGTCGGATCTTTTATATCCCTCGGTGAGGTATTATTTTCTTTATCCGCAAAATAACTTTCGCGAATTGTCCGGCAAATTGTTGAGTCGACGACGTATTTTCGCTCGTAAGCTCGCGAATGAAAAAGTGGAGAGCGCTCGATTATGAATCACGCGCGCTGAGCTTTTCGCGCTTCTTGCAAGATTCTCCACGAGAGATCACACAAGCGCACTGGATTACTACATTCGCTGCTTTCATTTTTCTGCACCTGTCGTAATTCCGTTATTTCAGTATTGCTATAGAATTGCCACGCCCGGGATGTATAATTTTTTGTGCATTTGCTATGGAAAATTCTCGGGCTTTTCACGCGGAATTAATCTCTCGCGAATACTACGTCCGCAATATTCACGAGTACCAATGGCCTGCAGTTCCACGATGAAGTGAAGAACGAACGATTGTACGTAGAAAATTATATTTATAGTACATTTCCACACATATATATATATATATATATTCACAGAATATATTTTAAGCATATATTCATGTTTAAACTATATTTTTTGAATTCTTACAAAAAAAATACGCTAAATACTGAGAATTTATTAATATTAATTAACGCTAATAATGTTAAATGAAAAAAGTACTATATTATATTAGCCTATTTTGTCAAAATCAATTTATAACTGTGGAAAGTAAACCATCGTAGAAAAAATGACATTACTGCGCCACTAAGTGCGCCATTTGTTTGTTAGCGTTGAAATATTATGCTGAAAGTTTTCGTGAACATAAATCTATGTTAGTTTTTATTTTTTTTTTATCTCAACCTCGTGTGCATGAATGTATAACGATACACGATTTCAGTCGTGAAGTGACGAATGAGAAAGCTTTTAATGCGGACTTTGATCGATGAATTCTTGTCGATTTTCGCGAACATGTAAGCACGAGTTGACCTCGTTCCTGCTACATTTCCCGATAGGAAAATAAAGAACTTTCTCGGTGCGATTTCGTGCCTGGAATTATAAAGAGCGCTTCCGACTGTCGTTGAACTCGGTTATAAACGGCTGTTATGGAAATGATGATGCCACTGTGAAAAATATTCCAAGGAAACGCGTCACTTTTATCGATAATATACGGGGGGGTCAATATCAAAAATTTCGATTTCAATCCGAAACTCTCCGGAGGAACGCAATGACTGAAAATAAGGTAAAACTGAATAGAAAGGAATATTTTCCAACGAGAAAGATCACTTTCTCCCTTTTATATTACTTTCTCGCCTACGCGAGATAAAATTACATAGCGGTCCGCGGACACCGATGTTACGTCTTGTGAGGGTCGACCCTGTGTTAAAGTTTTTCCCTTGCTGCCGTTATTTTTCCGACGCGACCCTGTCGCGACGACCGACTCTCCCTTCGATGTCGTGCTCGCGAGATATCTAACCGTTTTCTCGGGGTTGAAGGAACGGGAGCAGGACAATGGCGAGCCGTGGATGTCCCCCGAGAAATTACTTGATTTCCGCGGCAAAACTCGCGCGAGAGTTAGCCCTTTCCCACCCGTTGTTCTATCTATCCGATCCTCTCTTGGCGTCCGACGCTTTTTTCTCCCGCCTCTTTCTTTCGTTCTCTCGCCTTTTCTGCTGGAAAAAGCGTTCTCGAGCCTTTCGCCATCGCGAGATTTACGGCTCTTGCATAGCTCTTCAGGAACACGAGGCTCTTCGCCATGGAAACAAAGACGGCAGGGACGCACGCAGGAATTTTGGGTGTGGTCGGTTTTAAAATTCAAAAAGTGATACAATCTCTCGAAATAATACAATGCCAAAGTCGAATAAACGATATAATATTCAGAAGATCGAAAATGATTCGAACAATTTCAAGATGTCTTGAAGATTTTATCGCGCGATATTTTCTTCTCGAAATACCTTCTTCTTAAGACTTTTCTTGTCCGTTAAATCTTGTGCAGGAGCGATTGGAAAATTTTCCTTTCAATCTATGTATGTTGAATCAAAGAGAGATTGTATTATCTATTAATATAATCGTACAACATTCCGTAATGTAATATAATGTTCTATAATGATTTGTTCGATGTATATCCTTATTATTCTTTGTTTGCAAAAATGTATATTTGCCAAATAATAGCGATTCAAGCTCTTCTTATTACGCGCCTCTGAAAGGAAGATCTGTTCGTGGTATCTTTTCTTCAGCATGTTCGCGTCTACATTCTAACGAAGAAGAATGGGAGGCACGCTTTTCTGCCTCCGATCGCGCGGTCGGTGGAAACATTGCACTATATTCCCTAAACGATAAAGATACGGTTAGCGCTGTGATATCTTGCTGCTGAAAGTATTTCGAATGAAGTGATGCATTTGAAATAATGATATAAATTTACAACTTCGTTTATTGCAATAATCGTTTATAAACAATCAGATATTAACTCTCTATGAGAAATTGAAAGATAAGAATTTGTTTTATTTATCTGCACTATATGCTACTTTTTTCTTATTAATGCTTCATATCGTGTTAAAAGTAAGAAAAAAATTATATAATACTTTACAACATGAATCCCTCTAGCAAAGATTTAAATTTCTTTCTAACTCCTTTGTTACACGATTGTAAAGTCATCTTATATGCTGAAAAAGGTAGAGATATTTGAGTAATTAGATTCGTAACGTTATACATTATTAGGGATACTTGGCGGCAAAATTCATTTAATCGCATCGAGTGACTAATTAGCGGAACGTGAGAAAAGTTAAATGAATCCACGAGATCGATGAGATGTTCTTACATTTCCTTCCGCGGCAAGAAAATGCCGGTCAGAGGCCCGATTGTTGCATCAGCCGGCGCATGCACTGCCGTTGGGCCCAATTTTATGTCTCTCTTCCTTCCCGCTCTCTCTCTCTCTCTCTTCACCGAGAGCTTCGCTCTCTTTCTTTTCTCTTTGACAGTAATCGGCCTTCCTCTTCCAGACTCGCGAGACGACGACTCGTTATACTTACACACTTCCACTAACCCTGAATTCTTTTGCGTGCCTTGCTTTTCCATCGCGAGAATCCATGCCGGACTTGCATCAGCCGATCTCGGACTGACAGCATCTGGCTTGTTTCTCTCTTTCTGTTCTCCTCCCTCTCTCTCTTTCTCTCTCTCTCTGATGTGCACGCAATACACGCGGTCACTTGTGTCGGCTAACGGTCGCAAATATTTTTTTATTCTGCCGGTGGATCTTCTGCCTCCTCTCCTTTCTTTACTTCTCGTTCGAGATAAATCTTTCTTCGCTCGTATCTACCTAAAGTTTTACATGCTCGGATAACGAATCCGCAACGTATATTTCTGTATTCGACAACCGATCCGATGTCGATGCGCGCGAAAGAAATGGAGGTAGGAATAAGAAAAAGAGAGGACATCACAAAACATTTGTTGAAAATTTATTTTATTTAATTACACAACGCGCGTATATATGATTTTTCAATCAATAATCAATGCAAGAAAATAATTATATATATGTATATAAGTATAACAATATTAGAAAGCTATTAGATGCTATCAATTCGATTCTAAGGAAAGAGACTTTTTCGTCATATAATTCATATAGTGTCAAAATTGAGAGAATCTGTTTTATTTAGTTTATTATCTCAAAGTTTCAATTACTCTTGTTTCAATTACTCTATTGTCTAAATAGTAGTTTTGCCTTTCAAATTTTCTTCAGTTCGTTATTGTCAGCGGTACCGTTTAATCTGCATGCAGGATAACGAGTTAAGGTAGAAAAAAAGCGCGTATTAACGGGTTGATCCAGGTATCGAAAAAGCAGCGGGTGGCTGCGATCGCCTTGATTTCAGCTGTCGACTAGTCGCAGCAAGTACTAGCAGCAGGTGTTACAAGAGTAGAGATGTCGAGAATATCTCGCTCCTGTCTCGTTTGCAAGCGAAATTCTCCTAATTGCGTCGTTGATGGGACACGAAGCAGTCCGGGCGATGTTTTTCCAGGCATTAAACGGGATTATTACGAAATGGACGACGTTTTACCGTTTCTTACGAGCTACGAACGTGATGCGAGAAGATTTCCAATAATTCATTAATTATTTATTGCAATGCTTAACGAGAGAGAGAGAGCAATTAATATTTTGCTGCATATGTAAATACGCGAAATATGCAACGTAGGATAATCAATGTTATTCAGTTGATAATAAAAAGGAAGAAAGCGACATGTTTAAATACAAAAGAAACAGAAGACAAGATTATATAATTAATGATATATTTAAACTAATTATATTAACAACATAATTCTCCAAATCGTTTTGGACATTTTTCGTGCATGTAGCATATAATATAAATAATTGTGAAGAGACTGCAAAATTTTTAACGCATCGAGACGTTGCGGATTAAGTTTGTGAGATCATCGATGACGGAATTGTCTTTCTCGATCGCAGTTTCTGAAAACCCCGAGAAAAAGTTGAAACGTATTTTTCTTTGAAAGTCAGAAGTCTCTTGAAGAGTTTCCGACTTTGAGATTTGACTGGATCAAGGCCAGTCGAAAGCGGGCAGGTTCAGAGAAGGAAAAAAAAGCTTTTGATGGAAAGAATAGAAAGGAAAGACAAGGAAAATGGAAAAGCGGCGAAGAAGTAATGCGTGTAAAACAAGAACGACGATTGTCGATCGAATTGGAAAAGGAAAAGCATCTACAGCAGCGGTACTGCCAGAGTGATGAAAGAGAGAAAAAGAGAAAGTGAGACAAATAGAAAGAGATAGGGAGCGAAAAGACGATGAGAGAATCATTTATGACGGACGCGAGTTCTCTTCAATCTTCTTAGCTCCTAAAGATGAGCGGCTTAGCGTGAATGCATTATTGTGTTTGCACATGTTCACTAGATGCTTTATTTATTATTTTCAGTCTGCTATATACTTTCTCTTGTTCAGTAGGAAGATAGAATTTTCTGTTTTCGTATTTTGTGGACGAAGATGCGAGATAGATATGATGGGTTATAGAAGCGTATTATTTTATTATTTTAGCTTGGAATTATATGGATCTCTTGCAAAGAGAGTGCTTAACAATAGAACGATTCAAAAATTTTTAAAGTTATTTATTAGGAAAATTAAATTCTTCCTCTCTTTAATGTTAGGTCAGAAATAAAATTAAAAGTTTTAAAATAAAAATTTAAAAAACGCGATAATATATTTTTATTTAAAACTAATAAATGTATTTCGTAAATATTCTTATCGATATCGCCAATTTTTGTAATTTTCTGCCATCTTTAAGCACAAGCTGTATAAGAAAAATTATTTTATTATATATCTTCTATTATTATTTTTGTTTTATAAAATATTCTTATTTTATTATATTCTTCACTGTATTTTTCAAAATATTATTCTGATATCCTAGTATCTATATTTGTAATTCCAAGAGTGCCACAAATAACACGGACAATATTCTGGTCGATGATAACTCAGATCGAGTAGTCAGTCTTCGGTTTCAAGGCGCCCACCTTTGAAGACACGCGATTCACACATACGTACGGAAACGAGAACGCGCTTGTCGCGTATGCTAGGCTGATGCAAGTTCTCTCGAGACTTTCATCTCATGTTTCTTATCCTTCTCCTCCTTCTCCTCCTTCTTCTTCTCGTTCGTGCAATCTTCACTTAATTGTCGATGGCTCCTCTGATACCTTCTCAGGTTACGATCCGCGTTAGCAGTACAACGTTAAAGATCAAAGTCTTGAGTTTCCCTTCAATGATCGAGATTTATACCGTTCGGTAGTCATACACATTGGTTTCGATGCTTTCTAAAAAAAAACGTGAAGTATTTTAATAATTTTATGGACATTCCACGATCGCGCAAAAATATAGAAAAAAAACATAGAAAATTATTATAGATAATTTAAAAGGTTTAAAGTTATTGTAAACTTGCAAAGAAAATAAATGCAGAGCCTCTCTTCAAATAAAACGCAGAGTAATTTTTATCGAGAATATATAAAATCAATTGTTTATGAAAATTTAAAAAATATTTATTATTAATATATTTATTTGTTGAAAATATTAAGATTATAATGATCAAACTATTAAAAAATATTTAATTGCGATGAAAATTTAGTTTGAAATTAATTTCTTTTTATGAAGGTGTAAACTGGTACATATTTAATTCTCTAAATTAATTATCAAAATTTGATAAAAAATGTTTAGATTTCCTTTATGATTTATATATATATATATATGTATAAATATTATACAATAATAAAATTAAATATTAAAACTAAGTATTACATAATATTAAATAATATTTCAAAAACATGCTTAATAGCTACTATTGCAGCTGACTATTGCAGCCACATCACGAACACGACGTATTTTGTATACCTTCTACAGAATCGCGTTCTATAATAATCGCGAAATAGCTTGGATATCCTACATGTACGCGATAATAGCGAAATGCTGAGGCACTCATGTAGCATAATAGCGAACCGACATGCTCGGTTTACATCGCTCTAACGAATGAAGCTGGATATTCCACAGCGGGGCGAGGGATTTACTAGCGTTACGCGTTCATTCAAAGAGAAGAAAATAAAAAAAAAAAATTAGAATCAATTTATACAAAACTTCTACATAAATTACGTTTATAATGATAGTTTGCCTAATTTTCTAGAACTCTATTCTTTTAAGATATTTAAAGTGAAAAATTACAAAGTCCTGGAAAAAGCTGGCATTTCCAATTAAATTTTTGCTAAGGAAAAAAATCGGCTTTAAGTTCCTCAAAGAATTCATAAATGAAGTTTGCCAGGTACGTTGCCGAACATTCCATAGAAAATTCATCTTATCTTCGGTACGAAAAGAAGAAAGAAAAAATGGCGAATTATGTATAGTATATATACATATATATGTGTATATGTATATAGCGAGGATCGCGTTGTAAAAGCCATACAGTCTCCGGGAAGCTCTCAAAATGACTGGCATAGTTCGCATACGCGATGCCTAAGAGTTCGGGTTATTCAAAGAGACGGGGTAGCGCGCGTCATGTCTTTCTCGTCGGAATCTCTCTCCCTCTCCCTCCCTCGCTTCCCATCTAGATTATTTCAACGAGTAGAGAATTGGATCTCACCTGTAGGAGTTGCGAATGGATCCGTTTCTTCGCTTGCATCAAAGGCGAAGAATCGGATGTGGAATTCATTTGCGATAGCCTGGAATCCATGGCCAATATCCGATAGATTTTCCCGGCTTTCCAATCGTATGATTTTCGTCTTATTGTTAGTAAGAAGAAGGAATATATCGAACGAGCTAAGCGGTAATAAGAATGGAATTACAAGTAATTTCATACTCCGATCTATTCGTAACATGTATTTTCGAGGAATTTTTACTTTTATAAAATCTGACATTTCCATAACATCTAAGTGGTATTTAAACAAGCACTTAAAAATGTCTTTCTATAATTTTTATATTTTACATTTATAACATTGAACATTTAATATAATTCAATATATATTTAATTTTTTCAAATTAATTGATAAACATTGATATTATACGAATATTTTTTTTTAACTTTATTTGATTTTTAAATGCTTTTGCAATTTGTGAAATTGTTAGAAAGATAATAAATTCAAGTGAAACATCATTTTATAGCATTATTTAAATCTTTATTCTAAAAACTCGTTAAATGGAAATTTAATAATTGTTTAAACTCTTTTTCTCTCTCTCTCTTTTTTTCTCTCGATTTATATTTATTTATATATGTACATAAAAAATTCGAGATGCATTGTTGTATTATTCTCGAGAACCGTCATGGAGAATCCATCAAAAAATCCATCAAAATGGATTAATCGATCCATTATTGATGATCGTCCTTCGACTTCGTGCTACACGTTTGTATCCGCGATAGAGTGTTTTACTGCGATTTCTTACGCAATGATAATGCCTTTTAACGGAATCGCACTTACTGCGAGGCTATAAGTCAATATATAATTGACTATAATCGATCGGTATTATAATTATCTGTCGTTATAACACGGCGCCGTTTGTAAATCATGACATCCGAGAATATTTCTTTTGTAGCGTAAAAAAACGATTTCGAAATGTCCTTTCAATTAACGACGCAACGTGCAATTGTGCATTTTTTTGCACAATTTTAATAAAAACTCGAGTAACGTTCAAGTCGATCCGCTTACCGTGCGAAATCGAGATTCATTAAAATATCGTACTGATAAACGCGCGAATCCCGCTTTCTGCTGGTTGCGCTTCTTTTAAAAGATGCATTTTTATTCACGATTTATATATTATTCGAGCGACTGCGCGCAGTAATTTACATCGAAACGTTGCAACTTTTTTTCGTGATAACGAGTCGAAATAAATTTGCAGATTTTTAAAGAGTTATCGATAATGACGACAACATATCATAATCTTTTAAGGAATTGGCTATAATAATAATATATTAATAATAATAATTAATTAATGATATTCGATTAATTGTGGTTACTTTGAACCTCATACATATGCATCTCTGTTACATGATAATATTGCAAATGCGTTATATCGAGCTTATGTACTATAATATATATAGATCAATATCTTGAGAAATTGGAGCAGGCAATGCTATTCTGTGCGGGTCGAAGATAGAGTGATAAATACAGATACATTCAAATTGGAGTCAATCGAATCCATAATTCGTAAATCCCTTTTAGGAATGTGGTGAAATATTTTAAATATTTTTAATATTATTTCTATATTCTCATTTTATAGCTATCGGAACGATTTATTTTAAATGTGGAACCATTTAAAATAAATTTTAAATGACAAATTTGATCCACTCTCGTTCTCAATTAGTTTCTCATACAAAATGTTTTGCGTTAAAATTTTTTGCGAAAACGCGTGCTAAAATTTAGTATCTTGATATACATTGTAGCCTTTTCTCTCCTAAATTATCCCTATATGTTGCACAAAGTTTGGCAAACATTTCACGAAATACTCCATATTCCATTTGCATCGTATTAATGCATTTCCTGATCTGCACAAGATTGCGTAACAATGCCTCGTTGTATCCCGCGAGGAGGACTCGAAATTACAGAGCGAACCCCGAGTTACGCATAATACCGCATAATCGTACGTAATGGAATTCGTACTGCGTTGCATGACCGATGACCGTATATGACGACGTATCGAACCGCGTGTGCGCACGTGTGTGTGCTTCACGAGCGTGTCAAACTTGGGACTGACTCGTTGTCGACGATGTGTCAGCTGTGTCGTTGGAAAGCTAATGGAGTAGCAACTGATGTATCATATGAGACGAGATGAAACATATCGCGATCGATATATAATTATTGTTCTGGGATGTACGAAATTGTGAAATTAGAGTTTCTCGATACTGCATAAATTATATGAGCACATTACATTATATAACTTTAGAAAAAAATTATTAAGAAAAAAGCGTGTATTGGAATATTTTAATATCTTTTTATATAAAATTTCTATCTTTATCCACTTTATATAGAGAGAATAAAAATATTTAAAAAAATCACGTATATAACGTTCAATTATCTCGGCACACGAATTTACGATATGTCACGAAAAATGTCATCCAGTTTCGCGAAACGTGTTCGACAAGTATTGTCAAATGCAGAATTCCTGTCGATGCCAACTGCCTCGGCAAGAGGACGAAAAGATGAAGCACCAATCGATAAACGGAATGAAGAAACGGGCGGAAGAAGATACGTGAGAGATGCGAAGACAGCAGCTGTGACGTTGAGGATTTTTGTATGGGTCTTTTTTACAGATCGTTTATTATCCCAAAAATTCCGCGTCGCGTTTTAATGAAAAATATTCGCCACTGGTCAATTTTAGAGTCGGTCTCGATTTTCGCATTTCAATATTTTCCACGTATACTGCTTGGAAAAACATCAGCTGAATAAATCACGTATCTCTTTTGCATTTTAACCGCTTTAACGGTTAATTTCAATGAGATTTATTTTCAATTTTATGTGCAGAATGTCCCAAAAATAGCTATCTTTCATATAATATTTCTTGATTTGTAGTCGATCCTTTTTCAGCGAAAATATCGTGGAGAAAGTTACGACATTTGTGTCGCCAATATATAGGTATACTTTTTTAATTATTGCGAGTAAATTCGGGGAGATCAGTTTTTGTGTAACATTAAAATTTGAACACGTTGAAAATTATGCCAGTTTTAATTGGTGATTTATATCGCGATGAAAAGGAATCGATCGAGCCGCAATAGCGATGAGAGAAGGGACGCGAGGCCAAGTAAAGTTTTGCAACATGTCTGTTAAGCCGGGCGTGCAAAAACTCGCAACTTGGCTTCCGAAGAACGTTCGTGCCAATTTCTCTCGTCAATCATCTCGCTCGGATCTTCGCAGCAGTTTATTCCCGCTCCGAAGTTTGTTTTGTGTTGCGAATTTTTGCGCCATCGGTCGCCAGTTTTGTCGATTTTGACAGCCTCACCCTCAGAGGACACTCCTCGTGTGAAAGAGAGAGAAAGAGTATTCTAAAGTTTAGTTTTTTAACTGCTCCTAGTAACTTCCTAAATACAGTATGTATACAATATGTACGACACATTTTGTTTAATTGTATTTTTTCAATTAAATGAAAGCTTCTCTATTATATTTTTTTTTATTTAATAACAATATAAATGTGTGATATATAGTTCTTATCTTTTTAAATTTAAAATCCTGTCTCTCTAAATTACTTTTTAAAAATATTAATTATTCTCTATATTTTTAATTTTGCATTTTTCTTGTATATCTATTATTTCCATTATTTTATATTTATATATTTTCTAGTCAATCGCACGCGCACTTAATGATGCTGATAACAATAAATAAATCTCTTTTTCTCTCAATCTTCTTTTTTTTCTTTTGAAATTACCGTTTTATTCAGTGTACGATTATCTCGTAACGATCTGTTTTCGCTGGTGCGTTAGTTCAATCCGTAATCCGATGCGGCTGATAGATGCGGGTAATTTACCCAGCGGGTGGACAGTTGTTTTCCCCGATTTCCCTCGATTGATTGGCAATTTCGTCGAGCGCACGCGAAATCGATTCGAGCCGCCGCTGTCTAAAGTCAATTGCGCACTAACGAACGCATAACGACTCCCGATAATTGAATGGATATCTCGTTCTCGGATTTTTCTACCGGATACGCGAACACCTGATATATTGTCGAATTTAATCTATAATTTCAAATTCCGATTCCGAACACGCATACTTGATAATTTTGGGTTAACTGCAGGTTCGACACTATGGGAAAATTTACAGTACGAAATCAGTTCTTCTGATCAATTTCGTTTTCCTGACAAATGCAGAATTATCCGAACTTACCGTATAATCTCTTTCATTCTCCCCACTCGAAATCGATAAGAAAACTTGAGTTTAACTCGACTCATATTTTACAATGAATTAAAAGAGATGAAGATTATAATAAGATATTTACTTCTCATTTAACTTTTTGTTATTACAATTTTTAATTTTCTTGGACTCTTTTACTGTAATGTTATATCAACAATCTCAAAAAATATTCTGTAAAAGTTCTAAACTTTATTATATCGTGTGTTATTATGTGGCATCAATTATTTCGATTTTTATACTTCAAAGTATCTTTTTTTAAATTTTTTGATTTTTTATGATTTTCGTCCCTAGCTTTAATTCGCGGAAACGCAAAAACGATAAACACATTAAACCTACTGGAGGGATCATTATCTTCTACGAGATTATCCGAAATTTGGGATCTGCAAGTTTAGAACGGGCATCTTCCATGAAATTAGGTGGTGAGACCTTCGTCCCGTGTTTCTGGAACGTGCCCGAGCAACGCATCAATTTCTTGGCGACTATGTCGTCGACGGAGATGAATACTAAATTGCTTCGCAAGCTCGTACGACGAGAGCCACTTTAGCGATGTTTAATCCGATATTAAATTTGCCTGTTATATATTAAATATTGCCTGATAAGCTCACAGAACTCTTAATATGTCGGTTTTGTTCCAATCTCTACACTTTCATTTGCGGTGATATATTAAAATATACTCTTTTTTTTATTTCTTTACGATCTAAAATATATTCTGTTACAGGCAAATATTTTAGATTTTCCTAGTAAAAAAATAAATATTCTTTATGCTGACTTTTATTAATTTAAAGTTTTTATCTCGATGTGAAATTCATGGTCCTTTCCGAGGAGTATTTTTCTTTTATTTTTATTCTCGTCAATCCAAAATTTTTATCATAGCGTAAAATTCAGCGGATTCTTGGATATTTCTCATTTTTTGCGTTCGTTGCTTTAAAATTCTTATTTTAACCCTTTCTTTCATCGATCTGAAATTCTTAGGCTAGCGATTCTTCTATTTCTCGTCGTGGGTTCGTTGTCGCGAAACGTGTGAAAATAATCTTTATCCTTTCGGTGTGTGTGGGACTCGGTTCGGAAGCGGAACCGGAATCCGGGCCGACGGTGGGAGAGAGAATGAGAGAATGAGAGAGAGAGGGAGAGAGAAAGAGAGAGAGAGAGAGAAAGAGAGAGAGAGAAATATATATATATAGAGAGAGAGCGAGAGAGAGCGCGACGGGGCAAGGACGGATGGGGATGCGCATGTTCGCTTGCAAGGGCGAAGCGCCGCTATAAACCGTTCCGGACGCTTCATATCGCGGCGCGCTGCCACCGCGGCAACACGTTTTCGCGGGTGTTCTTGAAGATCCCGCTGAATGATCGCCAGATGTTATCCGTCTTGAACTTCGTTGATCCTATCTCGTAGCTTTCCGTGGACTCCGGGAAGCCGGGAATACAACGTCGCGATTTGTGACTCGTAGTGAACGATCAACATCCCTCGATTTTGATTTCACATGTTTTAAGCGTGGCTGAACGGAACTGTTATCGCGAGATTTGTGAGTGAGGGACGAGCTCTCAAACGGGAGAAAGCTGGCGAGGCAGATTGTGACGAGAGAAAAGATCTCGGAGCTATTGGAGTTGCTGGTTCTACGCTGGGCTAAGATGTCATTCTTCAGGGGTTTGTGGAAAAGCAGCTCCAAGCATAAGAGTGAGTTGAGTTTGATCGGTTGGAAGGGACGAGTGTGCGAAGGAGATGCATCAGGGAAATTTTGGAAAACGCGAGTTTCAATGATAGTCATACGAGGATTTTTCGCGACGGTTGATCCAACAATAAATAGAAAAATAAATAGGGAAATAATATATTGACAAAATGATGGATATGTCATATTTTCGAAGGATTTTCAGCGATTGTCTACCGTACATAATCTGTATAATCTACTATTTTTATTAGCATTTACGTCTATTGTCACATGAAAGATGCGAAGATCACATGTGATTTATCATAATATCCAAATCATTACTTTCTATCGTCAATTTATAGTATGATGGAATAATTTTTAATCAAAAATTTTAGAATATAAAAATCATAAGAACCTGGAGAAAAGAAGTAAAAATGTTATATAATGCTATCAATCATCTATAATTGAATACGACTTTCAACCTTGAAACATGAAATTTAATATCTTGCGGTTATATTTAACAGTAAATGCGAAAAGCGAGCGTAAATTGATTGATTGAAACGAGATGCGGGTACCAATTGGCGTAATGTATCTACAGTTCAATAAGATTTCTGAAATTGATTTTCAACGGCACTTAGAGGTAAATGATCCAGTGCGCTTTGAGCGAATACTCGCTCAGAGCTAATCGTTCGCGTCACGAAAAATTGGATTGATCTAGTTGTCCGTTCCCATTTGCTTTTTATATTGTCCATCTTTTATTTTTTAAGTTTATTTTATCTATAGCAAGCGCGATATTTATTACGTACTTATTTTCGCATGATTCTCTTATCTTGTTCCTTTAACTTTGGATTCTTCTTAAGAACATTATTGCACAATTTTTAAAGTTGATATTAAAAACACATATAGCTTGCAAAAAAAGAGAAATAGTAAAGATTGCGAATGAGAAAGAATTTAGAAAAAATTATAAAGATTGAAAAATTGAGAAGTTACAAAAACTTTTAACGCGTTGAAATAACATATTTTTTTTGTAATATAATATTAATATGGTGGTCGGAGAGTTTTGTACGCGATAATGTATGAGTTGTCTTCTATTTTATATTAACTTTGATTGTTTTTACACTACAATTTCATAGCAGATACAACGAGCAGATAAAAGTAAAATTCCAAATAAATAGAAGTGATGATAAAAGCAATACGTGTCGCGCTATTTAAATTTGATACTGCGCAAAATGATATACGCATCACAACATAAAAAGTGTGTTTTGAAGAGATAAAGATTAAATGTGATGGTCTAATTCCTCGCGCGATAAATTTGTTTGGTTCATAAAGCGACAAAAAGTCACTGAACGAGACATACTCGCCACGTACTTTGTATCGTGTACGCTTAACCCTTGCCATTCATTTGCTTTTCATGAAGGTAGACTGTTTTAGTTGTAAGCGTCTGATCTGTTGTTATATTCATAAAATTTAATATTTCCAATGATTTTCTATCTAATAAAGATATATTAGATAATTATGATTGATATCGAAAAAAGAAAATATTAACAAAATTTATCAACAATTAAACTAACAAATGAACAGCTTTGATAAACATGATCCTTTTATAAATTATAATTAAAACAATTGAAGATTATAATTAAAAGTAAAGTAGTATTATAATTTTCGGAAATAATAATAATAATAAAGTACATATATGATTATATATTATAATCATAATACAGAGAAAAGTATATTATATATCATATTATATATCATGACCATTTTATTGTAGAAACATAATTGTCATTTAATTATTATTTTATCCAGTCGTTAATTGTCATTTAATTGTTATTTTTTGTCATTATTTTGTCATTTAATTGTTATTAAACATTAATTGTCATTTAATTATTATTTTATCAAGTCCATTTTAAATATGAAAAATATAAAAATGAGTGCATTTAAATGAATGCATCTCAGTAATAGAATAAACAATTTTATTTGTAGCGCCGTCTTTTTCGGTGATGGTTTAATTTATGATTACCGTACATCTTGTTAATCCTTCAATAGCGAGCTTGCAATAAAGATTTCACGAATGGCACTCTCCTCCCCATTCGCAGTGGATCCACGTGCTTCGCCTTCCGAGAATAAAAATTAAACGAGGCCGCCGGGCTGTCACGGCGATATTGGCAACGTGACTGGCTTGGTCCTCTCGTGCTCGTGATGTTACCAGCCGGGAAAACTTCACAGAATGACGGATGAAGTATGAATATTGTAGCATATCGCGAGTACAAAGAGGGCCGGTTTGATTAATTGAAGGGATTCTCCAGGGGAAAATGTTTTACGCGACGCGCAGATGTCGCATTTTAATGGAAAAATACGTAACGGTAGCAGTAACGATTTATATCGCAATATGAAATAAAAATTAACAAATACTTATATATATATATATTTAAATATTATAAATATTTTATGTATATGTAATCAACATTTTATTTAATATTTTGTCAAATAAATTATTCTTTAATTCGTATAAAATTTTTCTTTAAAAAACGTTCATATTTTTTTAAGCAAAAGGAATATATCTGCTATTACGTAATTTTTTGTGAAATACGTTCGTTCCATTTGATTAAAATTTGCATTATTAAAAATTCCAAATATTACGTGTGAGTTTTAGCGCGTCATGTTATTTACCATACGATGCAGGGTGTTAATTATGAATTAGAAACTTCCAAGTATATTTTCTTTTTAATACTATTTTGTTTGATGAAAAAACGCGGTATTAAAATTTGTCCGAGGAAATCCATGGGATTTTAAAAATGTTGAATAAAATATTCGCATGAATATTACATTGTATCGCACTATGCATGAAAATATACATTACATTAATTACGAAATAGGAATATAGAACGAAATTCACATATTTAATGTTGATATTTTTCGTGAAATATATTTTGCAACTTTTGTCGTGAACAAAAGCTTAGCTTATTTAATTTTTCAACAAATTTTCGATTTACATCGCTCGTAACAAGAAGCCAAATGCGAATAATGCTATGTTCAAAATTGCATAGATGTTTATATGTGTTCATATATATATATGTATATATATGCAAGCACGTTGTAATAATAATAAAACACAGACGAAGAGAGATGTACAAATAACTACAACAAAATATTTTGAAATCACAATATAAATCATATAAAATGTTAGTAAACAGTAATAAGTTAGCAATTTTTATTTTCCAATTAATTAATAAAAAGAAAAGTAATAGGGATCGTAAAAGTTAGATACACATTTTAGTTTTAGTTTATTCGCATATTTTAATATATTTCATTTTATGTATGATATCCTTTATGCTTAGCCTTAGCTCATTATAAGATTATTTTTTAAAGATATAGTTGCTTTATCTCATATTTTACTATCTTTGCTTACTTACTTCTCGTTGCCGAAATAGCCCTGACTCGTTTGTAATAATCGCGTGTTTATTGAGACGCTCGGCAATTTTGCAATTTCCCGCGGGCTCGTTCGGCAAGATTAACGGCGGCTGTAATGTCGCGGCTGCGAAATGTCGGGAAGTGATAACAGAGAGCCGCTGCAATAGCAACAACAGCGACTGCAGTGGCGCATCGGCGCTGTTAACGCGATTATTTGCAATAAGTGCTATAATAGAGCCACCTTTAAGATTATGATAATGCATGCGTCTGCACGCGTTATATGCGTAATGTGACTCTCTCTAATTTTATCGATCATAAAATCTGCATAAATTTGCGACAGGAGATGCATCTGAATGCCGGCGACTGGAAAAAATGTAACACAAATATTGAATTCAAAATAGTGAATTCAATAGTTTCATTTTCTGAAGTTATTAATATTATTAATTATTATTATCAGTTGTATATAGCCGTGAATTATATTCGCAAACTGTGCTCTTCGCGAACGTTGATGTCTTTAATGTCGATCTTTCGTGTAACAATTGATTGTTATATTTTACGAATGCTCTTGTATAATTTTTTTTTAAATGTAGGTAGTATATAAGATTTTAAACAAATTTTTTATTCGAAAATTCTATAAAAATCAAAATTAAAGTCACGGATTCTTTTTATATAAGGCTCAAACTAATTTTTTAACAATTGATCGATTTATTAAGAATCTTTTTTTATTTTTTTTTTACGGTGAAACGGATGGCGACTATTGCACGGTTTTTCGATACAACGCGACAAACTGTAACGTTGTCGTCCAGATTTCCTTCGGGATGTAAGAGACCGCCGCGTTGCACTTGGCGTGCAGTGCGGCAGCTGGATCTTCGAAAGCTACCGCTGTTGTAGTATGTCATGGCAATAGTCGCCAAGATATTAGACGTGGTTCGCATTGTGTTGGCAAGTGTGCCAATTTAGACGGAACTATTCTATTCAACAGCGAGATATTTCCATGTATCAGCTTGACATTTGTCAGGGAAATTTTGACAACACGCTAATGTTTTACCGGTTCAAGATTTATGCATAAATCTTAAACATGATAAATGAGACTTGCTATTTTTCTACTACGTGTAATATAATACATTATCCGAATTTTACATATATAATACATATATTACATTATATATACTATATGTGTGTGTGTGTGTGTGTGTGTATATATTATATATGTATTATTATGTATTTAAAAAATATGAATTATATCATAAGTAAAAATTTATTTTGAAAAATTGACCACTGTAGATGTAAATATATTTATTAAATAGAGTATTTTTTTAAAAATGCGGAAAAAAGTAAGCTCTACAGTTTTTAACATTTTCGTAATTATTTTTCTATCTTCTATGCATAATAAAAATATTCGCTTAACTTCAGATTATTTCGAATATTTCGAATTTTTTCATTTATAAATTATTATGCGAAAGGAGCATATCTCTTTTCCCGTGCAAAACGTACGTAACACAGTTCCCTCTGTCAACTTTTGAAGTTTGCCATTAGACTTCGATTCCATTTCGCATAATCTAACGTCAACGTTATCTCCATTCTGGATAATCTAATATCAACACACAATGAACGGCGCATGAATATTCGTTCCGTCGTGTCCAGTACGTTGCGTCAACGGGTTTGACAAGCGCTTCATAATCGAGACGTTAATGCCCTCCTGATTATCGCTATGCGATCACATATACTCCGTGAGTTATCGAAATGCATTAATACAATAATCCTTAAAAAGGGATACCGTGTTGTTATTAAAACAAAGAAATGTAATTTCGAAAAAGTGATATTATGCGCGGGAAATGCAAGTGTGCAAGCGTCCTTTAATGAGTCTCCCTAAAGTCCCCGCCGGCGATGGTTAAATTTCGCCTTGCTCCAGTTACGATCCTACACGCAGCGCGTATCAACGTACAACGAGATATGCAAATAGCCGGACCATCGGTGATAATGAACTTGCTTCTGCAACTTGTTCATGCGGTTATCATCCGCGGAAGTAGTCCGCGCGGCGAAGATCTGCTCGTTTAGCGACAGATATTCCGAGGCGTAGGAATAACACATTCGCATGAATATTGAATATTCGTGACATATATTTAGCGCTAAACGCACTCGTTCGATTTTCTTCATAAACCAGTTTTAGACGATCTATAATTGACGACAAAATACAAGACAGAAATCTTTTTAAAATTTTACATATGATGCATATTTTAATGCACAGTGTATTTTGTATTTATATATTTTGTATATATGTACATTTTACTTCTTCAAATGTTTTTTCTGTATTATACAATACATATAAACTTATAAATAGAATTCTATCCCGAATTATATCGTGAATTATAGATCATCTGAAATGCATTTTAATCGTCGTGAAAATCGGAATTATCGTCGATTCTATCATTGATTAACCATGTTTTATATATCAAATGTAGAATATTTGTAGGATTGGAAAGTAGTAACCAAAAAGGGAACCCTTTCCACTATACGGGAAATAAAATTGTAGAATAAAATTATAAGATAAGAAATGCAGAAGAGAAAGATGTTTTTTTTATCTTTAAAGAAGCTTGATTGTGACATATTATTCGATAAACTATAACTACACGAAATAAATTATCTAGAATTTATATTTGAGACGCGTTATAATTAACTCTAAAGTACAATTTCGAGTTACAAATATTTGTTCGCATGCAGATATTGCAGTTCAAATAATAACAGACATTGTCGAGAAAAAGCTGTAGCACGAACATTTGACGCTTTTATGCTATAATTCTACTGCGAAGGAGAAATAAAGCAATCCTCATTTAATTTGAATACACTGGTAATAAAGTTGCGCAAAGCGCCACTTTATTACTGTCTCTTTACAACAATTGTTTGCAAATTTCACTTCGAGAAAGTTTATTAATTAATTTGAAAGTCGTATAAACCGTGAAACTATCTTCGGAGAAATAGCAAGAAGTATAATACATTTTATTATTTGCTTTGATTAACAAGTTATTTAGTTATTAATAATTGTTGAAAAGGGAAAAAAGAAATAAAATGTATTGCGATATTGTGCCATTTTTTTGTAGAAAGTTAATAAATGAAAATATAATTTGTGATAATTTTAGTTTATAGAAAACCGGATATAAGAAAAAGAGAGAAAGATCACGCGGAAAATATTTACATTTACATACGCGTCTCACATTTTACAGATGTATCGCATCTCCAATGATAATGTTCAAGAGAAACATTATATCAGTATCCCGCGTGACGCCATATACCGCATTAGTGTCAGCATAAAAAAATAATGCGATGCGACAGCGCGCATGTTTCGAATTTCACGCAACATTGTTGCGGAAAATGCAAATAGGCAAAGTGTACTTGTTAGATCTAGTTACATTTGTTGTTTTCTTTCCGTATTCTATGCAGTATCGAATGTCGAAAGCTATTTGCTATTGAACATTAATGTAGATTTTAGGTAATTATCTTTTCTCTTTATTAATTTTTCATAACTTTGAAATGGATTTTTTATGAAATTTTAATTTCGATTTCACAGTCGCGATTTATTTAACGTTGCAAAAATTTTTAAATTACGTGTCATGTATATTGAATTCTCTGTGAATTATTTAATATTACATGTTAAACTAGATTAAAAATAGTATTTCATAGTTTTCTTAAGTAATCGCAAATTATTATTTAATCAAATTTTAAATTGCGGTTCAACTATCGCGAGAAATTTTTAGAATACTTTCAGCATCATACCGATCTCGAAATTCAGCGTGCTTTGCAATGAACAAGACTGTGAAGTGCTTGCATGAATTTCGAGATGAATTCGCATATTTTCGCACGAGATATCGGAAATTAATCGGCGCGTTTTCCGCGTCACGCTCGCTCGAGATTCGATAATCTGTTGGTTCCCGATAAGCTGTAGCGCCAGGCGCTTTTCGATGTCGAACTCATATCGAGTGCGTGCCCGTCCGTTTTCGATGACGATGTATAATTCGTTTCACACATTTATCGGGTGTAACCGTGCAAATTTTGTGTTACGTCACGGCATTGAGAACCGGTATTTAATTCGAGCGAAAGTTACATGATTAATGAGAGCCTTGAAAAGACAGAATACAAACCATTGCTTATAATGCGATATCGCGACTCATCAAAATTGCGTGTATTATACGAAGCGAAAAATTGAGGGGGAGATCGTCTACAAGATTGTCGAAAACGAACACGAATCCATGTACTTAATACATTTAGCGTTAAATGTGACCGATTAATCTTGGATTCTCGGAAGAAAAAAATAAAAGACGAAACGACTACGCTGAGTGCAGAATATAAAAGTACGATTTATAATCGACGATTGCAGCTTCTGATTTATCCTGTACATTATCGTGGCGGATATCAGCGTAGACCGCCGCGGGATAAATTCGTAGCTGGTTTCGATCGCCGTTATGCATAGAGTATCACTCGATAACTATAAACGGCGACTGACGTTAACAATCTCTCTCTCGCTCTGTCTCTTTCTCTTCCTCTCTCTCATTTGCGTCGCAATAAAATTACCATGTACTAATCGCGCGTTTTTCGCAAAGCGTTTTACTCGGCAGCCCACTATGGCGATAGAGATGTGTAGGAGCAGGTACTCTTCGAGATGATATCGAGGGAAACCTGTCTGTCGCCCTTTGCAACGGAACGCATTAATCTACTGTCACGCACTGCCGGCTCGATACATTTTGTTACTTAACGCAGAGTAGGACTTTGTTTTTCCACACTCTTTTACGATAAAGATAAATATATATAAAAGTAATATAAAATACGATATAGAAAAATAATATAAAAAAGTAATATAATCTTTTAATAACACATCACAATTTTTCTTGGTTTTCTAAAATATTATCGAAATTAAACTGAATAAAGATTCTCTGGATACTATTTGCATATCATTATTAATATATTATTTATCTTTATATATATATGATTTTCAGCTTTGTGTCAATAATGATTATATAATAAATGCCACTAATTAATTAATTTAATAAATGGTGAGACTATTAATAGAGAACTTCTCGACAGCCTTTATTAAAATATATGAAGCCAACGATTCATACGTGCATGAGCATTATCGGAACTGAACAATGATCTTTGAATAACGATCTCTATTTCATTTGACAGGAATATCGATAAATGATATTAATCATTGTCATTAATATATAATCCGTTGCTGAATTTGCTATTAGCGTTCACCTGTCAGCGTAATGTTAAATTGTTAACGATATTATTACGGTGATCCAGACAAATGAATTGAACCGAAAACCTCGGTTAAATTGATTCAATATCAAAAGCTATTTTACTCTTTTGCTTTATTGCTTCTTTGGGCGCGTAGAATCCGCGAAGAATGCAATTTTATTTTCCACACATGTCCGGCATGATGGATGAATGGTACTGATGGATTCGTGCTCACGTTGTAAGGCTTTCACACACCATATCCGGCTCAAAGCTTTCAGCTACTATATTAATATTAACGTTCAAGCAAGCAAAATAAATCATTCAAGAATCCATAGGAACTATATATATAATAGCATTATATTTTTATTTTATTTTAATATAATCTATTATTATTCTATTAATTAACTTGTTTAATTTAATACCATTATATACATTTTATTTTATTTATTTATATTAGTGATAAAATAATTACATTATTTATTGTAATATAATATAACTACGTTAAATATATTATATAATAATATATACTGTAGATACACACACCCACATACATACAGAGAGAAATAGAGAGATAGAGAGAGAGAGAAAGAGGGGGGCGAGGGGGAGAGAGAGAGAGAGAGAGAGAGAGAGAGAGAGAGAGAGAGAGAGAGGGAGAAGAAAGCATTGATACTACCACAATATATTTACTATAAATAATGATATCATATTGTTATATAGCATATTCTATGAAATCTATCCAATCGTGCGTGATGTATGAACGCGATTATTTGTCATGCAAACACGAATTATATTATTTAGCAAATTCAGTAGTCTGCTAATCAAAGCGCTATGTCTGAATGTCGCGTAATTTCGGTTGGACAACGACAAACAATACCGTCTGTGTGCAGAAAATCATCAACTTTTGGCCCCTGCAGCGCGTTTGCTCCACTAATTAATCTTTATTGACATCGCGTTCCTCTTTTATTGGCGTTATTGTAATAGCATTACCGTGGGAGAACGATTGATGATAATATTCTGAAATTGCTCTGCGTAGTTGCCATTTCTATTATTATTATTACATGCTCAGTTGAGATTACAGATTTTTGATAGTCGAAGGGAATTTTAGAAGCGCTAATTTTATCAAACTAGTACATCTAGCTTTTTTTATTCATTATGTCGTATAACAAAGTTTAATAAATTAATAAGAAATCTAATATATCAATATTCTACATATAATGTGAAAGAAAATAATGTTTCTTTCTATATACTATCCAAATTATTATCTTATTCATAATCAATGATCGCAATTATATTTGTCTTTTTTTCAATTTTATGTAAAGAAAAATCAGGATTTTATTTTTCCATAAATTTTCGTTAATGTCGTTTCGTTATTTTATTTCCGCTTTTTGCATACAAGATACGAGATGAGTGCGTGGGAGGGACGCGTGTGTGAATAGACGAGAATCGCATTCCACGAGGTACGTTAGCGTCGCTTAATTAATGCTCCCTCGAGATGGAATTTAATTGCGGCTGTTTTAACTGCTCGCGAATAATATCGTTCGGACGTTTACCATTTCGCGGGCTTGAAAGAGTCGAGAAGCCGCTTTTTCGCTTCTAGTATATGTACAATCGATGGTGTTTGCACGTTTGCTTCGCATTTGTCGTGCGTATAGGCGACATGCATTAACGTTTCGCCGATATTTGGCGAGAGAGGAGTGATTAATTAACGGACGAATAGTGAATTGTTTGATCGTCAGAACGCGACGTAAATGCGATGAATATTTTGCGTATCGCTCGTTTTTTTTATATAGCTCTTTTGTGAATATGCATACATGTAAAGTCTGTTATTCTCCCACGACAAATCGTTTTTGTTGCAATTTAATTTTATCTAATTATTGTTTTTATTTTAATTTCAAATTGATAAAAAGTCTGTCTATCGTGTAGCAAATCGTAGCAAATCGTTGATTAAAATTAATACAAATTGCCGATGCTAATTTACTTTCTTCTGAGAATTTTTCGCTTACTAATTCACAGCGACGCTCGCTCGCAGTAACAATTTATTACATTCGCCAGACGCTCTTTCGAGTAGCTAAATTACAACCGACGACGGTTCATTAATTATCGACAGCCCGGTCGTTCTCAAGGTCGATATAATTGATCGTGACTGTCTCGGGGAGTTTATTAAATCGCTTCGAGAGGTGGAAAAGCCGCGTCGGGTATATCGGAGAAATCTCTTTTCCCCGTTCTTCAGCCTCGCGGAATACATCTGGATGCGTCTCTCCTTTCCTCAACCCATCTCCCGTCCGATTAACGTCATCGTAATTGACTTAAGTTCCCGACGTCGAAACTCGGCGGCGGCAAATAAACGAGCCCTTCCGCGCGGGCACGATTTTATTCCGGTCGCGCCCGGAATCGGAAAACCGCGAGAGGAGGCGAGGGAGAGAGAGAGAGAGAGAGAGAACTCGGGGGTAGCACGCTCAGCACTCAATTTAAATACAAATTAAATGACAGCCCCGGCTGCCTCTCGGCTACCCGCTTTGTCGAGATTTCTAGCATGGAAATTCGATTTGCCCGAACTAATTGCCTGCCGCGCGTTGCGGCGCGGCCCGCCGTGTGGCTACTTTTTACGTCATACATCGCGGATACCGTCACGTGGAAATAACTTGGACAGGATTCCGAGACTATTTTTTTCGATATGGAATGTTCTTTTGACAGGAGGTACGTTGTCTTTCTCAAATTTTGCCACTTCACTTATTAGCGCTTCTGGAAATACCTCGTCCGCAGAGATTGTGAAAAGAATATTATTTTTTAATGGAAAAGATGATGCGAAAAATTGAGTGAAGTAATTTAAAGACATCTCTCGACATGCTAATATAAAAGCAATAATTCTGGATTAACTGATTAATACTTTTTTAATTAATATTTCTTACTTTTTACATATATAAAAGAAAACCATAAAGCATATATACACTTAAAAGTAAATTTATTTGATACTTATGAAAGTATAATATTGTTTTTTCTTGTAAGTGATTCTACGTAAATAAGTGACAATTTTCATTTATACAGAAGAACTAATCTTTATATGCGAAAATTGTATTTAGTATTTAAGTAGCTTTATGTATTCGATTCATATATATAGGCGAGGACAACATCAAAGTAAATTAGACTCGGCATCCATACAGGAAAACTATGTTACATTCATTAACCGATACAGTTATTGTTAGGAAATCGGACGCATTTCGGGTACCGAGTGTATCTGGCCGTTTGTCAAACCGATCGGCTTCGCCAATTTTCGATCGACTCGTCGAATTTCTAATGCAAACGCCCGCCGCGTCACTCGCCTCCTTCTCGAGATATCGCGAGATATTCGTTGTTCCCTTTTTCCAATCACACGTTCTTTCTTTCTTCTTCGAACTTACCTTTCTTTCGTCCGTCGTCTTTCTCCTCTTTTCGATACGTTCACCGAAGTAGTCGAGACATTCCCGACATTTTTGCTTCTTTCCGACTCGACCGCGGGCTCAATTTTGCCCGGAAAATTCTTTTCCGTGGTCTTTTGTGGCGAACAGGAGCGAGATCGAGGAACGAATAAAACTGCCGCGAGAGACCAGGCTACTTTGGTATGCCTCGAAAGATTCTATCGATCTTGTCGACCTCGCGAGATAGTTTTTTTTTTCTGTTACAGCGCGTTTTCTTTTCAGACATTCTTTTAGACGGGAAAACGCGAGAGAACATAAATGTTCTTTTCAGGAAATTTTGTAAAGTTTTGGCTGCTACTTTGGTACTCTAATCGAATGTATAATAACTTATATGTATTAAAAACGAATAAACGAAAAGAATATTTAGGATAAAATTTAGGAAAATATTTAGGAAATAATTTTTAGGATAAAATGTATGTGATGAAGAAGCGCATGGGAGGAATATTTTCAGTAAGGTATCAAAGCGAGAGTTGCTTCTAATTAATACAGATATTTTTGATTCGACTAAATTGTAGTAAATAAATTAGGAAGTTGAAGTAAAAAAAAAACACAATACAGAGTTAATACAGAATGGCAAAATTTATTTATTTAGAATGCAAACGTAACTTTGTCGAGAATTTACATGGAGATATGATAAGCTAACTTTCGCCAAATGCAACATCTTCGCGCAATATTCCGTGACGCATTACGATTCTTCCAAGATCTTCTTACTCCGGATCTCTTCTTTTGTTGAAATGGAAGATTGCCGGGCAAATTTACCGTATATTACGGGATTGCGTTAATCCCGTGGGAACACGGGCGGAGGATTCTGGGCTTTTATCCCGTCGCTTTGTAATCTCATTACAACGCGGCGAGTTGCGGTAGCACCGGCTGGAAATAACTGGAACAAATGTTAGCTAGTAATGCCGCGAGTATAACCGGAAATGATGCAGTAGAACTCTCGCCCGGATATATCGGGACGATCTTCTGACGGCACACGGAGAGATTACTGTTTTACTTTCGCAGAACTTGGTACTCTTATCTATTCTCCGTCTATGTAGTTGTACCTATCTGCGAATATATTCAAGGTGAGCTTTCCGAAAACTCTGAGTAAACTAAATCCGACTAAAAGAATCCCGATTAAATTTTTCTCTTTCCCTTTTAATAATATAAGCATAATGAATGATTTTTTTTATATAATAATGTCCATTAAAATTGACAATTATTTTTTATCATTTTAATTATTGTTTATTTTTTTTTGTTTATTTTTAACGTGAAATAATCTGTCACACATTTCCAATATAATATTTGTAAATATATCAAAATAATATTCTGCAAACATATATAAAATCAATACCAAATTAAGTCAGGCATAAGTATAACAATCAAAATTTCGTTATCAATTCGCTTATCAAAATTTAATCCGCAAAATACGCTTATCAATCAAAAAAATAAAATTATTATTTAAAAAATGAAATAATCTCACGTTTGTCGAATCTTTTTTCTCCACGCGTTCGCAATCTCTTCACTATTTTTCACATCTCGTATACCGGCTCGGTCCAATGTTTGTCTGCAAACCAACCAACGGCAGGAATTAGCCGAGAGGCTTTGATGCGTCACGTTAGAGCGCTCGGGATCGATACCTCGCAGAAGTAATCTGTCCCTCGTAATAGGATTTCGTCGCGAGACCTTGCTGCCGCGTTTCCCTCTAGGATTAATTCGTTGGAGTTACACTCGACCCTTACGCCTGCATGTCCTTCGAAACATGATTAATAAGAGGATCGGATCCGAGCGCATCACCGAGAAGACGTTATCCTGCCAAAGGAAAGTCCTGCAAAGGAATGGTCTTGCACCGAAGATAGAACCTTGCACGTTAGCAAGATACACGGAGTGAACTAAATATGACTAGCGAAGATATGGAATAAGAAAATTGAATAGATATTAGAGAGACAAATTTTGAATATGTGATGACTGTACGTGAGTTTCGATAAAATAATGGAAAGAAAGAAAGTAAAAGAGAAATAGCTTTTTTCTCAAAAATATGCATACAAAAGAACGACTTGGGATCTTTTGCATGTATACTCTTACTCGTATTTTTTATAAGTAATTTAAGAACATCTTGGCATATTCTAACATAAAAATAATAATTCTGAATTAATTGGATTAATTCTGAATTAGTATTTTAATGTTTTACAAACTGAAATAGGTATTTTAGTCTTTATCTTATATAAAGAAAAAGTGGAGATTCGTAAAATATAAATACTTAAAAGTAAATTGGCTTGATATTCACATCACAAATGAAAATAAACTGCTCTCTTCTTATTACATTGCAGAAGATCTGGACATTTATGTAGAAAATTTGGATATTTTGCGTAATAAAATAATATTATAATTTCTTGAAAATACACAACTTTTGAGATAAAATAAAAATACTGATATACTATGTATGACTATGTTCACATATAATACTATGTGAATAAAAATAAAGCTACTTTTACGATTATTTCTCTGCATCTGTTTCATTTTTCATTATATTTTTTGCTGAAACTACTTTAGCCATTCTTCTTGCACCGCATTTATTTACATCGTCATAATAAAAATGTCACCATAGTTATCAGTGTTTTTAAAATTCCAGCTTATGTTGCTAAATTATAAAAGCGTCGAGATCTCTTACATGCCAAAATATTTCTAAATTACTATATTAAAAAATAAATTGGTTTGACAATTTATTCAACATTTAGAAAACAATTTATAGAATCGAATTTAAAGAAAAATTTTTTTTTTGGGGAATTTAAAGAAAAATTAGTCATTATCTCATGCAATTAGAGTTGCGATATATATCAAGCGTTGCAGTCCAAAGACGAACGTACTTTTTCGTGCTCGCGCAAAGCAAGACGACGGCGTAATTTAGGGGCGTTTATTAACCCACACCGCAGGGTCGTAAACACAGAAGGAAGACGACGAGTTACGGAACACATGGTTGAAGGGGCTGAAGGGGGATCGAGTTGCCTCTCGTGCTCGAGCACATATCTCGTCTACAAAGCCCGGGTTCGCAACCCTACGAACTAGGGTCCTTTCGTCGGAATACACTTGCGGATTTAACTTCGCGCTTTTGGAGGGCTTCCATGTGCGTTACACGCGAGTAATATTGTAATGTGTCGGGCGAACAGATATAGATTTTCCCCAGGAGGAATGCCTCGACAAAGCGGCGCATTGTGCCGTTTCGGAAGTCGTTGTTTCGGAATGTTCGAGTGGATCGTTATAACGTTCTCGGGCGAACGGATATTTAAGGAACGCTCGTCCGTGCTTATAATACTAATAGTTGCGCTATTCAATAGTAATGAAATAGTGCACCAGAATGGAATATATATGAGATATAATTGTGTGTAACGCTTTCCAACATATTTATCGCGTATTTTTTTCTTCAGGATTATAGAATTAAAGAATAGAAATGTATTTTAAATGAATATTTTGAGGAAGAGTTATGAAGGAAGAGAATGGGTATATAGTTAATTATATATGAGATATATAGATAACTCTTTCTCTCGACATGCTAATGTAAAAGTAATAATAATTTTGGATTAACTGTGTGTAAGTTTTAACTTTTTATAATGGAATAGATATTTTAATCTTTATTTTAATATATATATATATAAAAGAGTGAAGAAAAAAATCATGAAATATAAACATAAACTTAAAAGTAAATTTGCTTGCTTACTCATAAAAATAAGCTGCTCTTTCTCTTTATCACATTAAGGAAAATTTAGATACAGATGAAGTGCGGACATTTTTCATAATGCCAAAATAATATTTTTTGAAAATATAACTTTCGAAATGAAATTAAAATGCTATTATAAAGTTATCTATACTATTAATTTTCGTAGAATCACTTTTGTATGTGAGTGTGTGTGGATACTTACAATATTATACTTAATTTTGGTCGTTTTAATATTCCTGTTAATATTATATTAAGATAAAAACATCTTATAATAAAATTTTAATATCAATATTTATAAGATAGCTTTCATAATTTTGTTAAATTATAAAAGCATCGAGATCTCTTACATGTTCAAAATGTCTCTAAATTATCTTATATCCCATATTGGTCATAAAAAATATATATTAAAATTTATTATAAAATTATACTAAAGTTTTCAGTTTCAAAGAAACAAAGTTAAAATTATTATATTATTTGGATCATATAAAATGTTAAAAAATTGGCATAAATTTTCATCAAATTTTCACATGAGGCAAAGGGTTCGTTCTAAATTCATCGCAAAATTCTCATTCTCTATTATTAGCAATGCTAATGTACTTTCGACAAAGAACTAAAACTCTTGTTCCATCTCCTCTATGGCGAGCTGAAATAAAAGATGATGGAGCCCAGTGCTCTGGCGGCTGGGAGATAGGACGATTTAACGGATCTTGCGCAGCCTCGGGGGCTGAAAAGAGCGAGACAAAAGCAGGGCTCGGTCGTCTAGAAAAGCTAGGCGGCAACGTGTGGAGCGGAGCGTGCAGGGTTAAAGTGCATTCGAGTTAAAGCGAGTTCGCGCAGAGACATCGGGGGGTGGGTTTTTTTGCCTCTTAAGCCGCTCGATGAAGCCGAGAGAACGGCGAGCAAACGGAAAATGTTTTGGAAAACTGATTCTGACTTTCCGTCGAGGCCCCGCCGAGGGCTTTCATTTCCGATTTTAGCTTTTCCATGTCGGCGCAAGGCTTTAATTGACTTTCATCGTGGCCCGAAATAAACTTTATCCCATGCGCGATTAGATTGCGAAACGTATAGATCGATTTGGCGCGGGATGGAGTTTCTCATTTGCGCTTTGTTCCGGCAATATGGAGGTATCCGGCGATCGGGGTGATTCGTGACAGTTGAATGAACGTGTAACGAAATTTTTCTGCGATAAGATGAATGAATACCGCATTGAGAAGATTGCTTAATAATTATTAAATTTAGCGCGTGTTAAAATACGGTCTAGAATCTAATTAAGGCAGAAATTGGTCGTACTTTCTCTGATTATCTTTTCCTTAGCTTAAGTCTGACTAAATACTATCTTTCGCTACTTCTTCATTATCAATCAAATATTTTATTAACAAATAATAATTGTTTTTTCAAAGTAGAGTGTTTATCTGAAATAAAATGAAGAGATTGGTGATTTAATTGTATCTGATAACTCGAAAGCTAATTTTTATAATGATAATATTCCAAAATCATTATTAACAGAATTAATATTTCTTTCGAAAGATAAATTTGCAAAAGTGAAACTAAAAGATGTACTTAGGTATATAAGTTTACTTTTTAGAAAAATGTCTCAGAGTTTAAAGTTTAATTTAATTAATATTTTGTACATTTAGCTTAATTTTAAGAAATAAATAAACAAGAATATTCTCTTATCTTTAATTAATCGAATAGATTTTACATATTAATTGTATTTGCATTGTTATGCATTTTATTGTGTTATCTTTAATACCGTGTATATTACCTTATTTGAGGATCTTTACGTATATATATATATATATATATATATATATATATATATATATATCCGATTGATCGGATAAATTATACACGCTGCTCGAGGCTGCTAATTACGCAAATCCAAAACTAGACGCGGAAGTTCATTTACTTGCCTATGCGCGTGATCGATTACTCATTTCCGAGCGATCGCTCGTAATTCCGTTCCAAAATAGCGCCTGTGGCAAAAAGGCATGAAGGTACCGTCCGATCGGCAGGAAGGTGAGCTCAAGGGGGAAATAGACTGGGAGAAAATCTTTTTCTTTGAATTGTCTCCTCATGACGAAGAGAAGGAGAAATTGCTTCTCGCGTCGACAATGTCGAAGATCTTTCGTCGTTCCCAGGACGGTTCTTCTTTTTCGGAATCCCTTATCGATAGAAAGAAAGAAAGAAAGAGAGAGAGAAAGAGAGAGAGAGAGAGAGAGAGAGAGAGAGGGGAGGAGAGAGAAAGAAAGAGAGAACTTGACGCTTTCTTTATAAAAAAGATTCTCTGTTTCGAAGGAATAACGAAATTTCGCGAACGTGATTGGACGGTGAGTTGACCCTCGCTCATGCGAATTCTTCCCTCGGGTTCGATTTTTCGAAAATATATATCTTATCTCCTTTTTCGGATTTCAACATCTTTCTGACGACTTCCTGACCTTCTTCAGACGGCCGCGATAATTGACGTTTTCATCCAGAAAAGCTCTGTCGCGTAGCAACAGCTAAGCTTGGCCATAGCAACAGCGGGATCTTTCAAGCGTCATTTTGGCCACGAACTCGTGAAAAATCTTATTATCTTAAACGTTACGATGAGTAAAAGATCACGTACCTGGTAAAGCGACCGTGTTGGATAATGATACTATCCGAGGCTCTGTGATAAGTTATTAAATATATATATTCTTTATGGTCGTATGTGTGCTCTTTGGGGAGAAATAGAATTTGTCCTCGAGAATCTTTTTTAGTGCGATAAAAGTGGTGAAGGATATAAATTTTTGATCTGTTTAGAATAAAAAAAAGACTAGATGGACAATATAAATATTTATAACTTTTCTAACTATAAAAAAGCTCACATTATTTTTACTTCCGTTTCAATAAGAATAAAACAGCTGCAATATGTGAGAGCATAAAAAAATAATTATAAAAAAAAAATCGATTTTAATATATTCAACCGTCGTTACAATATTTCACATTTTTCTGGTTCTCGATTTTTGCATTCGTACTTTACATCTCTCGATGAAAATTCCCCGACACGTACAGTTCGGTTGTAAAAAGAAAGCGCGACGTATTTTCCGCGCCATTGTATATTTTAGGGACAGTTTTCGCGAGAATAGAAAGTCGCGCGTGTGCTCAGTCAAAAAGGGACGGTGGGTGTTCTCACACATTTTCACGGAATAAGGTCGGATCTTCCCGTATATGTATATATCTCGCGTTTTGCATCTTTCATATCCTTAAATCGAGCACGCGGTCGAACGTGCACTCCGTAGAGCGGGATTAATTATCCAGTTGTGAGATACTTCCTACAAACCCCTAGGGATACGGCCAGGCATTTCCTCCCCCCTTTCCAACTTCCTTCACCCAACCATCCTTTATTCGTGGATCGCTAAATCCATGGAAACAGACGCGAAAGCCGGAGCGGAATCGGTTCTCCCAAAGTCGGCACACGAACTTTCGCGAAATAGAAGCGGCGAAACTTGACTCGAGTCAACGCCCGGCGCGAGTTCGATCCAATTACCTGTCGCGCTTGTCCGAGAACGGACGTTACAATAATTCTCGTGGAGGGTAACTTCGCCACGCGCGTTTTTATTGGTAGAAAAAACAGCGAAAGAAAACATCCGTAAACATTTATTCCGATCTTCTATATGTGTGTGTCGTTTGTATCCAACATATATCTATAAATGTGCATTTGATATTCAAATAGCAATATGCAATCTTTATTAACGATAATTAAATCGATAATAGTAGATACTAAGAAAAATAGCACGCTTGTTATGAATTGCTAGAAAAAACTAAATTAGCGTTTACAAGTGAAATAATTGCTTTGATAGACGCTTTATTAATACAATTTTATTTAGCAAATATTTATAAATTATAATGGATACTTATTATATATTATATAGTATTTATAAGTCAGAATATAATTATTGTCTTTGATAATATAAGTTATTTTATTTATTTTCTATTTTATATATATTATATTATATTTATAAATTATTATTATTATTATTATTATTATAAGCATGCGTTACAAAAGACTCGTATTTTTTTTTAACTTGCTTCGTTTCTTTCAGAGGATTTTGCGGAAAATTTTGCTTGATATGGCTTTGCTTTGGGAGAGGCTCGGGATATATATTTTTTAATTATTCGCCAAAAGAACACCACTCTCTTTCATTGCACAAGTGCAATTAAACGGACCGCTAACGCGACTTTGAAAAGTTCATTCTATTACATCACTGTACACCGCCAACGATTTTCTTTCTCTTTTGCTTTTTGCGCTATGTTAAAAAGATAATAAAAGTAGCGAGAGATCACTTCAGCCCTTACAGTTTATTTTTTAGGAGAGTAAAATTTCTCTTGATCCTTTGAAACTAAAGAAGGTTAAGAGTATTTAATTAACATGTACATATGTTATATATATATATATATATATATATATATATATATATATATATATAAAAGAAGTCCGATAATTATTACACTTTTTTTTTAATCGTTTTCTTCTTAACGCAAGTTCAACTCTAAGCACTTCCTCCAATTCTTTATTATCTGTTATTTTTTAATGAGCAACATTTATTTTCGAAATCAAACTCATTGGAAATTAAAAATTTAGATTGATACAATTGATTAATTATGTCTGATACTACGGAATCTCGCAAAAAAGATATTTTCAACAGCTTGTATAAAATCATTAAGATATCTCAATATTTCTATTAGACTAAGAAGCAATTTAGTCATATATACTCAGTAAAAGTATCTTGTTAGAAACTTATCGCTTCCATCCAAGAATACTTGTAGAATTTATAGAACTTTGCAGAAGATTGTTCACACACATAGAAAGAGAGAGAGAGAGAAGCGGTTCATAAAAAATTTAGATTTCTTCTTGAATGAAAGAGACCGACGTATCGAAAAAAATAAACTAAGCGCCGCCATATTGTCGTCATTCTTGCATTTTTTTAATTAGTTGCGGACGTTGTTTTTACGCACGAGGTGAACGAAATTAGTCGCTAACGTGACTTCAAAAAGTTCGCGCCCGCGAAAGCAAGCGGAGAAGCGACGCGTTTCTCGGCATGGCTTGTGGCTATGCAAGCTAGTCTTTGTGTGTTCCGCTCATATAATCAAGAGAAGTGCAGAGACACCGCTTCTCTCTCGGAGCTACTGCAAGAGCGAGAATGCCGAGTGTACGGCATTGAGGCTTCCTTATCTCGTTGCAGCACTCTGCATAGGAACAATGTATCGGCCATCGATTTGGTGCGGTATTCTGTCTACAAATAGAACATTCAGTAGACACACTACCAGAATATATATTTCGATCGTAGTTTCCTCGAATTTAAGTCTAAATTGGAGCATTTTTAAATTATTTCACTATCAATTTAGAAAATATCGATTTATTTGAGAAAAAAAAAATTATTGTACTCTTGCGCAAATTTCTATTTTTCAATATAAAATTAATAACAGAGTTTGGAAAATATTTCAATAGATATATTTTTATTTGAAATATTCAGATTTTATTTTCAAAGGGTTCTCAAACAACGCAATATACTTTGCCCGGCGTCGTCTCTCTCATCTAGTCATCCGGTAATACTTTATTAATTGGAAGTGAACTCTCTTTAATAATTTCGTGTTATATTTCTCGAATTCTCAAAATGACTCTTGGGAATTTATTGTTGAGTAGAATATTTTTAGAATTTATTGTTTGGGATCGATTTATATTTGCATTGACACAAACGATAGAACTTGAATAATCTCATAAAGAGTAAGGAAACTAAGCGAAGAGCCGCTAAAATTCAGGTACTAGCAGATAAATGACGACGCCGAATCAACATGCGCAGCTTCCATCACGTCGAATCTCTTCTCAAGGAAGAAGAGGTTGATTCCACCACTGCTTGCCATTTGCACAGGTTGTCATTTCGCTTTGTCGCGTTCCATTTTGTTCAAATTTTAACGTTCAATCACCGAAATTGCTTTCTATCGCACAGATGCTCTATTTTTCACCGCTCGGATATAAAAAAAAATATATAAAAAGTTACAATATTTTTTTGGAACTTGATCAAATTTTAGTAGAGACTAAAGGAACATTCGTTAATAGATAATTGGCTTTATTAACATGCAAAAAAAAAAAATGTGTTTTGTATTATCATAATATGATATTCATATTATATTCTTTTCTAGTATATTTCGCTCTGCTTTCGAGTAATGGCAAAAATAAGTAATTTACCTCAGCTGCATTCAGCTATATAGCGTTTCACGATATGACTGTTTCGCTTATTTCCTAAATTAATGGAAACATGAGAGCGCGAATACGCGGTGGCCGGCACGGCGGCGCGCAAACCGAAGTTTCACAATTAAAAGTTTCTCGGGGCTGTGCGATGCGTATACTACAATATATCCGCGAGAATAATTTATGCGCCGAAATCCGGTCTTCGATCCCCGCGGATATACGCGGACCCTGGGTTTACGAGCTGGAAAAAGCCATGAATATTTTACGCTCGCCTGGCAAAACAACGCTACCGTATTCAAATGAATTGGCCGGTTGTTCCTTTGAGATTATATGGACGATTGCTTTCGCCATTGTCATTATGATGATCTGTTTGTTCATACGGGCAATCTACATTTGCTGAAGAAAAATTATCTAAAACTATATTTTTGTACGTTTCTTTCTTTATTTTTTTTCCAGTCATAATTAATTGCTAATTTGCTGCTATTACGCTGCTATTATGCTATCGCATAATAATATTTCTCATTCTAATTATAAAAACAACTGCACATTTAAATTGCAAAGTTTCTCGTTTCTCGTCCAGAAAAAATGCAAAAGGTTTCGATTTCGGAATGATATACTAGAATTTAAAAGGTTCAAAAGAGTAAAAATTGAGACTATTATTTTTCGCAAATGCGTCAGTTAATCCAGGCCCGTGGAAATCCATCTTGCTAACTTTTTCCCTCAGATATTGCAGGATCGTATAAACATCGATGTGCTTTTACGCGAACCTCGGCTGCGCGCGTAATCGGCAGAAAAATTGCGTATTTCGCTATCGGGGAACCGTGATACGTAAATATGCAAACGCGATTACAGCTTCTGCGCGCGCGGTTGTTTATGAGGTGGAAAAACCTATGAATGCCTTATCGTGAGAAATGCTGCTGCTCTACGAATCGAGAGCACGGAGACGAGATAATTTTATCTAAGAATTGGCTAGAGAGAAAATGGATGGATTATATACCGAGCACGTTTCCATGCTAAAAATCTTTCTTCGTATTACATTTTAATATTACATTTCTGAATCAATTCATAAAATCGAGCTTGCCTCTACAAATAATATTTGCGTCTGATCTTTTTTATATTACTTTTGTAGTTTAATTTAATTTCCCTTTTATGCATATTTTTTTTTTATTTTATTCAATATATAGAATTAATAAAGGAAAACATTACGCTCTATTTTATTATTTATATTGTATTAGTGTTATTTAATTAAATTTTGATGGTATTTTTAACCGATAATGTGCAATTTATTTTAACTTGCAGCTTAAATTAAATATATATATGTATATATATATGTACTAATTTAATTTATGATTACACGAGAAGTATTTCATTGTTTTGTTATTTATGGGGCAACACATATCGTGCGAAGCGCGAGTCACTCTCGCTAGTAGAGATAAATAAAACGTGACATCTACACCGCCATCACCTCGTTCGAGTAAAGTGCGGTTTTACTACTGCGCGCCGCAGTTAGACGTATCTCACGGGGGTTCATCCCCCGTATCGCCGGAAATAAAGATCTCGAGTTTATTGAGCTCCGTTCTTTAGTCGGCGGCGATTCGCCTCCTCGCCGACACGTGAATCGACGCGGCTCGTAACTTCAAGAAGCTTTATGTCGATTCTCAGGACTCCCTTTCGTTTAGAGTTTCGATTAGAGCACAACATTGCGAGCTGCTGTGCGCGGAAATGGGAAATGCGAAAAATTTTCACGAGCATTCTGGTATTTTTCAAAAAGAGATGCTGGTTTAGAAAAATCTACTGATAGATTGCCAATGTCTCTGTTACAATTAGACAAAAATTATTAGCAACACTTTTAGCTCTGCCTTTTTAGAATATAAATTGCATTATAAAAGTGTGTGATTCTTTGATGGATAGAATTAAAATTATTTATGATAAAAATTATATATGATAAAAATTTGATAGAATAAATCGGATTAAAATGGAACTCAATTTCAGACACGGAAGTCAAGTGACAATATTTTTGAATAAGTTGTTCAATTTACCTTAGTTCTTTGTTTTTTTATCCTTGTTTGTCAAGCGAAAATCTCTCCGGAACACGTATGGTAGAGCTGTATATATTTTGCCTATATAAGAGTAAAGATCTTTTTCTCTCTCTTGCAACAGACAGTTGAACTCCATATAAATTGTACACAGCACGAGGTTCGTAAATCGCGTCGCCTTGAAAATCTGAATTGCTCTCTCGGTGATAGTTGTTGTATTCGATGGAATAAAATCGCGATCCAATTATTGTCCGTATAAAAAAAAATATTATTTCTTGAATAATAATTTTTCTGCACTATTGTAAAGAAAGTCGCGAAGTGTAGGTATATATATATTGCACCTGAATAAATATAATAACATATATTTATAATATTTATCTATCTCATAATAATGTTTATATAACAATCGTAGATCTTGTGCTAAAAGAAAAAAATGCGGGAGAAAGTGTGACTTCGGGGATGCTGTTTTCTTCCTAGATAAAAAGAATCTAACGAGATTCTTCTTTCTTTTTTTTCGCCATTACTCGCTGTAAACGATCCTGTTAAGGGGGATGGGAAATTTGGTGCGTGCGTGCGCAGATTGGAGGCCAATTTTCGCCGATTTAATTTCACCGATTGCACCGCGCGGCTGCATTGTTTGTGCTCGGGCGTTTGCATGCGATCACTATGCAGTTTGATATTCCTACCAGCCGGCTCTAAACACATTCGATCGCATGCATAAAACGGTACCAATGTTTTTGCGAATGTTTTTCTTATTTGCCGAGGCAAATTTTTCGGAAGCTAATCTTCTATTAGAGCTTCAAATTTCAATAAATTTATCGTTAAAAAAGATCTGATAGAATATATAAGCTTTCCATCGATAAAATACGGATAAAAGATACGAATTGTGTATGCAATATGTTTGAGGAATCAAGTAATACTTTTCATTAAAAATTGAAATAATATTTCCTCTTAATTTTTAATATAAGAATTAATTAAATAAGAAAAGTGTATAGTAAAATATTGGATAATTTTATGTAACTTAATTATATGTTTCTCGCATCTCTGTTGATTTTAAATATGTTAACTACATGACGTTTAAAGATTTTGTTAAAGTAATACCTATCTGAAATTGAAATACTGTTTCGTTACATATTTTCAGCTGAGACGTAATTACAATTAAACAAATTTTTAATTGAGATATTAGAATTAACTAATGATGTTTTTACTGGAAGATATTGAGACTTATGGATTCCATCGCGACATTTGAAATTCGCATGAGACGTTACACGCTTTTTCACATTTTTGCATTCGCGATTTCGCGGACTGAAAGAGACGCGAGAGGAAGGAATGGTCCGTTCAATAATTTCATATCGTCGAGTTTTACGGTGGTAGCGACGGAATTCAGTTACGATTTCGCGTAGAGAAATATTCGGCGTGCATGTACAGGGAGAAAAGAAATATCCGGTAGAACAGTCACGTGTCGTGGACCGGAGAAACGAATGAAAGCGCGTAACCGATATGGATACGCGCGCAGCTTTCCGGATAGAAAGCCGTATTCAATAGAAATCCTATGGTGAATCGCCGTCGCGAAATACGGGCGCAATGGAGAATCGCTCGTTGGAACCGTCGCATTAGCTTTTCTTCTCGTTTTTCTGCCTTCGCAGCACGCGGTATCCATTGATTACTGCGCAGTAAAATCACCGTATATCTCTTTTTAACGAGTTTTTTAACGATGACGGAAGGCACATTTCATTCCGATAATCTCGAGTGCACAGAGCTGGAAATACATTTTTTAAAGTATCTTAGCGCAAATATCGTCTCTTAATGAAGTTTTCGAGACATGCAAAAAGTATAAACATTATTCGACCTATATACTTCAAAAAGAAAATTGTTTTTCCAATATTTTCAGGAAACTAGCTTTTAACATCAAACTCAATAGTCTTTTAGCTAGTTAAACTTAATGATCTGAAAGAGCACGCTTTAACGTTTAAAGGAGGTTTAAAGGATACAGTGTGCGTAAAATATATACGTGTTATCTTGTTGTCATTGGACGTCTCGCTATTATAGATCGTTTTCCATTCGCAATCTAATCCTATCTCTTTTCAAAGAAACAAATCTACGTACATTGTGTATAGATGCGCGTAGAGAATTGCGGCGATGTTCCTCGTTGAATCGATAAGATTGCATTCGCGAGCGGATTCGCAAGAAAACTCACGCGGAGAGATAGAGAGGAGGAGAAAAACAGAGCGGAGAACGAGAGGGAGAGAGGGTGCATCGATACCATTCCTATCGTTCTTCAGTGGTATGTATTGAACGCGGGAGAGGAAAAATCTCGTTGGCGTGCAACAAGCTTGAGGAACAAAGTTTCCCCCGCGGTTAACCCCACGCGTATACATTGGACGAATCAGACCGGAAGCAGTGTGAGGATAGAAATAAAACTGACTTGCACGATCGCGCGCTGAAAGGTCTCCGATGAAGATTTTATTCGCGGTCAGTTCACGGCTGAATCGACTTTTCGTCTCTATTCGAACTATTTAAAGGAGATTTATATCCCTCGGGATATGCGTTTCACTCATTGCGCCACTGATCTTACGATGCAAACGCATCGTCAAGTACAGCGGATTAAGATCGCGTGAACGCGAATAAATCTGTCAAGTTTAAAAATTAGATTCCTAAACACGCGCATTCTTTCTTTCTCTTTCTTTCTCTTTCTCTCTTTCTCCTTTTCTCAATTTCCCGGATGGTTAATTTCTCTCCCCAGCTCAGCCGTTTCGCGGTCGTTTTAGTAATTGCTGAAAAACTTCAGGTAATTGGCCCAATTTCGCGTAGTCCGCATCCGAGGCGGGAAAAGCACCCCACAAATTGCTTTTGCCCAAGGGAGAGATAGAGAGAGAGAGAGAGAGAGAGAGAGAGAGAGAGAGAGAGAAGGAGAGAGAAAAGAGATAGAGAGAGAAACGATTTGCTGCCGCGAGCTATGACAGAGAATTCTTCGGACCGGAGAATAAAACGAGCCGCGAGATCTTTCCATTTCGTCGTGGAAACTGCGTGTCTCCGTAGATTCTCCGCGCGAAAACACTTGGATCGACGAGATACTCTTACGTCGAAGTGCTCGTAAAATTTATGTTATCGGCGTAACATCGTCCTTATTACAGTTCATAAATTTCCGTAGGAGCCTTATACGCAGGGTGTCAAGGAGGAATTTGAGGCAGAAATGAGTAAAAAATTTATTTGCTACAAATTTTGTTAGAAAATCGATAACTCGAACAATTAGAAATTTCGGAGGCGAAGTGAAATAATACTTGAAAGTACTCACCGCGTTCCGTCGTTCCTTCGGTTGCCTTTTACTCAATGGAACTTCACAGGCACACGTCACACACATACATATCTGTTTTCCATGACGGCGCTGCGTCGCCGGATGGAGGTGGTGGTTAGGCATAAATTTTCAGCCGGATGGTGCTGCGTTTCCGTCAGCGGCGTCACACGCAGAATGGCTTTCACGTAGTACCCTGTCAACGCGGCCGTTGAAATATTAAAATACTCGTTGCGACGATCGGCTCCGAAGTCAATTCTTCTTATTCCGTCGAAGGAAACATCCGTGGAATATATATTCGCGTCACGGCTAAATTTATCGCACCGCGGCCTGAAATCCACCATGTTAACATTGAACGACTGTTTTTCCATGAACATATAAATTATAATGTAAAAATATATATGATATATTGACATTTAATCTGCATTGAAAAATAATAAAAATAATATATTTTAATATTATTTTCTAGATTTAAAATTTAAATATTTTTTAGTATTTGTTATCACAATGTATTAAAAATATTAGATTTTATATAATTTAAAATATATCATATATAAAATTACACGCACATTTCATATAAAAATTGCATGAAAATTAAAAAGTAAAAAATCTGAAATTTATATCCTTTTTAATGGGACTTTTTGAAATATTTGGAATATTTTCTAAATTAATTTTTCTAAGGCGAGAAATTAATTGAAAGAGCCATTTTATCATAAATTCAATATAAGATATCTTGTCGTCTCTATGTGCATATGATATGATGCATCTCGCAATCACGATATCGGCACGTCAAGATGCATCTCGCGGTGCGACGTTTATCGAAGAAATTGCTCGGAGCAGCCGCTTTTATCGCGAAATCGAGCGAGAATCTCTCCGGACGTTAGAAGGTCGTTAAAGATTGATAGTCGGCGATACGAGAGAAAAAAAATACAGGAAGTGCTCATTGACAAATTGATACAAATGTGCCAGGCGGCGATCGCGTTTCCTGCGCTTTCATGTCCTGCGCGCGTTCCTCGATTTGCGGAACCGTCTACTGTCTGTTTTTATTCACCGACGGTGAATCGCGAGTGCATCTCGTATGTATACTGTATGTTCCAAGAAAACCCACTCAAGTCGAATTAACCAAAGCTTGCTTTATTTTATTATGCAAATGTCAATTCTTAGAAAGTAATTTTTAATATCAAAAATTATAATACGTCTTTTTAAAGATAAAACTTAGTCTTCGATTTTATTTTAAATGTATTTTATTCTAGTAGAATTTAAATTTTAAATAGTGTTACTAGGATATTTAAAGTTAAATAAATTTTTAAATAAAATTCTTTTGTTCCAAATTTTATGGAGAAATTTGCAGTTGAAAGGAAGACTTTAGAGATACGCTATACGCGACACGATTTATGGCCTCTATCGGATTACTCGATTTGTACTTCAATTTTTATTTTTCCGGTCGATTTGCGAAGAGCCGCGTGTCAGAGTGAGAAAGTCGGACCGCATATATTGTCGCTGCGAGATGGCACGAAAACTTTTGACATATTGTAGCGCGAACCCTCTAACTCTTCTAAAGGAATATATCTGTAAGGGTGATGCCCGCGGGATCGCACGAGACTCGATTTTCTTTTCTCGATCGCGAGACGTCACGATGCGCCCCGGCACATCACAAAAGTGGTAACGAGTTTCCGCCACTTTTGCGAAATTGTTCTGCGGGTGAACACTCGACAATAATGTCGTACGGACACTCGCCCGCGAACTTTCAGACTTTCCCGCAAGCGAGCACTAGCGCAACTATACTGTTTTGTTAACTTGCGACGAAGACGAATCACGGTGACAAAACGGTTCGGCGAATTTCCTCTGTCGTGATTCCAATTACATTTGCCTATGTTGTAAAAAATTAACCGTAATTATATTAAATAGAAGAATCAATGTGTCATTATTACTGTATGTTGTGTCATGTATACAAAATCTCGATAACAAATCTCGTGCTGATATAAATACGCGTAATTTTTATCTTATAATAATTACAATTCTTTCTTTCAAGCATGAGACGATTAATTTTAACTCCCTTCAAAACACATAATTTCCTGTGAACTTTAAACTTTTCTCTTTTATCGCACATCAGAATAAGTTGTACTTTGTTTCTTACCTTATGATACTTATAAGTTTTCGAGATGGGAATTGTACTTTATTTCATTTTTTAATAATTATAATTTTCCATATCGAGAGTGATGAATTCGATTCCTATCAAATTTTCTCCGAGAAAGAAAATACAATTTTCTGTACATTTTTAAACATTTTTACTTCATTATCGAGTCAAATTTTATGAAATGTCTGACATTTTTGCATCGCAATTTCTCTCGACACGGAGTTGCAACTATTCGACAAGTTTTGGACTGGAGAACGATGTATACACCCGGAGCATCCATTATTGTAACACACGTGCGGCTATTCCTGTCACGAAGTGGACAGACAACGAGGTTGGCTTATGTGGTTGCACGAACCTGGACTAATGTTACATCGGTCATCCCCCTTTCCGTCCACCGTAACATTTATCTCCGCCGGATTCGTGTGTCTGTGAGGAGAGTAGCGATTTCCAAATTTCTGCCCTTCTACATTCCTTCAATTTCTATTAATCTGCAAAAAAAAAATCTTCGCGTTATTCCCGTGATCGTAAATTCAACGCGGGCTTAACGGTCAAAATTTACGATGTGAAATTCCCGAATCGACTTTCAGGATTACAATATATTTTTTCCTTAAAAGATTCGCACAGTAAAATATGTATTTCACGAGAAATTTCATTTTGATTTAAATTATGGGTAGGATTTATTTTTATTGCAATTTTACGCATACAAAGCAAATTATATACGATACTCATAGATTGATTATAGCGTCTCAATATTTTGCTCGATGTTCACTGTCAGAATTATGCGAGGAATGGGCGTTGGCGAACAGCCGCGAATGCGTAGAGGGCGGTTCGGCAGGCACGACGCACGGGGAGGAATCCGAGGATACGTCCGAGGCCAGGTTCACCCTCAAATATTTGGGCAGCACCCTCGTCGAGACACCCTCGAGTGAAGAGGCCACGGCGGAAGCTATCAAGACCGTCATCACCATGGTGCGTATTCGAAACCTTTTCATGATTTACCTTCCAAGCTTTAGCAACGTATTCTGAAACAGCGTTTCAAGCCTCACAATTCATTTTGTAATCTTAAATTGCATTTTTTAATTATTTCTTATAAAATTCATGTAAATTTTATCTTTTTTTTTTTCATTTCTCTTTCTTTGTTGATTTATCGTTATTTTTTACGCTATAAATCATATCCCAAATAATTAAACATTAGAAAATAAAGGATTGCACAATTTGCGAATTCTGTCATATATTTGATTTACATTCTATATATATATTATACAATTTTAAATTTTCCTTCGTAGTTTGAGAAAGCTTTTTACATTCTCACTTTGGAAATAATGACCCAGAAAAACAATGTAATAAGAGTTTGCACCATATTTTCTTATGTAAAATTGTACTTTTTTCCGTGTACAAAACGTATAAAATCATATTTAAATATAGAGATATATTTATATTTCTCTGATCGTTTTTTTAAACACAATTTACAAGACATATTTACGTTATGCTTTATACTTTTATACCGCGAACGCGTGTAATATACAATATTTTGCGCAGAATTTTAAATTATTAAACTTTACAAGTTTGACCTTTGTTGAGGGGCAAGAGAGAGTGAGAGAGAGAGAGAGAGAGAGAGAGAGAGAGAGAGAGAGAGAGAGAGAGAGAAAGCAGGTTTGCCATCCGCGCCGGAGATTGCCACTGTATTATTTATCGTCGAAATTGTATCGCGCCGCGTAATTTACTTTAAACCATTTTCCGACGCGGCCGCCGTGAAGAGAATTTAATTGAAATTGCAAGGTACTAATTCCGCGCGTAGCCATGAGTCCGTTAATAAAGCTAATGAAAATGAATCGTGATTACTTTGCGCCGCGTTCATTCGTCGCTTTGTCTCTGTCACGGCTGACGAGGAATTTGTCTAATTCTTCTTTTTTACTTTCTTTACTTTCCGTGCTTCATTGTTCAACGATATTTAATATATCGCCTGCGGATGTTATCGATAAAGATTTTGTCGAATCATAAATGCAGTTTCCAATCGTGCCTATTAATGCGCGGAGTTCAGGAATCGAAAACAGAGCAAAAAACACAATGAAAAGCGAATACAAAAAGTAACACAAGAAGTGGCATTAATTAGAAACGTTTGATCCAACTTCCGCTCATCCGTTAATTACGATCGATTTTGTACGTGAAATATCGCGAATATCGCTTATATTGTTCCTGATGAAACGAGTTCTACTTTTCTCGTACGGGAAAATAGCGCCGAATATTTGATTTTTGACATTTTATTAAAAATAAAAGTTGATTTATAAAAAATAAAATTATTCCCGACAAAAAATATTTATAACGAATTTCGTTGCATAGAGTTCTGCATACTTTGAATACAGTATTTGTATTAGTAATTAATGTAACATTAATATATTAAATATCGTTCATCTATCAAAATCATGTTAATTAATTCGATAAGAGTACTACAAGAGTTATTTAAAAAATGATTTTATCATGAATTAGATTGAAAGAAGAAATCGAATTCAGGGATTATAAAGTTCTATCAGTTCGATTTAATTTAGCAGATTTAGCGAAATTCTTGTTGAATAACGTAATCAGGGAGGAAATGAATTTACACGATTTAGCAACGATTCGAGGAACATAATTAATTAATAACGAAACTTTGCGCGTCTCATATAATTCCAATTTCGAAGCGATTACGACTCGTACCGCGAGATTACATGGACAGCATCGCAGAAAGCGGTAGTGTATGTATGTATTTCGGCAATTTCCGAGATAGTTATTAACAGGGAGGATTCAGTCAATAAACCGCGCATGCCAGAGAATTTTGCACATTTCGACGATTAATAATCTATAATGCTTACAATAAATTTATAATTTATTGTAGTACAATAGAAATATAAATATTATTTTTATAATGTCCGACGACAAAAATTATTTATGCGGAGGAAATTTCTTTCTTTCTCTTTTCCTTCTATAATATATTTATATAATTTCCAAATAAATATAATTTACAAAATTCATACAAAATATCTCGTCATATAATATCCACGACAAAAATATAATCATAGAAATCATTTATAGGATTTCAAAAAACGCGATCTAACTGTAAACGCGAAACTGCAAGTCGGGACAGCGAAAAACATGGAGTACGTTGCCCGGTTTGACTGTTCGTGTTGCACTAAGCTGCTTTGGTTCAAACGGGTTTTGTTGCATCGCGTCTACAATGCCGAACAAGAACCCCCGGCTGCTGCTGCGGGTTTTTGTAAACGGCAAGCATCTCGATTTGGATCGATTCGAAAGTTTCCCGACGCGCGCAATCGTATTCCGCGTCAGGAAACTTCCTGATCAAAGCCTGCATTGCGCCTCGTCTTTGCGCCCGTCTAAATGCCACGCCGGACTCGTCTCCTCCTCCGATTGATCTCATCTCTCGTCGTCTTTTGTACTTGCGTAATTGCAGTCCATTATATTGTTAATTCTTTCCCGTAGCGTCGCAGCCATTTCCCGGGTTGGAAAGAGAATTCGTCTCCATTCTTTCAATTTTCATCCTTTGTCAACCGTAGAAATAATAAATTTGATCGCCTATTTTAGTCTCTTATTGGGAAACGAACTTTCCTTTATAGAAATTAATCGTATATAATATGTATTTAGCTATGAGATGTATTTTTCATAACTTTCTTAGATATGTTGTATTGCAAACACTGATTAATTTTTAGACACTTTCGAGATGTTACGTTCCACAGTTTTCATTGACGTGCCGGTTAAACACAGGAATATTTTCGTCTTTATTATTTCGAGATAATTTGTTCTGAATCACTAATTAAGATGTCTCGGTCGCAAAGTAGAAGATAATGTTGTTCGCGCATCTAATAGCATCGTCTTGCCTTGTCACAACCATAAAGGTAACTCCACGTAGTTTCCGTCATGCAACTCTTGCCCGCAAGTTCTCGCTGATAATGGTATTTAGTGTTTGCGAGCAAGAAGCTCGCTGATACAAGACGCCCTAAATTACCGCGTGACCTTTTAAATGTAATTTGAATTAATAGACTTGAGTCAGTGCTAATACATATAAGTTGCTACTTGTCAGTCAAAGAGAGATGGAGCGTCTAAAACGTTCTGTTGCGATCAAATAAAAAAGCCACAAAGAGAGAACGCTCTGTGAAAACATTTTAATCTTGATTCTCTTTTCAAAACAAGAAAATAATGAGCATTAAGATATTTAATTTATCGGAAAAGCGGGAAATGCGCATTATATCCGGTTTCTCGCAACAAATAGTTGTCGAAAGCATGGTTGAATAAGTAGTAGCACTACGCTCGTTGCTGGGAATTAAACGTGATAATTATAAAATAAGTGAAGAGAGAGAGAGAGAGGGGTTATCGAGCCTCGTTATCGCTGCTAGATTCCTCTTTTTCCATGAAAGGATTCGTTAATTCGTTGTGAAACTTTGTGTGCGATTATATTTCTATAGATTTTACTCAGACTCGACGCGAATTACAATCCTCGTTTTGTTCAAGTCTAATAATTGTTATTGTTATTTTAACAGAAGAGGGCAAAGAATTTAATTAAAACCTCGACTGACCTGTAAAATAATTTCACAGATAATAATATCGTTAATATCATTATTAAATCATAAATATGAAATTCAATACAAGATTTATCTTTGCCGTGTAATTAGTTTCTTGTATTTCATCATTTGTTTAACGATAATATTGATCAGATAAATTTACATTATAGGAAGAATCAATTTTTAAATATTTCCTGTATTCAAATAATAGCATTAATTCGAATCAGTCGCGGCTGCTATTATATTCACTCTACCTATAAAAAGTCTATTTGCCCGTAATATTTTATGTTCTTAGTTTTTTTTTCATCTGATTCGAAATCCGAGACAAAAGCTCCAATATATTTAAACAGAATTTTCAATTTTTATTTTTGGTACTCTCTTGAATATATTAAATATTAGTTAAAAGATGCGAATTCTATTATCATGAAACCAAGTTAATTAGATTGCTAAGTAGGGATTAGACAACGTGTATCCTTCTCCGATTATGTATCCGTGACAGAAAGGCCCGTTGCGGAATCCGCTTGAGAATCGCAGGATTAAGGAACGTTCCGGAATTTCGCGTGATCACGATTAAGACGGCGGAATCTCTATGCGCTGGTTAAATTGTTAAATGGACCGCTTAATCCGCGTGAAGCCTCGTAATTGCATCGCCATCGCGACGCGAGAGCCTACGGTTTAGCGACGAGATATTTGATTTCCGAAAAAGGTAATCTGAGCCGCTGCATTGCTTTATTTTATTCAGGTTTACGCCGTGAATTTACCCTTAGAGGAACTCTCCGAGAGTTACTCTAATGATAGTTTCGGTAAACAGCGTCCTCTCTGCTCGAGTAAACGACGAAATTATTGCCGATGCGATGGAAAAAATCTGATGTTCAGTGATGAATCTGCCAGACGATCTTTTTGAGATTTGCTTACAATTAATCAAGATTTTTATGTAGAATTTTTATATAGCTGAAACAGAGCAGGAAAATGTTCTCCTAATCGATGATGTTAGAAAATAAATTTTTAAAAATGACCGCTTTTTTATGGAACAATAATTGAAACTGACAGACTTTTTATTCTTCCTCCACACATACGCCTTGATGATGTAAAAATTATTATATAATACAGAAATAGATTTAATTGATCAGAGAAATTAGCATAATAATGTCTATATAATTAGAAATTAAGGTGTTTGAAAATAGAACCAACTATGATATTTTATCGCGCGTATTATAAGCGCATCTTTATTATCATATTTTATATATTTTTTTAAATATAAAAATATATGTCTTATGACATGGTGAAAGTCGTAAATTAAAGATTTGAAGATTACTTCGGAATTTTTGGTTATAACGTTTTATTTTTTTAAAACATTTTTTGCTTTTTTATTATATCAGTTTATGTTGCATAGAATTTAATCGTGAAAGAAAAAATAGAGGACAAAGATACTTTTAGGAAATTAAATTTTATCTGGTAATGGGCAAAAGCTCTTGCGCATGATTGCACTTTATCCCGCCTATTTCGTTTGTTGCAGGCGAAAGCAAGCGGAAAAAAGCTGCAAAGGGTCTCTTTGGCTGTGAGTTTGAGAGGGATTAGAATGACGGACTTGGCCACCGAAGAGGATCAGCTTCAAGTGTCGATATATAGGTACGAGCATTGGATTCAGATAGATTCCAAAGATGTAGAATAATATTAAATATAGAGAATTAGCAATTTAATAACGTCAATTGAAAAATCTCATGCTGAATTGCACGAAATTACATTTGAAACTTTTTAGTATTTGCGTGAAAACTGACGTCAGAGATTAAAATAAAAGGCAATCTTACATTCCATGGTAAGATTTAAATAAAAGGATCGCAGTATTATTTAATTTCGACGTGAAGTCATTTAGTTTCGACATCTTTAGTTTTGATATTCACGATTCCTGTTACTTGCCGATGAGTTTTTTGTCGATTTCTCTTTATCTTACCGCACAAAGGTCATTCGCCTCTCTTGTTAATATAATCTAAGCAGTTTTATAATATATAATAAAATCTGCGTGTTTTATTTCGCCTTTCTAGCCTTTTCTACATAAAAAAAAAGAAATGTAACGTATTTTATTCGATGTGGCAAAAATATAATGGTAACACGACGAACGAAACGCAACGATAAATAATTGTTTTTCGCGGAACATGCGCGACTGAAATTTTAATCGCGCCGAATGAAACTCGTTTGCTGCATGTTTTGCCGGGAGCTAGCCGCGACGAATTATATTCAATGTATATATACATACATGTATATATACATACATACGGCGAAGAGCATCGACAATCCGACGTAATGACGACATGGTAATGGCGGTGATGACGTAGCGAGCGACGCGATATGCAGTTGCGGAAAATTATCGGCGCGACTATTTCCGATCTGTTACTCTGATGCAACCTCTCTTTATCGCTCTCATCAGGCCGCCGTTCGATTTGCAGATTGCGAAATTTTCAATCTCATTAATGGTCGAGAGGATTACGAACGTTTGACGGCAATGATGATTTCGTTAGGCTCGATCTGCGACGTTTTATGTAATACAAATAATATATTCCACAGCCACCGTAAAAATACTCTTTTGGTATCAGAAGTAGACAGTATTACACATGTCATTAACAATAAAATTAAATATATCAAGTTAAATTATAAATTAAGTAAAAAGCAATATCTTGCATTTTATTTTAAATCTATATATTTACTTTATTTTGATATCCTAAATGGATTTTCTATTTGGAGACTATTGGATTTTCTATATGGAGACCATGTTTTATTTTCGATTTATTTGAGTCTTTATATATAGGATTTTTTTACACTAGTGTGTATTTAATTACATTTTTTTGTGAAAAATGATTGGATTTAAAAAAAATTCATGTCGAGAGTTTTATAATCAAGAAC